>VZSV01000025.1:4363658-4378040 GCA_013398735.1 Nothocercus julius
TGGCCGCAGTCCTGAGCCACCTGCTGTAGGTGACCCTGCGTGTGCAGGGGGGTTGGACTAGATGATCTCTAGAGGTCCCTTCCAACCTTAGCATTCTGTGATTCTATGATTCAGGAGAAGTGAAACAGAATCTGACAATTCACTTATCACACATCACTCACATAATCAAGGTCACAGAATAAAAAGCCAGTGAAAGCAAGATGATGTGCAGTGAACAACTTTGTTACAGCATTTGTAATATTCTGCTCATCTGAAGTGCTCAAAGCCCTTACAAGCCTCGAATCAACACGTTTAACTAAGCCTCGAATCAACATGTTTTTATTTAGAAGGGGACAGAGTGAAAAATAATTTGTTATGGCAAAATAAATTAGGTTCTGAATTCTACTTAAGACTCATAGGAGTTGTTTCAGCTGCCCACGCACAGGTGGCCTCTCATGCAGCTCCAGGGCCTCCAGGTGCCCCTCTGGGCATCCAGCCGCAGTCCCTGAAGGGACTGGTCTCCCTCCTGGATCAGTCGTTTCTAAACAGAGACTCTTACTAGTACAGTGTTTTTAGTACAAGCTCCCAAGGCCTAACCAATTTTCTTAGAAAATTCTGGCTCACATCAGGCTGAAAATTAAAAGCAGAAGAGCTAAAAAAAAAAAAAAAGTAAAACCTTAATCAATTTAATCAAGCAAGACCAGCAAAGAATTGAGTTTCGTCAAGTTAAGGATTACCATTTTCTTCTCAGAGGACAAAAATACTTGTTTAAGAAACTGCATTATAACCTTTTTATGCAGGTATTTTTGTTTCTTCGTTGCCTAACCAGAACCAGGGCTCAGAACTGTGAGGTTTACTTCCTTTTCACATCCATAGCCTTCTCCTCCTTACAGTTATAACTTTTCAAATGCCCTTTTTTTAATTCCTAGAACAGGAGCAATAGTACTAGGTACTTCTAAGGAAACCCTTTAAAATGCCAGTGGCAACATATTACTGACTTCATCTCATAGTGTCTGACTGAACATGCTGCTTTTAAGGTAAACACAGATTCAATTTTCACTTTAGCTAGAGTTGAAAATATGGTGCTTATTTATTTTTTTAACCCCAGCATTAATCCCCAGGCAAGGCTTGACTTTCAATTATACATACACAGCTGAGACACCCCAGGATGGAGGACACTGTTTCAGCAAGAATTTCTTGTGAAGCTGAGACAAATAACATATGACATTCTGCTGTCCTGCTTGTGTAAGTGGAGCCCTGGACCACCTGGATCTTGGCTGAGCACTAAGCAAAATATAAAAATATAAACACAAGTATGGAGGGGCAGGAAGCAACAGGTACAAGCAGATGTCTAAGTATGAGCAACACTGCTTGTTTCCTTGGTGGAAAGCACATGTTTCAGATCACACAGTCTATTAAACACCTCAGCCCAGGCAGCAGTAAACAAGACCCACATGGGTCTCAGAAGTTGATCTAAAGCAAGCAATGCTTATGGGCAGCCTATCAATATTAGTACAACAAACAGTTCCCGCTGTATTCCTCTCTTTTATATTCTTATGTGCTTTTGTGTGACATCAGCCATGTCATGAGGAGATGCGCTTTTCTGCAGTCATGACACGATATTGAGGAAAAACATCACTTGACCTATGAAACAATGTCTCGACGATGTCACTTATTTTTCTTCCATGAAATGTTATATAAAATTTATAAAATAAATATTGCATTTTTGTGCAATATCTAACTACTACTTCAACTGCATGGTGGAAAAAGGCACCATCTCCAGATGGTAGAAGTTTCACCTGTTCATCAGTTCATTTATCAGTTTGAATGCCCTAAAGGCTAATTTGCCACACCAGGCATTTCTTATTCTTCATATTATTTCAGTGCTCATATTTAAGAACTTTGCTCAAGTAAGAGAAAGTCATTCTTCTCTTCTGAACTTGTTATTTTTTAAACACTTCAATCATGGGTTATTGAACTAAGTGAATATGCAATGTCAACAGTGCTTTTATCCAAGTATAGAAGTGCAAAACTGAACCTTGCATCTACATTCATTTCCTTTTAAATTGTCCTTATATTTATTTTATTTTTCATGTGGTCTTTATGAATATTGACTTCCCTTGTTTTTAATGAAAGCAGGACAGGACAAGCAGGCAACACAGAAGTAAATACACAACTAAGAGAAACAGTGGGAAATTCTGTTTGGGATAAAGCTGTACAGATGCTCAAAAATATCTGATGTCTGAACAATATGGTTGCCAAGTTCAGTGGCAAATAAACATATCCAGGTATGTCTCCACTTCACGGCAGGCTGAAGTAACTGAGGTTTGGGACGATCCCAGCATGGAGGACACAGACTTGTCTTTCATGCAGCACATTTAGATAAGAAATACAAAATTTGAGTGGATCTGGCATCAACCATTGCTGCCACCACTGATGAAATACAGATCCTAAATTTGCTAATGATTCTGAGATCCTTTAGCTGACACAACACTCACACACTTCTGACCCAGGCAAAGCACCACCACATCTACTAGGCTGCTGTATAGACATCTGGTTTTTGTCCCATATATTCCTTTTCCCTTTAGTGAGCTCCTCTCCTAAGTGGCACTCGTTCAATCCCTCAAGTCCACGACAGACCAAGCTGAGCATTGAACCTACGTGAATGCAAGCACTGGTTTTACAGGAACAACTTTCATCCTGCTGTTACATAATCGCCAGTAATGCCGGATTGAGAGTTATTCTGGGATCTAAATTACACAAGTGCAAGCCACCTCACTGCAGGCCACGTTAAAACCACCCTAGCATTTAACTAGGTGAAACCAGCTTTTTCCAGCTAGGTAGGGAAACAGTATTGACATCTAGGCAGGATTATCTGAGGTATCTTAAATGATTTAGGTCACCACTTCAACTCTGCAGCTGTTTATAGCTTTCAGCACTGTTCTGTTTTGTCCTAGAAAGGTACTGTTGTTAAAATTGCCAGCAGGCATCAAAGGTCTCTCTTCACTCCCAGATCAGCCCTCAGTTAAGGAACTGATACCCCAGTTGTTTCCCTGCTTTGGACCTGTATAGCTCACTCTGCTGTAAAACAAAATCATCTCCAAACACAAATCAAACAAAGCATATAAGGGGAAGCAAAAGATCTTTTAAAGCTAAAGTCTAAACTAATTGTGATAACAAAGATCCTATTTTAAAGCTATGAACAACCTCAAGTAACATACACTGGGATAAAAGCAGCATATTTTAAGAGGGATACAATATAGCCTTGCAGTATGTTGACTTAGGTTAAGCACGCCAAATGTCTACCAGCTTTTGGAGCTGCAAGGCCCTTTAATGCCTCTCACAAAGCACTAGGTGAGATATTCTTCAGATGAGCCAATAATTTGTATCCCATATCTCTACCTTTAGCATTTTTCCTGAATGATAACACTGAGACATAGTTTAGACTTTTCAAGCTCAAACCTCTTCAAAAAGATGATTTTTTCCAAAGCTTCCAACATTCAAGTTGAAAAAAAGTACATCTCTGAATTCACATTTGCTGATAAGTAAAACATAGATCCCTTCATGTCAAGGCCGAGTCTAGAGAACAACTGATGTTAATGCGGAAAAAAGTCAGGCCCATGAAGTTCACAAGGACAGGATTTCTATGCTTTTGTCTTTAAAAGCAAGAGTGTATAAAGAGCTTATGAAACTTTGGCAAAAGTTGTGGAAAGGAAGCCGAAGAAATTCACCCTGCCCAGTTTACCTGTGCACTTAGGATAGCATTCACATGAGGGAAAAGTTCAGCTCAGTGACAGAAATATAAGCCAATCTCCAAGGGGACAAGTCTGCCATTACCTTCTCATGCTATTAACTTTAACACATAACATTGTGGTTATTAAATCATTATCAGAATAATTAATTAGCGGATTGAGCTCTTAAGTGACTCCTCTGTCCAGTAAGTGAATTACTCACATTTATCATAGCTTTATGTGGCCTGTAAAACAAAGAATTGAGTCAGATATTTTTTTAGATGAGTTCAAGACTATGTTAGTTTGGTTTGGATTGCTCTAAAAACAACAGTTTAGATTAATTTCTGTTCGAGAATGTAGTAATAATGACATCAACTGTTTTTTCTTCTGTTTGCTTTTACTGATTCAAGCTCAAGTCTGCTTCTGTAAAAGGAATTGCAATTCATATTTCAGTTTTTAGTTTAATTCCCTTGTTAAAATGTGAGGAGTCCCTGTAGCTCATCCCCTTGGAAGAGTGTTTTTAGAGAATATCTACCAGAAGTTATCTAAAAAACAAAAACAAAAAAACACTTTTCTAAGCATTCCACTTTTCTGTTTTCGGTGATGATGACCAAGACCGATGATGACTTGAAAACCTTTGGGAAAGGTTCACGGAATAGCCAGAATACTAACAAAAATCACTATGGACACACAGTGGCTTTCTCCTGCTTTCCCCCACTAAACGTCTTCAGGTAAACAGCCTTCACCTATGCTTGACAAGGTAAAGATGGAGCTGAGCAAAATAAAAAGCCCTTTATCAATCAGCTGAGATGTTTTCAGCATGCCAAGGGTGCTGGGACAACCTGCCAGAGCTTCATACACAAAAAATACAAGATTTCACTTGCCTCACTTTCTAGAGACCCTTTTGCACTGAGGTGCGTTTTGTTTTTTATTCTGTTATTAAAAAAAAATTGTTCAGGGCAAAAATGAACTCCAGCAGGAGCAAGAGAGAGAAAAACGACATATCAAGAGACTTTGAAAAGGGAAAATGACTTACCCACATGACCAGTCCGTGCAGGAGCTGACAAAAAATCAAAAAAAGAGGGGTTATAAAGTGTCATGTCTCAGCATTGCTGTTATCTTCATGCAGAATAAAACACAAGGTAAATGCAGATACTCACCCACCCATCGCTTCCTTTGTATAGGATAGTTTCTGGAAAATAAACAAACAAGCAAATCCTAAATATATTTGAGAAATATAAGATGGAAAGAACTGAAATGCAGTTTATATTGCCTTCTTCCCTCTCCTTTACCTTTACCAAAATAGTTATATTTTCTTTGTTCATATATTTGCTAAGTTCAAAGTCTTTTAGCAAATAAATTTTGCTAATAGAGAAAAGATAAAACCAACAACCCCACACACACACACATTTCACCTCTGGTGAAAGCAAAACACACCCAACATTTCCCAGATACAACACTATAGAGAACAGCAGGTTTGTCAGAAGATGCTCTACATTTCTGTCTTGAAAGCCAATGTTCTGCATTTCCTGAAAATCAAGTCCCTCTGTCTTTAGTTGATCACTTGACATTACTCTACACCTTTGAAAATTTAGGCTTAGTATTTTTTTTTTAAACTTTCTTCTTGCACCAGTTTAAAGGAAATAAAGCAAAGAGGTCAGAAATAGAGCCAGAAAATAGTATCCAGATTCAGCATCTCTGGTTTGAGCACAGGCTAACAGTAAGGTCCTTTCCAGTAAAAGGTCTTAGAAAATACAGCATTTCTCCTGCCTCATGTCTGTAGATCTAGAGCCATCTTTTTAAAAATAGAATTGAATTGTGTAGTAGGATTAATTTGATGAATATGGTATAGAAATGATAGGAAAGACATTTTTTTCATTTATTAATGTATCAAGGCTAAGGCAGGGATACACAAACCAATATTTTCCAAATTCTTAACAAAAATCCTCATAGTATTAGTGAAATTGGTTCTAGAAAGGAGTTGCAAGAGTTTCTGAGAGGAACTTCAGAAGAAATGGAGGAAATCCTGAGCAGTGTGTAGTGTACTGATGGGGCTACATCCTGTCGCTACACCCATGTAGGCAGAATATAAACTATTTATGGAAGAGCGCTGTCTAGAAACAAAGGCTGATTTTCTCCCTTTTTTTTTTGAAAAAGGTTTGAGTGTTCTTTTATTATGTTGACTGTCTTTACAGATATATTTTTCAGTAGAAACACAGCCCTAAGAAGGTCAACTTAAACGCCTACTCTTAAATCAAAGTACAATGAACTTAACACAGTATTTCCACTGTGGAAACTCCTCTGCAAAATATCCACATGTGTTTAATGACCTAAAGACTGACACTCTATGCTCCCCTGCTAACTTCTTCTGTGAAACAGCAATGAAAAAGGTAAAAGAGACTTTTCAAGCAAGCTAGTCTGCTTATTCTTTTAGACATTATTAGACATTATTCTAAGTAGTCAGAGGTCTAGTCTTCTTTCAAATAGGAATTGCTGCAGTGTCTCTGACTTTCCTCTTCTTTCCAAGCTATCAGTGGGCAACAAGTGTGATCACAACTGAAAAAGACTCAAATGGCAGCCTGATCATCAGTCCTGTGTAATGCTAACATTGGTCCGCTCAATTCTCCGCATGTTCTTTGGCCAATCTTAAGTGTACGAGTCCATCAAATGATGTATTTGGAGATATTAAAGTTTCAGATCAGCTTTAAGTGACAAACAGAGAAACTAGCATGACCATGTAGCCTAACAGCGGCATGCCTCGGATGTTCATAAAGGGATTGTTACGGTGCTCTATATAGAGCCTCTATTCACCTTCAAAGCATGGTGATCTGCATTAATTCAGAGACTGATTCCCCCTCTCCGAGCTTTCAGAAATTCATATTCAACAAGTAACACTTTAGCAAGCAGCATTTGCTTATGAAAAGAGAGGCCTTCTTCTGTACTTAATCATAACAATTTGTGGGTGCTATTAAAAACAAAACTGCTTCTCAGGAGCTCCGTACATCTTTTTAACACCACTGCTAGTCAGTATCCTGCACCTTTACTCACAAGGCCACAAAGACCACCAGCAGCAGCAGCGGCCACTACAATCACATTCATCTTACAGAGCAAGGAGGTGGAGGCCTCCGTGGAGGCCCAGGAGATGAGGCTGAGGCTGCGCCTCAGGGCAGCACTGGAGACCTGGTGGCACCCAGCTTTTTCAGAGGAGGCCCAGGATTACACACAACGTCATGGCATGGCCAGATCTTGTTCTCCTATAAAGTGTAAGGATTAGGAACTGACCAAATCTCAGATGCCATATATTACTTTAATGAGCAAGAAATACAAACATGACACAGCATCTCCACATCTGTATTTAAAAAAGCCTATCAAGTTACTCAAATCTCATCCAAATTTGTGGTAAACTACAAAAACTTATTGATATTAATACAAAGCCTAATACTGAACGATGGATTTTGAACAGCTGCTGCAGAGGGTAACTGGATTACTCCTTAATTTGCCTAATTCCAGACAGATTATCACTTTCTCTCTATAAATCAAGACTTCTGCAAATGAAAATAATTTTAAATAAATATATGCTTTAAATGACTGTTTAAATGACCTAACTGTTTTCTTAGACAAGTAATATCCAATTAGATTCAATGGCAGTTTCATTTGAGAATTAAGGTTTGTTTATATATGTTCATAATGGTCAGTGTCCATTTCAGCTAAGGATGTGAAAATGAAGCATCCCCCCCTTTACTAAGCCAATGCAGTCTGCAATATTTTGCAGTGTGATTGCTCACCTTTCTCTTGAATATCTACTTTGCATTCCAGTTTGGGGCAAGGACAAGTCCTGACACTTAATTTCATGGCAGACAGACACCTTTTTGCTCTAATTAAAAGTCAAGAGGTCTAGAACTCTAATTTTGGCTCTGCTGCTCATTTAGTACAGAATAACATTTGCCAGATCATCTCATCCGTCTGACTCAGTTCCATCGTTTGCAAGATACAGCTATAAACATGTTCTACCTACCGCACAAGGATCTGCAAGGACTAATTAACATCTCTACCCTTCAAGCGCTTGATGTGATCTATAAATAGCTGTGCATAGTAACCTCACCAAAGCCAGAGGCGATGGCTTTCACTCAGTAAAGCTGCTTCTGCAGATGCTTTGTACAAAATTAGTTTAATCTGCCGAAGTGAGACATTTCCAATATTATTGTACTAGCTTCCCAAAAGCTGGCAACTTGGCACTACTGTTTCCCGTTTTCAACAAGCTCACTTAGTTTTATATAATGTATAATTATTGCAAGTTAATAAAACTCCACAACATTAAAAACTGACTACAGCAATCATTGAGTCACAAATGTTACTGACTGCATGCATGAGCTTCTGCCACTACATAAATCTATGGAAAAACAATCATGAGGGATTCCTATCCAACCGTAAAAGATGATCTTCGTGCACCAAAGACAAAATATCATTCTTGGGGATAATTCCAGACAGGGAAAGAGGGTGGGAGGAAACGTCAAGAAGATTTTAAATAATCCCATACTAGTTTAATCTCATGCATGTAGGACTGTATCAGCTACTTTTGATTCAGCACAGGTGTGCAAGTGTACAGGAGAGTCCTATGAAGAAACACCTCCCTGTTGGCCAGCCCTTGGTTGGCTGCAGCAACACGGTACTCACAGAGGCAGCGCTGAAGCCCGGAGTGGGGGGAATCAAGGAGGAGGAAGAGGACCACATCTGGACCCAAAGCTGGAGGGAAAGGCCAGAGTGGAGAATGGTGCTCTGAGGGACACAATGGCAAGTAAGAGGGAGGTGTGAAGGGAACAAGGGGTGGACTTTGAGGAATGGAGCGTTTTAGCCACAGTCAGTTTGAACTGAAGGCTAAAGGTCCCCAGGAAAGGTTTGGAGACAAGCTAAGGGTCCAGTCTATCCAGGAGGAACCAGCTCTGCAGAAGCAGAGAAATGGTTCCTCAGTCTGTGATGTTCTCCGTCTGTATAGACATCCAATTAAAATACAGAAAGACACGCTTAGCAAGGAAGATGACAGAACAGGCAGAAGAAAGACATCAGCTTTCTGCCCCACGGGAACCTTACGAAGACAAAATCAACTACAGCATGAAGCGGTCAGAAACTGGAGGTTTCTGGGAGCTGGCGGTTACAAATAGCTCCCTTCACTGGGGTGCTCTGTCTTTCCTTTGAACTCAGCTCAGGCAAAATCATGTTATGTTACATTGCTGAGTGCCCACTTCATCAAATGAAGGTGGCATTTTGATACACTATCCACTAAGGCACCCTAAAGCAGAACTGCCTACTACTACTTCCATCTCACCGAGCAGTCAGGCTGTGATCCCAGCACATTGAAACAAGCAGATCTTCTGATCGACTGAAGAGTTAACACTAAAATGTACTGCTGAGTTAATGCAATTGCATTTTTTATTCCTTGGTTCAGCTGCTTTTAAAGCTTTCCTTTGGTAGGACAACTTTGCTAAGTCCTTTGTTTTCCTCTCTGCATGTTATTTCTGAGAGGAAGTTGAATTACAAACACCTTTCAATGGCTAACTAAGCTTACATCCCACTGAAAGGTGTGCACAGCTCACAGACCTCTCTCTTACCAGTACCCATTAGAAAAGGAACTATATATACTATATATATATATATATATATATATAGTGTACACATACACTCTTTCTGGTGTTTGATAGAAATATGGAGAAATAGCATTTGGATCATGCAAGTGCTATAAAGGCCTCATTCATCTTATTACATGCCCACACTAAAAATACGGGAACCAGACTGCTAGACCTGATACTAACAGAGATAGTCTAGTTGGAAATGTGAGAGCTGGTGCAGTCTTGGCTGCAGTGACCATGAGATGCTGGAATTCATGATCCTGTGAGGAGGACGCTGGGCAAGAAGCAGGATTGCAACCCTGGACTTCAAGAGAGCTAACTGCGACCTCTTCAGGGAGCTCCTTGGAGGAATCCCCTGGGCCAGGGTCCTAGAAGGAAAGAGGGACAAGGAGAGTTGGCTAATATTCAAGCACCATTTTCTCCAAGCTCAGGATTGGTGCATTCCAAACAGAAAGAAGTTGAGCAAGGCAGGCAGGTGTGGCTGGGCAGGGAGCTGTTAGGTAAACTTAAAGAGAAAAAGAGAACATATGTAATGTGGAAAAAAGGCCAGACCACATGGGAACAATATACGAGCATTGTCAGAAAATGCAGGGATGCAACGAGGATGGCCAAAGCCCACTTGGGATTAGAGTAAGCAAGAGATGCCAGGGACAACAGGAAGGACTTCTACAAATGCATCAGCAGCAAGAGGAAGACTTAGGAAAATGTGGGCCCGTAGCTGAATGGAGAGGGTGCCTTGGTGATGGAGGATGCAGAGAAGGAAGAGTTTCTAAACGCCTTCTTTGCTTCTGTCTTTACTGCTGGTTCCCATGAACTACAGAGCCCAGACACAAGAGAGATAACCAGGAAAGAGGAAGACTTTCTGCTGGTCGAGGAGGATTGGGTTAGGGATTATTTAGGCAAAAAGGACACATATAGATCTATGGGCCCGGATGGGATGCACTCAAGAGTGCTGAGGGAATTGGCAGGGGTTATTGCTCACCTGCTCTCTGTCATCTTTGAGAGGTCATGGAGACTGGGGGAGGTGCCGGAGGACAGGCAGAAAGACAAGATCACCTCAGTCTTGAAAAGGGGCAAGAGGGAGGACCTGGGAAACTACAGGCCAGTCAGCCTCACCTCTGTCTCTGGAAAGGCCATAGAATCATAATGGTTGGAAAAGACCTTCAGGATCATTGAGTTCAACCATAAATCCTTCAACATCGCGTCTGCTAAACCATGTCCCTAGGCACCTCATCTACACGTTTCTTGAACACTGCCAGGGATGGGGACTCCACCACTTCCCTGGACAGCCTGTTCCAAAGCTTCACCACTCTTTCCTTGCAGAAATTCTTCCTAATGTCCAACCTGGACCTCCTCTGTTGCAACTTGAGGCCATTTTCTCTTGTTCTACTTGTAGTTATTTTGGAGAAGATATCGAACCCCACCTCACTACCACCTCCTTTCAGGCAGTTGTAGAGAGCACTAAGGTCTTCTCTGAGCCTCCTCTTCTCCACACTAAATAGCCCCAGCTCCCTCAGCTACTCCTTATAAGGTCTGTGCTCCAGCCCCTTCACCAGCTTCGTTGTCCTTCTCTGGACACGCTCCAGCACCTTCAGGCCCTTCTTGCAGCGAGGGGCCCAAAACTGAACACAGTATTCGAGGTGCAGCCTCACCAGCACCAAGCACAGGGAGACGTTCACTTCCTTGGTCCTGATGGCTCCCCTGTTCCTGATACCAGCCAGTAGACCGTTGGCCTTCTTGGCCCCCTGGTCACACTGCTGGCTCGTGTTCAGCCTCCTGTCAACCAGGACTCCACCAAAGAGTACATCTGTCTAAGTCATGAGCTGCCAGCTTCTCCAGAAGGCAGTAGGAAACTTCATCAGAGGCCTTTCTGAAGTCTATGTAGACAACACCCTCAGCCTCCCCTCAGCTGCTAGGTGAGTCACCTGATCAGGTGAAGGAGATCAGGTTGGAGAGGCAGGACTCTGCCTTTCATGAACCCATGTTGGCTGGGCCTGATCCCCTGGTTGTTGCACACGTTGCATGAATGAAGTTGATGGAGAGGATGAAGGTGAAGGAAAAGAAGGTGATTGGGAGGAGTCAGCACAGATTCACCAAGGGGAAGTCATCTTTGACCAACCTGATAGCCTTCTTCATTGGGATGATCTATCTGGACTTCAGCAAGGCTTTCGACATTGTCTCCCATAACATCCTCATAGGAAAGCTCCTGAAGTGTGGGTTAGATGAGTGGACGGTAAGGTGGATTGAGAACTAGCTGGATGGCAGAGCTCAGAGGGTTGTGATACACAGGGCTGAGTCTAGTTAGAGGCTGGTGGCCACTGGTGTCCCCCAGAGGTCAGTTCTAGGCCCAGGGCTGTTCAACTTGTTTATCAATGACTTGGATGAGGGGACAGAGGGCAACCTCAGGAAGTTAGCAGATGATATCAAACTGGGTGGAGTGGCCAACACTTCAGAGGGCTGTGCTGCCATTCAGAGGAACATGGGCACATTGGAGAATTGGGCAGAGAGGAACCTCATGAGGTTCAACAAGGACAAGTGCAAGTTCCTGCACCTGGGGAGGAATAATCCCAGGCACCAGTACAGATTAGGGGTTGACCTGCTGGAAAGCAGCTCCCTGGAGAGAGATTTGGGAGTCCTGGTTGACAACAAGTTAACCATGAGGCAGAAATTTGCCCCCATGGCCAAGAAGGCCAATGAGATCCTGGCTGCATGAGGAGGAGTGTTGGCAGCAGGTTGAGGGAGAGGATGCTGCCCCTCTCCTCAGCTCTGGTGAGGCTGCACCTGGAGTACTGGGTGCAGTTCTGGGCTCCCCAGTACAAGAGGGACTTGGAGCTTCTAGAGAGGGTCCAGTGTAGAGTGACAAAGATGATTAAGGGACTGGAGCATCTGTCATATGAGGAAAGACTGAGTGAGCTGGGCCTGTTTAGCCTGGAGAAGGGAAGATTGAGATCTGATCAACATGTATAAATACCTGAGGGGAGAATGTACAGAAGATGAGTCCAAACTCTTCTCAGAGGTAGACAGCAACAGAACAAGGGGTAATGGGTACAAATTGAAACACAGGAAATTTAATTTGCATATGAGGAAAAACTTTTTTAGTGTTGGGGTGACAGAGCCCTGGAAGAGGCTGCCCAGAGAGATTGTGGAGTCTCCTTCTCTGGAGATCTTCAAAACCCACCTGGATGTCACTCTATGTGCTCTAGGTGTCCCAGCTTGAGCAGGGAGCTTGGACAAGGTGATCTCTTGAGATCCCTTCCAACCTCAAGCACTCTGTGATTCTGTGACCATTGCAGCACTGTGCATTGGCTGCATTTTACTGCAGAGACAGGAAGATGTCTCTCTGTCTCTTAGGCAATATCCACCCAAAATTTTCATTAGAATCTCTTGGTAAAACCTAATTTCCCTAAACTTTCCAGGACTTGTAAAATATCAAGTCTCAGAATTATAATCAATTTAAAAATGTAACAAAACAAAACAAAAAAAAGAACAAAACAAACAAACAAAAAAAAAAACAGAAAAATGCCAAAAGCTGTGCAAATTGGTTGGCTTCTTTGCTTGCTCTAAGTGCCTTGCTGATCAGAAGGGTTCCAACAGTTGCCTGAACCCATCATGTATGTCTCTTGCTCCAGTAGGAAAGCTGTTTTCACAGTAACATACTTTTCCCCACCATGGCTATGCCTTACACCTTTTACTGTCTTTTGAGCTTAAGGACTCTGACACCATCATGAACACTAAATGCCCCACAGCCAAAGTCATGGGGTTAAGAGAACCTTGACGTGCTAATGAGATAGGTGTTTTTTCTCTTTGGCTTCACATGCCAGCAACAGCTTGGCAGCTGGGCAGCAACACTGTCACTAACACAGAATCAGTCTCCTCTCTATTCTACATCATGACCATCATTGCTCCACACACACCTCCCACATCTGGCAGTTGCCTGTTTGCTTCACTGGATAAAGCAAATATTTTTTGATGGACATATTAACATGGGCTGGGTCTAGAACACACTGGGAATCAAAGGGATGGCAAATGAGAAGTCATTAGGCGCCATGTAAAATAAATCACAGAACAAAATCTTCAAGTTTTTTTTTTCTTCTTTTTAAGACACAGCCAAAGGCAACCTTCAAAACATCAGCGTCAAAAGTCACATTACACCACAACACTAAAAAGTCTTACACTGGACACACACATGTGGTCTGTTCCCCTGTTTGTTTTGATACAATATCAGGCTAACAATACAAATGGGAAGCCAAATAAACTTATGAATATTACTTGTTACAGGCTATTTCCTATCCCCACCGTTTCTTATCTTCCCCTCAGCTTCTAGTCATAGCGCATACTTGCATTATATTCATAGGGAGAGCTGACCTTGCATCTTGGTTTATGATCACATATGTTACTAGTCGCTCACCCATGTTCCTAATGTGAAATCATCTGCAGATCCATCAAAAAAATCTGAGCAATCATGGTATTTGCTATAAAGTAATAGGTACTCACCAGCATCTTTCAGCAGATGCTGAGTGTTTACAGTGGATTTTGCACACAGTATTTGCTTTGAAAGAACTGCAAACTATGCTTAATTTCACATCTGTTTTTTAACCTCTCAAAAAGATATTTTTTGCTACCACCCCTCCAGGGCTTTCACCTTCAGTGCTTTTAACCTTATACCTTCCAACTCAAACAGTCTGAATAGCATTTTCTGATACAATTGGTACATATTGTTCCAAAAACCTTCCTATATTCGCTGCTTTGTATATGCTGGACGTGGTGAGCCCCTAGGCTTCTTCCTAATACCAGTCAGCACAGGTCCTGAACCTGGGCAGGAATAACGGCAGACACCAGTACAGGCTGGGGACCGACCTGCTGGAGAGCAGCTCTGCAGAGAGGGGCCTGGGCGTCATGGTGGACGACAAGTTGCCCATGAGGCAGCAGTGCCCTCGTGGCCAAGAAGGCCAAGGGGATCCTGGGCTGCATTAGGAGGAGCGTCTGCAGCAGGTCGAGGGAGGGGATCCTGCCCCTCTACTCAGCCCTGGGGAGGCCACACCTGCAGT
>VZSV01000025.1:4386665-4433463 GCA_013398735.1 Nothocercus julius
AGGAACTTAAGGAAAAATGTCTTGCCAGTGAGGGTGCCAGAGCCCTGGCACAGGCTGCCCAGGGAGGCTGTGGAGTCTCCTTCTCTGGAGATCTTCCCAACCCGCTTGGACGCAGTCCTGAGCCACGTGCTGTAGGTGACCCTGCGTGTGCAGGGGGGTTGGACTAGATGATCTCTAGAGGTCCCTTCCAACCTTAATGATTCTATAATTCTATGACCTTATTAATCAAACCTAAGCTGTCAGAACAAGACCATATTTTCTGTGGAAAGAGAAAAGGGGCTGTGGATAAGGAGCCTTATAATGCTTTATATTTACATGCAAGTTGCCCACTCCAAGCATAACACCAAAATGACAGCACAGTTTTCAGTGCAGCTCAAATGATTCCAACATACAGAAATCCTTCCGTCTCCCACCCCTCCTTCAGGCATGGGAAAGAGGGAGCCCACTCTGATCACGGCATGAATCATGTGATGACCTAGAAGAAAGAATGGGCACCACCTTCCTGTTGTTTTTTTGTCATTAAAAATGTGAATAATCTCCTCTTAACATGAAGGTGAAGCCCACCCCTGTAACAGGTGCTAGTTGCAGGCCTTGAAAATTCTTGAAAGTGAACCAGCCAACCAGCCAGCCCTGCCAAGAACACAAAAAGGTGCTGACCAGCCCCAGCAATGCTGCCGCTTGGGCACCAGGTCAACCCTCAGAGCATGCAAAAAAAGCTTGTCTTTGTGGCTGGGTCCTAGCTCCAACCTTTCACCGGAGCACAGCAGGGGCAGCCACCGTCACAGGTCATGTGTAACACTTGGCAATATCAGGCCCTAGAGGAGGCAGGATTTGTGATCCGGACTCTAATCTGCAGCAAACAATGCTGATAAGAAGCATCGTAAAAATCACAACCAGTCTTTTAAGGCAGCAAGCTAAGAGCCTTGAAGTTGCATGTGGGTGGAAAGCTAAGCTCCTCTAGAAAAGGACTTCCTCCTCCCTCACAGCCGTGATAAAGAATCCTTATTTTAGCACTAGCTAATCTCTCCACTACTTTGCAACGTTCCTCTGAAGAGGTAAAACACATAAAAATTAAGAGAGATTTTAAAAAAAGCCTCCTGCTACAGGGATAGAATCATCACAGCTCTGTACAAGCGAATAAGCAGGCACACATGGTACATGTAACTAACTGGTATGGCAAATCAAAGCATGTTTTGAAGACAATTGGCTTGTTCTGCATTTTCCCCCCAAAATCATTTTGCATGTACATACTACATTTCGCACATGTTCCATCCCATGAAAGACAGCCATGAAATCAGAAGCCATGTCACTCATCACTGAGATATAATCACCTTCATGGTGTGAGAGAGATACAAGGCAAAGGAAAAGGAAAGGAAGGAGCAGCACATTTGGCTCATGCCCTTGAATAAACTTGCACTTGAGCAGAGCGGCCCAGGCCTTTATAAGAGCCAAGGTTTTGATTTTTAAAAGCTGCCTCAGAAAACCTTATGTGGAATAAAACCATGGGAACCCTAGCACATCTACTCTGGAAGATGAAATTCTGGCCTTTGGGAATTTTAACTGCTTCAATTTTGGTGCTTAGACTCAAATAGTACTTATGAATAATAGGGAACATCCTGAGAAGTTTAAGATAATGTTTCATCCAAACAAATACTCACATCAGTACAAGTGTTTTTGAGTCTCTCTGAATCTTGAGGAAAGGATTAAAATAAGTTTGTTTAAAGTTTCTTTCCCTTAAAAGTTTACTGTTCTTTTCAAAATCTCCAGCCGAGATTTGTGGTGAGATCACCCATCCCTCCTCTCCTGCACCTGGATGGGAGAGGCCACCTCCCTGGCTCCAGCTTTGCCGTGCAGGATGCGTTGATCCCTCCAAGGAGCGGCAGTTAGCCTCTTACATCCGAGTGCCCGCTCGGGGATTTCCGAGGTGAACAGCAGGGCCGCCACATGACGGGACCGTGCCTCTCAGAGGGGGTCGGGTGGCCATTTGTGTAAGTGGGCAGTGCTGAAGTTTAATCCCCCTTAAATCCCATTACTGCTTCTTAAGAGTCAAACCCTGCCGAGAAGCTGGCAGCACCACACCAGGCCCACTGTCCTACAGCAAGGTAACACGAGGGCAACTCCTCCTCTCCCTGCAGGACAGAATGGCTTAGCTGCATTTTGGTAACGACCATGACAGTACGGCCTAACCCATCCTTCCCCCCAAGGCTTCATGAGCACCCGCTGTGTGTAGAAATAAACACGCGTGCGCAGGAATCGCCTCACCTCTTGCTGAAGCGCTACCACACACAGGCTGCTCCAGCGCAACCTTTAAACGACACGACATAGCTCAACGTGAATTATCTAATCCGCATGAAATTAATTCTTTGAATACTGACACACTGAAGTCTAGCGCACAAACTATTTTCTCTAGCATTATTTCAGCGACTACGGAGGAGTGTTTTACCAAGGGAAAAAAAGCACCACAAGCTTTTTAGAAGCTTATACTGACACCTAGTCATTCCAGCGTAGAAGACAACGGAAGTAGAGCCTCTACCAATAAACTTCAGAATCTGCTGGCTGAGCATGAACTAGACAAAATGTGCCAGGGAAGAAGGGGAAATGAGGAGAAAAGTCTCACTTGGCCAGATATTTTGATTTATTTAGTGTGTGTTTGTTTAGCCAAGTACTTGTTATGATTTTTGACTGTTTGCTTTCATCGGTATTCAGCAACATTAGAAAAATTAGCAACATTCATTGTGTCAACATCAAATTGAATCTTTACTCTTAACTCTGTCCACATATGCTTCATAAATAACATCATTATTTGTAACACTTAAATATATGGATCCGAACCAACCCAAAAAGCAGGGAGAAAATCTGGATTCTGACTTCAACACAGACAGCTCAATCCTGTGCCTGAGACTGCCAAATCTAGGGTTACTATCCTATGTAGGACTTCTTTCCTGAGAAACATGGCTTATTCCTTTTAAAGTACAAAAATGAAGATGTTTTCTTAGTCCTGTTTTAACTATCACACCCTAAAATACTGTCTAGTTCCTTCTTCAGGTCAGTATCTTTAGATACTATCATTAGTTCTTTAGCTTTATCTGCAGCTCTGGCTGATAAAAACAGTTTTGGCAGGGAGACTATCTGCTCTGCTCATCTGAAGATGACACATATATGGCAAACTGTTTAAGCAAGTGGATCACATTAGGATAAAATGCAAATGGAATTTTAAATACGTGGCCAACAGAGTGACAGCATCTCAGATATCCTAAAGACAGAAGCACTATTTACCCAGAGGAAAACATTATTCAAAATTAACATGACTTTTTATAGCGCACTCACTATCTGAAATTCACACGGTCAGTAAAATTTCACTAAATCTGTTTTGTGAAACCTACATCTGCTCACTAGACACATTGACTTGGTGCTCATCAAAAAAGCCCGGCTACCAATTAGCACTAGATTTACATTAAACCCTCTTTTTAAAGGGACATGTTAAAACAGTCAGTAGTATTCAGGGAACAGGCTTTGGGAAGCCAATGTACAACTCATTTCCATCTATATGTTCTCTGTCTCTCTCTCAGGCTCACTCTCTCTGTAATGAAATACAAAATCAGCCAAGAGCAGTATTTTCCATATATAGTTACAGAAGATGCAGAGCACGCTGAAGACTGCAGAGATAACCATAACCCCAAATTTGGTCCAGAAGAGGCAGGAAAATAATGCCTATTGCCTAATGTGAAACTCCATCTGTTCTGCAAAGTGACTGACTGCAGGACTCCAGAAACCTGCCTGCTATACGGCAGATAAAAGAGAAACAACTACACAAACATTCCTACTCTTGGCTGGTGCTTTTATCAAGTACAATAATCACAGCCACCAACGAGCAGTTATACCGTTACTTAGATTTCAAAACACTGAATGTTGCTACTGCACTTTTAGAGTATACAGATGTTTCTCAGTACTACTTTCTGTATTCTGTTGTCCTTTTAAAATTGCTTATGATTCACTGTAATTTTTTTTTTTTTCCTATCTCTTCAGATTACCCATTTGAAAAACAGATCTCTGGAGCTGCAGGTCTGCCAAACAGTACATGTCACCCATGTGATTGTTTTTAGCAGAATCTTTCCTTTTAAAAAAAATCCGGAAGTTGTACTTGGTGGGGCAGAGGGAAGCGGTACACTTCAAGTGCACAACTCTAGAACTGGAGCCCTTGGCTCAAAGGCTACGTTGGAAATGCACATCAGTCCATCCCTACCACTAACAGGGGTATTAGCAAGCCAGCAAAGGTAAACAAAGCCACAGATAAACATAGTTCTACCTGTTCCCTTGTAAGGCAGATACAGATAGAACACGGGTAACTTGGCTAACCAGCACATGTAAGCCTTTCCTTTTTTAAAAATATCAAACTCTTTGATAAGAGTTGGTAAGAGTTCTCTGACAGAAAGATAAAGGAAGTCATTGCCTTCCTTTAACAGATGTAGAATAAGACAAAGATTCTTAAAATTTGTACTAAAAATGAAAGCCATTTTATGAATACAAAAGTTCTGGGTACTACCACGTTTATTACCTTGCAATGTCAATCCTTTTCCTCATCTCTGATACCAGCAGGCCTCAGAGAGACTGTGACAACACTCTCCCTTAGGAATATTTTGTTGACAGTGCACAGACAAGAAAGTTCATCTTACTAATTTATCACTGCTGTGATTTAGGTAGCTAGTAAAACACTGTTTCAAGAAAAAGCAGGTATATAAATCAGCAACACTCAAGGAACAGCTTCATTGTGGACAAAAGCAACAGCATCATCAGCTCTTGCTTACCCCAGGTGCATTTATTCAGGCTGCGATTAAGCAAACTTCAGCAAACACTCCTGGTGCAGCACAGAGCTGCCAGGAGAATGAAGACGACAGCCTGCTTGAATTGGATCTTGCTCCCCTTACCCGCTGCTATTTTGCTATTTAAAGTCACCTCTGCTTCTTGCAGAAATCACCAGTTCCAACAGGCTTTGGAAATAGACCCTTGACTCAAAAAAGCAGAATCCTGACTAAAATGCCCTTGTGGGGCTTTGAGAAGCCAGGGAGACTTCTGAAATGCTCTCTGAAGTCATACTGATGCAGCAGGTGGAGGGGGAGTTAGCTAGACCAAGGTAGAACAAATTACTAGATGGTGACACAAGGAGGAAGGTGGTGTAGCACAGTTCAGAAAGAAATAAGATGCAGAAGAGGCCTCCATAAAAACACCTTATCCTGAAAGGCTTTCAGATAGCCCAACTGCTATTTTATAAGCAGAATTTTAAGGCGAGGCCTCTATATGATCAGAGGACTGCAGTATCCTTAATAGCACTAACAATCAAGTGCATATGAGCTGTGGAAACCAACCTCCCTTTGGCCAAAACCACTTCTTTAAGTCCCTGTATATAGGCACTCTGCAACACATACAGCCCTCAGGAGCCTTATTAGGAAGGAGCCATTTCTGTTGAGAGGGCAGCAGCATTACTGCAGCTACTGCTGAGAAGATGAGGCTGAAGAAGGGGCTGCAGCAGCCCAGAAGCAAGAGAACGGCCTTCATCTTGTGACTGTTGAGAGCGCCGTATTAACCTAGTGAGCAACCAGAAAGGCTGATCCAGCATCCACGGTGGATGTCTGGGGCTGGAGGGATTACAGGCTCAATACCTGCCTTGTCTCAAGCTTCGCAGGACCTTAGGTAAGTCGTTTAAGGTAGAATTATTCATCAAAGAGATGCAGGATTTCCGCTGCTCAGTTTATTCACAATAGCTTTACCACTTATTTCAGTGCAATGATACAAGTGTAACTACCATGTGGACAGAAGCCAGTATGGCCTTCTTACTCTTCCCCGCCCCCTCCTCCCCCCCAATATATTTTGCCCAAAATCCTTTCATAAACCACAAATATATATGCTGTAAAGGAAATTACAGTGACTTACTTGTATTATTTTAAAGTAGATACTTAAGTGTATAGCTGCAGTTATCTGTGGGACTTGCTTGTATAGGCAATCAGAAAGTCCTATTAAACAACATATCTCTGAATATATTTCCTTCTACTCAATAGCAGCTGTGAGTGACAGCAGCTCCTTCTCATTTCATTGATATATTATGTGGAAATATAGAAAGACATCATGAAGTGTTTGGATGGCATAGTAAGTACAGGTGCAAATATCCAAAAGAAAGACTAGACCTGCTGTTTAGTGAACCTGTGCATAACATCTATTCTTCTGGCCAAATTGCTCTATACGAAAGGATGAACGTGGTTAACTCAGTTAATATCAACTTCTTGGTGGAGAATAACTTGTCACGAGGAAAGTCACCACAGAAAAGTTTGTTGGGAAACACCACAGTTCTTGCCTAGTTCCTATCCCTACCTTTAAAAGTTTTATCTACTAAAAGGCACACGGCTGCACTGCTCATGCTCACGTACCTCTGAGCCTGAAGTATTTGAGATGGTTGGCAATAGCCTGCTCAACAGATTCATCGGGGCAGATCTTCACTCCGGGAAACAAAAGGGATCGACGCCTTCGAAGCAGCAAAGGGCTGGTGACCTTTCCAGACTCTGAGGTGCCATTAGCTTGTTTTGATTCAGGAGAAAGAGAAGAGTTTGCTAACTGCCAGTCACCAAGTCGAGGGGCCGCTAAAGTATCTTTAGCCTGTGTTTCCTCTGTAGGTGAATAAGGTTCTGCTGTAAAATTAAAACCACACAAAAAATTTTCAGATAAGATAATGACACGTTCATATGTATCTTAATGCATGTCAGTGCCTTGGTTTTGATCTCTGAAGGACACAGCTATGCTTTCTTCTGTTAACAAGCCATTTACTGTCCCCTAAAACCTGTCTGTATGATAACAGTACTATTTTAAACAACCTTAAGCTCTTTACAGCGTCTTGTGAAGTGATAACATAACCTAAAGCCCTAACCCTATAAATGATGTTTTGTGCTGACCTTCACTTCTGTGACTTGGCTCCTTTAAGCCAAAGGGACCACGTATGTGAATAAATAGATGTGGTTGACAACTTGCAGGACCTCTAAACAAATTCCCCTTAGTCTACACACACCACCAACGTTTATTTTTCATATTCCTTGCTTTAAGTAAGTTGCCTGAATCAACATCTACCAAGCACACTTGAGGGGATCGGGGAAGGGGAAAAAGGTTATCAGCTTTGGCTTTTAGCTTTTTCATTCCCTACTGTTGGTTTGGCTGCATCACTGCAAACAAACTCTCGCAGATGAGGGAAAACTGTGTCTGTTTAGCGTTAGCCTAACAGCCTAATTCTCTGTCCTCCACAGGCAGGTGATTTGATGTTGTCTAACTCCACTTTTTTTTTCCATCCCTTTCCATCCTTTCTCCCCCTCCCCAAAACACAACTAAGGAAGAACCACAATTAAAGTGATACATCTGTAGTTTTTCATCTCATGGGTTATGCCCTCACTCTGCACCATCAAAATCAATAGCACCTTTAACTTTGCTGACTGAAACATGAGGAACATAGTTATTTTGGCAGTTATTTTATTACATGCTAAAAGTCGGCTCTAGGAGACCCCTATCAAACACAACACAGGGAAAAGGGAACATGAAACAAGGTCACTACATCAAAATACCCATCTTCACCCAAACTGGCACATCTTCAGTCCCTGTACACAGAAATAGACTAACTAGCATCCTGTAGCTTTGTTTTACTCTGTTATAAAGACACAAATGTACAATAACGCCCCAGGAAATGACTGCAAGTTCTCCACGTTAACACTGATGCAGCTCAACACTTAGCACAGCACAGACCTGACAAAACATTTCTGTGTATTCTGCTTCTTCTTCCCTTTGCTCTGACTAATGCAAAGACCGATTCTTACTTCTACATTGTCATGGGTAAAACCTTTAAAACAAGAATATAAGGAGGAAGGAATACTTCTGCGTTACCTGCAACAGTCTGAAGATCTCCTTCAATCATTCTCAAAACCAAGATGCAGAGAGAGATTTTCCAAGGGAAGTGGAACATACTTACTATGTTCAAAAAACAATATAAAAAGAAAAAAGGAAAGCAGAATCCCCTTTACCAAGAGAGCTTTAATGCATCCTTGAACCAACCAAGAGCATCGCCCTTTCCGCAAATGTCCAGACTTCACATTATCTTTGAAAAAGAAGAAAAAACTTTCAGTAGCTTTCAAAAAATGTTGGCCAAAATATCCTAGGAATGGTCTTCCTTCAGAGAGAGTATCCCAGTTGAGTAAAACAAAACAAGAAAAGGTGATGAAAGGGAGCTCTTGCAGTTAGCAGATGGACTGAGACAATTTTTTAATTTTAATCTGGCCAGCTAAGCTCTTTAGCGCAGCTTGTCATACCATTAACAGTCTAAGCAAGGACAGCACCTTTCACACTTAATTAGCCATGTTTTTTTCACCGGCTCTTCAATTTCTGCCTTTTTAAAAACATGCCATCCACCAAATGTCAGAGGGAGCGTGTTACGCCCCAGTAGAAGGTCTCGGGGCGCTTTGTAGTCCTCTGCTTGTTCAACTATGTGCATCCAAATAGGCACCGACTTTTTTGAGGGTTTGAGCCCTGATGGAGGTGGCACCGAAGCAATCTTTCTCTGGTGTCCTCTCGTGACAGAGCTAATGAGGTCTGGCTGCCTGAGCCCGTGCTAACGCAGAAACGCTTGTGTCGTTGCAGCACCGTGCTTCACATCCCAGAACGGCCGCTTCCCCCAGGATAAATCAGGACAAAACTATTTTTTTCCCCCATCTCTGTTAGGGTATCATTTTGGTCACGTTAGGGTATCATTTGCTCAGACCCACCGCGGCCTCGCCGGCGCTCCGAGCCGCTCCTGAGGCCGCCTGCCTCTCCTTATATTCCCCACAGCGCTGCGTTCCATGAGGCAGCCTCACGTTTCATTCGGGTTTTATTTATTATTTTTTTAAATTGTCCTCTGCAGAGATAGACACTTTCAATGTCAGGAGTGACTTCGCTTCCATTACCCACCAAAAAAAAAAAAAAAAAAAAAAAAAAAAAAAAAAAAAAAAACTAAAGCATGACTAGAATTACCATCCATGCTAATACAGATAGACAAAGGTTCACTTAGCTCAAGAACACACGACAACAAATCCCTTTAGAGAATATTCTCAGAATGCATCAACTTGAGCAAGAGTTCAAAATCCAATTAAATGTCTTCCCAGACAGTTCTCAAATGTAGAGTGATTAAAAAATGTAATACTCAGCTGCACTGAGAATTTGGCTAGTATAAAAATGCCTGTTTTATAGCTCTGTCAAAATGTAATTATTTCCTATGGCTCTATCAGCTTCTGGGCAATAAATTATTCTAAATATTTAAT
This sequence comes from Nothocercus julius, assembly GCA_013398735.1. Taxonomy (NCBI): domain Eukaryota; kingdom Metazoa; phylum Chordata; class Aves; order Tinamiformes; family Tinamidae; genus Nothocercus; species Nothocercus julius. The sequence continues at coordinate 4,395,986 of VZSV01000025.1, forward strand.
TTTAATCATATTATTTCAACCTAATAATTTTAATTTCAACAATTATTTCAGTACTGAAATTTAGCCTTGCAATGGCTGGAAGTTTCTAAGCATTTATGATAGCAAAATGCATAACTAAAAAAGCAGAACTATCATTTGAAGGGTTTTAAGACAAGTACAGAAGTCTTGTAATAAATTTTCAAAATAACATTTGGAAACTAATTTATTCCTTGATTTTACGAAAGCCTTTACAGTTGTGCACCAGCAAATGTATGCTTCTTGATTTTAAAGATATGAACAGATAAAATTTCTGTTCAGAAGTGTGCAGGGAAAAAATGTAGGCTTTTTTGCAAATGAAGACGACAAGTATAATCATAATGAAGGGACAAAGCATATGCTCTTTCATACCCTAAATGTAAACAACTGAATGATTTTCTGTAAGATAATACATCAAAATTATGTCCCTGAAATCCTGCCCTAGTGCAAACACTGTTTTTAAATAACTTAGCCTTTCAACCGCTATTTAGAAAGCTAAATCTTGACTGATACAGGAAAGGGAGATGTAAGACACATGCAAAAAGGTGCCTGACATATGCTAAGGGTTGTTGTAAGGGAATTCTAATATACACCTGTAGCAATAGCCCCCAAGGAGCTGACTAAGAGCCCCCATGGATACAAGTGGTAAATGAAAATGTGCATGGGGAGGGGAGGGGCAGTGTTTCATCTGGTCGACTCTTCCAAGCTGGTCATCCAGGCTGTCAGCCCAAGCACAGAAAGCAACTACAACACTCTGCTACCCCCAGAAGCAGCCTTGCTTGAAACAAGAAGCTGTAAAAAAACTAGTGAATATCTTTTTAATAAATAGTCACTTTGATACATAATTAGGTTAACAGAAACACTTGTGCACATGACAAAAAAACAGCAGGATATTACTCTTGCTCTGGTAATTTGAGGCAGCAGGGAAAGGAACAAGAACAATCAAGTTCAGCAATGTCAGGAGATTTTTTTTAATATTAAATGTATCGGCATTCTCACAGTACACACCTAGCATTAATCAACAAAGGTAATCCTTTAAAATTATCTTATAAAACACATTCAGACAAGTTTACACTTTTGCTTTTAAATATCTACATACCAGCAATCTAAAAGAAAACAAATGTTACTTTATGATGAAAGCCAATTTTTACAGTTACAAAACCCCAAACTATAATAAAAATTTGAGGGAAGATAAAAAAAATTATCAATGGAAAAGGTATAGATAAAGGGCACATTTCTGAATTCATTCTTTTTTCTATTTTAAAATACACAATTATCCCCATAATAGCGCTGATGATGTCATTTATGTGACGAAAGCCACAAAACACTCTGGGATGACGGAAACAGAAGCTGAGGAGGAAGGGGTAGTGACAAACTACTGACCTGAAGTGGAAACGAAGTCAGACACAGGCATGACTTGCACCAGGCTGCCCACAGCTATACAAAAGGTAACTGTGACCAGCAAATGATTTTGTTTTAAAACTGTCTCTTCTCCAGAAAGAACACTGCTTCCTGGTTTGAGAAACAGCATGGGGAGCCGGGGGGTTGTTTTTGGATCACTGCACAGAACCTGAAGTAACGACCGGATTCTGCAGCACAAAGTTTTGGAGTTGCCTTGAGGGAAGGGGCCCTGAGAATTTTGAGACACCAGAAAAATCGATCACATCTTTGGGTTGCCTTCTATTTTAACCCTAACGCGCTAATCCACTTGCAAGCTTTAAGAGCTGCAGGTTTTGTAGACAGGTTTGACACAAGCGGTTTTGGTTGCTAGCTGACACGCGGTCCTTCTGGAAACTGCTATGAGAGGTGACTGCAACTTACCTCAGGCACAGGAGAAAGCCTCCTTCTAAACACAGCCCCCTTACCTTATGCAGCGACCACGGCAGAAAATGTGCGCATATGAAAAGGCTATTAAAGTTTTCTGTGATCCATGTCTGTATCAGTGCCTACTTAGCCAACTTGTGCTAATTTATCAAGTCCGAAGTTCAAATACTCACACATGCGGGCATCTTTACCCAATTCCCCTGAGCAAAGTATAAAATCTGGTTGCCTTAGGCGTAAATTACATATCCTAAAGACATACTACATACAACAATGACCTTTACGAATGAAAACAAGGGCTTACTCTTCAGCAAAACATTTCAAAAAAGCTGGCTACACCACAGTCTGCTTGCTTTAATGCAAACGATGCCATAAGATTCAGAGGTATAACTAGAATGAATGTAGGATTAAAAATCTACTGCCGACAAGTATTGCATTGGCACGTACCTTGAGATGAAGCTTTTTTTTTTTCCAAAATATGATTAAGAAAAAAATTGTTAAAAATAAAGGCAAGAGACCACTTTTGAGCCTAAAACTTTTCCAAAAAGATCACTCATAAATGAACTGTTTCACTCCCTCTCCCCCTCCCCAATTTTTTTTTTTTTTTTTTTTTTAAATGATGGAAAATGTTAGGGAGGAAAAAAAATCCACAAAATCTAGCAGCCTCAAAACTCAGCAGAATTTTCTAGCAGATGCAGACTATTTCTGTATATAATCAGAAACAAACGAAATCTCTAAAGAGAGTCAATATTGTATCCTTAAATTAAAACAATACATAGTATTCATTCTATGTGAACTGCAAAGTAGAAAGAGTCACAGCATTTTGAAGAAGACTCCCACATGCTCATTCAACTCTTAAGTTACGGTTATATGAAACTGTAAGGAACAGGCCCTATAAGATCAAAATATCTTTACATCCTTGTGGCACATATGTGGATGTAGCTTCCATATTTCAAGTAAGAGTTCAATTAACAACAAACATGAACTAGTTTTAACTTACATATTTACACTTTTATGTACAATTTTTTCCTTCCCCCCCTCCCCCCAGCACTGCATTCTAGGACCACACAATCCAAATGAAAAAAAATCTTCAAATAAAGCATTCAACAAGCAAACAAAATACTTCTTGTAGTATTATTTTTTTTTTCAGCCTTGTAAGGCAAGAAGAGCCCAAATTCTGCTAAGCAGAGTTCTAGTTACTGTATACAACAACGTCTTTGCCAGGACTGGCTGAGCAGTTTTACTAGCTGCTGCCGCCACTGTGCTGTTGAAAGTGCAACTGCAAGATCAGATCACGGATTTCTTCTCGCTTGCTTCTGATCACCTGACGAGGAAACCACTTCTCCAGATTCATCGGCTGTTCAAAGTTATCTATGGGATTCTGGTAATAAATAGAGAAAAAAAAAAAGGAATATTTACAGCATGAATTTCCTAAAGAAAGCTTCCAAGAAACTATTTTCAACCGCCCCCATTATTGCTGAGACCACGGATGCACAAACCAGTCACCACGAGACATGTGACAAGCTGCAAAATCAAATCCACTCCCTCCATGCCTATCACATATAGGCATAGACTTACCGTGAGCTATGCATGGTAAACACAAGACCAGTTGTCCTCATTTCCCTGAGATACACATCAGCATAAACATTTATTCAAATCATAGACCACATTCTCTGTGGGACAACTGAACCCAATCTTGTTACGTACAGGCAGATAAACTTTGGTCATGTGACACATGGGTATGCTCACACTGTAAGGAAGGATCAGGCACACAGCAATAAAACATAAGAGGTTTGGTGGCCTTAGATGCCTTTTTTTTTTTTTTTTTTTTATGCTATAGAAGAAAAACCCGTCTATTGGCCATGACCCCACACGAGCTTTTCCATACAGCCGACTCAGAGTGTGGACACATGAGCATCAGGCAAACAAAGCTAGGGCAGGTGAAGGAGAACTGGAGAGACACTGAGTGCCTGAAACCCATCAGATGCAGATGTTAAGACAATGTTCTAGACAGGAAGGAAACAGAGATTCCCTCTGCCTTCCGCATTCCCTTTGAAGGATCTCCCCATCCCTCTGTTCACTGCCTGCACAAAACCACCCAAAGGCCAACAGACAAGCTGAGCAAATTTTAGTGGTACAGAGGGACCTTTTTCATGCAGGTCATCTCTTCTTGTAGCCACTTGCAGGTCAAAAATGTGAAAACTACTTGGGCTTCAAATACACCCATATGTTAAAGTTCCTCAAGATATCAATTATCACTAAACTACAAGGCCAGAAATACCTGGCCAGGAAATGCAGAACAGAAATTGCCTGTGCTCCAAGCATAAAGACCCCTGCCACTACATGTGGAATGGATTTTGTCTCCTCTTTCTTGAATGGCTTTGACACTTACAAAGCCTGAGCATCACAGGCTTTTCTGCCTGGGTATTTCACTCAGAAATAAAGTTCGGGTTTGTTTTGGGGAGTGGGGGAGGTAGTTTCCACTTTTACCTGGAAGAAACTTTCCACATATTGCAGTAAATATACACCACAGTCACTGCTGTTATCCTGTTTAGGCACTCTGGGACAGAAGTCCATCATTGTTGATTTACTGAATTCCCGTCGAGTTTTTCGTTTAGCTTCCCATTCTGCTTCCAGGTACCTGTAAAGGAAAGCAAACAGATTAAATACTTAAGAAAACTTCCTGGCTTGGTGCATTTTGGGGGTGTTGCTCAATTTTCTTCTGAACTGGTCACAGTGTTTTTAACAGCCTTAACCAATTTTCTTCATAGAATCTGTCAAAGGAATTCATATAAGCAAGCAGCACAATTTTACCAAAATTCCAAAATTTTATTACATCAAGATGCAACTCTACCATATTATGCATACAGTACACAAAACAGGAAAGATGCATAACTTCATTAAAATAAAAAGTCATTGCACTTAGTTTCTTCAAGCTCTTAGGATACTTTTTAAAAATGTGAACTAAAGGAGGAACTGAAGTTATCCTTCACAACTACCATGGAGATTTTATCTCCTGGATTCCTCTTAAGAAAGCCAAGCTAAGCAAATTGCAAAACAATTATTAGAATTCATCTTATGAACAACTTCAATTACAATCACACAGTACAGCTCTTGCAGCCTACCAGTATATAAGGCAGGTAAAGACTTACAACGTTCTATGATATGATAACTTAGTGTCAGGTTTCTCCATAGTTTCCTTGCTTTAGTAGAACCTCACTGATTCAGCTTTCTGAAATGGCCACTGATTTTGAACATATGACTGAAGACACAAGGGTCTGGTTTTCAAAAGCAAAAGCTCAGGACTTGTAGGAAAAGAAACAAATACATACACTTCAGGCAATAAAAATGCACAAGTTGGATCTTGTGTTTGATTTCTACAAGCCTCAAATCCTTCCAGTTCTAAGAACAGTAATACACACATAACACTCCAACAGCTTTTGAGAACAAGGTCACTTCTGAATAGAAAATAAACATGATATTGAATTCAAGATGAAGAGAGATCAGTGAAGCACATTTCCTATATTAATGATCTTAGACATGAAAATCATTTTATTTCAGTGTGACCTCTGTGTAAAGATGAAGAAGATTGGTTTAAGGAAAAAAAAAGGTAAGAAAAAGCCTGTACCAGTGTTTGCTTAGAATGCTACTCTCAAGGTAGAACTGCAAAGTGATGTTTCTTTCCTTCAAACTGAAAGAATAATAGGTCTGCTTCCCAAAGTTCACAAATACCAGTCTTCCAGAAGTCACCTCTTTTTGTTCTGACTTTTGAAGACATCTCTCTGAACTCAAGGAAACCACCCTCTCTGGAATTACATTCCCTGTAGTAGCTCAAAGTATAGAGCACTATGTTATTAAATTCCATAGAGACATGATGAAAAAAAAAAAAAAAGCCATTTAATTCTTTATCCCAAGACAGACGTGCTAGGAGGCTTCTCTGTCTGGGGAAAAGATGGTGCCACAAAATTTACCAATCATCCATCCAGTCCTAACACAGTATTATATGAATTTACTTTTACATGATTTAAATTATTTTTTTTTCCTTTCAGTGAAACAAATACAACAAGGAACAATGAACCATTAGTTTTAGCTGCAGCTACTTAATATTATCAACCTTGTAAAAAGTTTTTGAGAGATGTTAAAGTTGTTAGTAGTGTGTTCAAGTACAGAAAGGTTGAATCTGTTCGAATACTTAAATATTTATCACATCAGGACTGTAAGTATATTTTTATTCCCACTTTTCAAAACACTTAGTAACATTCCATAGAACTATATAGACACACCAAAACTTTTAGACAGCTTCTGTTTGGATACTACGCTTTTGCGCGTACATAGGAGCAGATTCAATGCAGGAATTTGGTCAGCTACATCACGATACTGTAGGCAGCACTTTGGAAAATTAATCATTTAAATTTTGAAGTATTGCTTTTAAAGAACTGCTATTTCTGCTCTTCAAAACACCTTCTTTATTGAACTGCGGGGACTAAAACAACAAAAAACACTCCAGAAAACCCTCAATCTACTTCTTGGTGTATTTTTTCGTTTTGAAAAAGGATCTAGTTTTCAATTTTTACATTACTGCTAGGCTGCAGAACAAAACCAGTATTGACATCCAAACATCCATACTGCCTTTTTTTCTTTTTTTTTTTTTTTTTTTTGGTGGCTGTTTGTAGGGTTTCCTTTGAAATGTGCACTAAAATGTATGCCTTTAAGTAGAAGTATTTTGAACATTAAAATCTGACCAAGAGCAACCCTTTCTAACAAAGGGGAACTGCAGTTACTTACTCTCTCAACACCTGAACTGTGTTCTGCCAGGAGCCAGCTTTTAAAGAATCTAAGACGAGTATACAAGGCCTGTAAACAACGAAAGTAAAAAAGAGCTGTTTAATCTTTCACTACCAGTACCAATTAAAAAATAACTGAATTAAAATTATAAAAAAAAAAAAAAAAAACACACCTCTACAGAATGGCTTTGCAACAGATAACCGACTCAGTTACTGCAGAACTTCTTAGTATAAACCCTTTAAAAAATATAATGTTAGCTTGAAAACAGAAACTTACCTCTTACAAATTTGCCTTCTGGAATTAATTGAAGAGTTCTAGGAAGAGACAAAAAATGCTTAAAAACAAACAAACAAACTACAAGTGAAAACCCAAAGGTCTTCACAGATTTAAAGGTAAAGCAAGTCAGGTTTCTACTTCAAAAAGGGAGAAATTGACAGGAAATTTTAAAAAGTGAAACCATAGCATAGGCAACTTTGGTAAACCAAAGAGGACTTCAGGCTAACTCAGACTGCCTTGCACATGCTGCAAGCTGCAAAAACAGCAGCAACTGCAGCACACAAGACGATAAAAAGTAATTTGTTCAAGTTTTGAGCTCCTGAGAAGTATAGTAATATAGGTCTCCTCTGTCAGGACAGAAGGGTACTTACTTTAGAAATATCTGAGTGCAGAACTGCAGCAACATGATTGTCACCTAGAGGAGAAAAAAAAAAGTTTTAAGAATTTAAGAATTTTCTAACTATTTTCAAATTCACGATTATTAGTACTAAAAATATTGTGATAGGATTGAACCACTGGTCTCACATGTTCCTTCCATTGATTTCCAAAGAGTTGCAGAAAGCAAGAACGCATGGTAACACAAGAACATGTTACACTACTCTGTCATTTCAGGTGTTTTCTAAGACGTCACATCTCTCCTTGGATTAAGACACCACTAGAACTGTGTATGTTTTGTGAATAAACTTCTGTTTGCATCCATACCTCCATCCTTGCAGTTACCAGCAAAGGCCAACACTGAATTGGCTGTAGTGCTCTGACTCTCCTTCTCTGACTGAAATGGAGATTCTTGAAGCTGATGATGAAATGAAGCCTGATGGGGACATTCCTCATACACAGCTTCTTCTAGCCACGGAAAACAGATAACTGCCATGTACCAATGAGACCTGCCCAGCAGCGAGAAGAGGTGGGGAAAAGCATCAAAACTGTAACATTTGGTTCTGGAAAGCAGGTGAAAAGTTTTTATAGCACGGAGAGCTCATTGGCAACTGTTTTGTGGTATGTAAGCAATGTTGCCATTCCCCTGTTCCTTCACAACATCTCACACAAGTCCTCCCATACATCTATGCTTTGCATTCTACTTGGTGTAACTGCAAAAAATTAAGTAATAAGTCCTTTAAAAAACAGAACAAACCCATCACAGGAATTTGTCACAGTCTCACCACCTACTCCACACTGAAGAAATAATAAAGTAATAAAATAACCTTGGACAAAGACCCCAGTTTTGAACACACCTGAGGGTATATCATGTCTCAAGCTCAATCTCTGTCTAACTGCTCTGCATACGTAACCCTCGGTGATTATCCATGTGCTGGGCAACTATTCAGCTAGGAGCAGGCACAGGCAGCAGCAGAACTGCTCCTGCTCTTTTTACCGCTAACCCCATGCACTGCTGGGATTTCTTCACAGAAACATTGTTTAAGTGCACATGAACCATCATAATGACACATTTAAATTATTTTGAAATATATTAAAACAACTTTCAGCATAACTAAGGAAAAGAAATGTAAGGCTTACAGAAGACAACTATACTTAAAAAAAACACAATTTGAGAGGCTTAAAAATTACATATTCCACATATCGCTTCTTCAAAATCTAACATATTTATTTCTGTTTGTTTATTGATTCAGGTATACAGTGACAAATCTGTAAATTACCAGAACATTGAAGTATTTAAATTTTAATTAACAGTAAAACGTGTATAAAATTGCATAGACTTACTCCTCATTCACAGGCACAAAGATATAATCTTTACTGAAGATGTTTATATGACGAGTCCATGTTCTTACTCTTTTGTGTCTTCTCTGTGCTGCTCTGTGGAAATCAAATGACAATTACTAGTTGAATTTGTTCTTTTCAGTTCAAGTAAGGTAAAGGGATTGGTAATCCTACATTTCCCCAATGCTTCAATAGATGTTTCATTTATTCATGAAGTTTCCCAAAGAAAATAAGCCAGCAGAACATGAAGCCTAAGTGACTTATAAACCAAGCAGACCGGTATGAATGTTTGCATTACCTGAACCACCCTGAAATCTTTTGCATAAATTATCCATAGGTTTCAAAGTTGGAAAGGATTTGCTGCAATTATTTAGCCAGCATACCAGACTGCACTAAAGGCAGAAAGGCCCACCAGAATATCTGTAATTGATCTATACCAAAACCTAAACATCTAATTCACAATACCTCTTTTGAACACCTGCCTAAGCCACCTTATTGTTGGAAGGAAAAAGCCAAATACCTTATATAGGGTCACACAGCACAACTATAGCAAAGCCAGCACTAAAAATCAGACTTTTTCCAGTCTTGGCCTTTACCTGTTTGATCACATTCCCGTTATAGTTCTAAAGACAAAGTATGAGGATGGGATTATAGGAAACTAGAAAATCTAAGGAGAAATTTAGATTACACAGACTTTTTACTTTGCACAAGAATAAATGATAACTGATGGTATCAAGTTTGCTCCAGCGTCCACCAAATGCAAAGTTCGTTTTAATCAGGAGACACCCTCTGGCGTCATCCTAATTAAATCCTGGTCTGTGCTCAAGACATGTAACTTGACTATGAGAGGAATGGAACAGAATGGGTAGAAAGGGGAATGGAAAAGCAAGCTACTGCAGCATGAAAACTTGTGCAAATTTCCTCTGTTACATGATTTTAGAAGCACAGAGAACGTAACAGGGGAAGGCACTTTTACAACCTAGAAAAGCATCTACGAAAGGAGCACAATAGAACTTAATTTACTAGCTGAGCTGTGTGACAAAAAGGAAGTAAAAGGACTTCAAGCTAAGTAACCTACATCTGGAGAGATTAATTATTACAATATGGAGCCTGCTTTTCCAGCATGCATACTTTAAAAACTGCATTCACTGAGTAAATATCTAACCCTAAACAAAGATAGCTTTGGGACTTGTATCTCCTGATTTCCAGCAGCTAGACTCCTAGAAATATGAAAAATAACTGTCATTCTTCTCCTGTGAAGAGGAGAAGGACAGTCCAGCCTTGCAACAGGAATCAGATAGAGGCATAACAGTACTCTTAAGGATAACGGCATTTACACCTCAAAACATTCATGGTCAGAAGACAGGCACAAAGATGGATGGAAGATGCATTCAAGGATGACTCCTTGCTTTTTGAGGCTCTTAAAAAAAAGTACATCACAGAAGATGCATTTTTCTCTATCTTTTGCCCAGAAATGTTTGCCTAGCACAGAAACAAGATGGCACACCTGTATATGCAGGTGGCCCCATTGGCTGAAAGTCCCCAAAATCTGGGACTTGAGTTGAGTAATGATAATGGATGGAAAGCAGCTGACAAATAATTCAATGAAGTGGTAAGACTCAAACATAAGCGTTGAGAAGGAACTGAGTTACGATATTTAAGTACAATTCAAGAAAATATTGATTTATTATTTTAGGTGCTAATTAGAATACAATCTACAGAACTTCTGAATAGCAGCAACAGATTCTCTAGCTCCGGTCATTATGGCATATGAAGAAATGAAGCCAACTTACGTAATTTTGGGATCTCCCTCAGAGTTTTTTTCTGTCCTGGTCAGGCACTTATAGAAGAAACTGCTAAAAATGTGCGTACGGTCAGCAAGATGTTTTGGAGCTTTCTCCAACAAGAGGTATCTACCAAAGAAAAAAAAAATAAATTGACAGTCTAAAAAACTATCATTCCTAACAAAAGTGTAATTATTTCCTGACTCCTCATCACAGGTTATGCTTACCTTCAGTTGTCTTCACAGTTTGCCTTAAGTCAAACTTTTCTATCTACTGCATTTTGAATATGCTTAGGAACATATATCTATATGTTCACACTATATAAATGCCAAACAAGTCACCTTACCCTTTATTTCAGATTTGTACTTCAACATTAATGCTTTAGTTTATTTTTAGTTATGTTTCTAGCCCTTGCAATTAAGACAAGTTTGAAAACCTGTCCAAGAATAAGCTCATACAGTATTATTTTACTGAGTAGGTAAAAAGCACAGAACACCTCAGTAGTATAAATTGCCCCTTTTACTTTTATGTGTTATGCATGTAAAAGCTAGAAGAGACATTCTAGAGGTTTATGGTTTTACTGTTGATTGTTTTACCATAAACATCAGTTTATGTGTTTATTCAACAATCCCAGACTGTCAAAGCTCTCAAAACTGTCATCATCCTACATGAGGTGTTTCCAGCCTCACCTAATAACTTGGGCAAGTTATCCATTACACAGCTTGCAACATAATGAACACTGGAGAATGCAGGCAGAAGCCTAACTTTTAAAAAGCAGATGCAAATGCTTACAATAAATTCCTTTATTCAAACCTTCCTGTTAAGATGAAGCTATATCAAGAATGGGAACCATACTGCAAAACTTATTTCTAGTTTATAGCTGAATAAAAAGGGCCCTGCTGTAAAGCCACATCAAACATTCAGGTATGTGTTGTATATCTTATCCTCTCTATAGCATCTCTACATTAGAAGGATTCCTGAACTCTGGCACAGAATAGCTGAGGATGCTCTGATTCATGCAAACTTAGTAATGAACTACTCAGTATAGACCTTTATTTTGCTCATCTGCCTGCTTAAACCTGCTTTGTGCTTTCGATTCTGTGAAATCCCCATGGGCTTTTTTACCTCCCTAAGCTGTCATGATCATCAAACAGGAATTAGGCGCTGAACTACTGAAAATCCACAACTCCTAATGCTTTAGGCCTTGCGGGGTGGGAAGGAACTATCACTGTCCTAACTAAATTATTTGGATTTCACATTTAGTGTGAAGAGGGACATAATTAAAATACATTTACTTCTTGAGCAGGAACTGTAGCTATTCTGCTTGGTCTATTAGAGGGGCAACAAAAATGAAACTGAAATAAATGAAACTAATGAGAATACTCAAAAGCTAAAAAAAACAAACATAGAATTTCATCACATTATTTTTAAAACAGTTGTATCACAATTAATGATCAACATCTACATTTACATTCAAGATTGCATCAAGCCTCTAAAAGAGGAGGACAATTAAACCTCCAAGCACCTACTTAAGATAGAAATCGATGATGACATCATTGAGAAATTCTCCATATTCCAAGCACTCTAGATCTTCTCTTGTGACTCCCAGGCCTCCTTTTTCAGGTGGAGGTGGATAAACAATCAAACTAGAAAACACAGATCACAATAAAACTAGATTGCCACTATTACATATATTCTTAGTATATCCATCCCACATCTAAAAGATTTTTCTAGAACACCTGCTGAAGTGGTAGTTTTTACAAATCCTGAGTAGTTCAGAAGCCTGTTACCATTCCTTCCTTCAACAGTAAGAGTGTTTACATAAGAAATATTGCCTCCCCCCCAAAAAATATTGTGTAAATTTGGGAAAGGAAATTTTTACCTTCAGCTTTTATTTATTTATTTTTAATAAGTATAGCTGTATAAAATGGGAAGAAATGCTACAGGACAGCCTCTCAACGAGTAGGAATGTGCAGTGATTTCCTATCAGTTAAGATTTCAGTGAGGGCTCTCATATTTCCAAGACGGAAACTTTGTTTCTTTGAGCATGCGGCACAGGCACTCTAAGTGGTTTGGAACTGTTCAGCTTGAGCCTAAAGCTAACATTTACAGCATATTAAAAGTAGTCCAGACTAACACCCACATCACTTAACTGGAACCATGAACTGAGCACTTCTGCCATTGTAGATACTTCTAGGCAGAACCAAAACCCCAAGTGTTACCCTGCCAGCAAAAAGGGTGACAGCAAACTGCAGGAGTTCTTAACAGCAAGGCACTTCACCACTGTTTGCCATACCAAAGTATAAGAAATAAGATTCATACAGACAGAATAAAGGCACAATAAATTTTATACATGTTATAGCAGTTACATAGCATGTCACACAACACTTTCAAATCAACTAGAAAACTGTAATTAAGACAGGACTTTTCTTCCAGCACTTCTTTTATTCAGTTTGCTTTATTTTCACCTTCCAATTTAAGTGAAAGATACATACTTCTTAACTGCTCCAGCTTCTCTTACTTCTTTCCACTCTTCATTCAGCGCAGAGGACAGAGAAATGGAATAGCATCCACTGTTCTGCTTATTTGAAAGGGCATAACTAGGCCTGGACACTTTTGGTTTTGATTCCTGCCAATAAAAAAAAAAAAAAAAAAAAAAAAAAATTACACAACTAGATATATAAAATAGACCACAAAAACAATCAAAAAGCCCATGTGAAATGGCTAAGGTGCCCTGCTCCTCCTACACACACTACTGCCTCTGTTCTGCTGCACCCAATTCACATAGCACTCAAGTAAAAAACGAGCCTCCATCACTCCTACATTCATTAACTTTCAACTTACCATCCTGGAGACACCATGACAGAAGCGAAATCATGTGGCTTTAGGCACACACAGCTATGAATCAACCAAAAATTCATTATTTTCCACCTACCAGTGCTGATGACACCTCTGTACCATCTTTCCATGGGCACTTTATTTTTAAGTCTAGCAATTTACTGTTAAGCCATTCCATATTGTGAGGGATAAATCACAAATGTTACTATTTTTTCTAAGCTATGGATAAAGAAAGAATTTGTTCTTGGCAAATGGCTAATCTAAAACTTACTGTAGCTCGCAAATTCCAAAAGCAACAGCTACTCACTAACCTGAAATGCAGGCTCCTGAACAATGGAGGTATTCTCTTTTGGCACACATTGCTTTAGTAGATTCTTACAGCAACTCATAAAAGAGCTCTCTTCAGCAGAAAGATCCTTGAACAAAGGGAAAGCTTGCTTCAAAGATAAAACCTCAGAGAGATCTGGTGCTCTGTTCTTCTTGCTCACATCTGTAATTAATTCTGTCAGTTCAACTTCTTCCCACTCTGTGAGTGGCTGGGAGAGTTCAAGAAAAACAAATTCACTAGATTTGGCTGGAAAAAAAAAAGGGGGGAAGAAAGAGCATTAACACACTAAGAAAGCAGAACAGAACCATAGAAAACTTTTCACACCATCAAACTGTAAAACTACCACTCTGATTTGTTTCAACAAGTTTCTACGCACTGTTCAAAAGATTTACATTAGTAAGCATATTCAAAAAGCATAAAATGCTTAAGCATATAAATTTAATAGCAAGTCCTAGATGTTTCTTCTAGGACAGACAAGAATGTAATCAAAGTAAATAAACCTTATCTTAAGATGTCCTGCAGCTTCAGACTTGACTTCCACTCTTTCCACTGGGAGCTTTGTCTAGAAAAGCCACTAACAACTTTGATAAACACAGATCTAGAAATGTAAAGGAAGTTCACTGCTAACTCTCACTTTAAACAACTCTTGTTCCTTGGGAAAAGTTAACATTAACTTTTCCCCCCCCTCCCATAAAAGTGGTGACTGTAGTTAGAAACTGTTAAAATTTCACAAAGGCAACTCTGACATCATAATTGCAAGTAGAGGACATTTTGTAGCAAAAATTTTGCTAATGTAAAAATACTGTGGGACTGTGCCAGCCTTTGAATACTTGACCAAAATTTATATTCAGGTCTTACACAGTTTCACTCCAGGAAAAAAAAACAAGTAAACCCAGTAAATGGCAGCAGTTTTGAATCACATTATGTTTTTCTTCCGAAGAAAAGAATAGAGACGCATTTTGGAGAAACAAAACTGATCAGCTTTTATCTTATCTTAAAGAAGAGCTTTCCTCAATATTCAGAAGTGTGAGTACAAAACAACCCTTTTAAAATAACCCCATATACTACTCCTTTTCATCATGGTTAAGAAAAGTGATTGCTCACATGACTTGCAGAAAAGAGACTTTCCTAACTGTGTTTCAATCTTTTCTACATAATCAGCAGACAACCAAAGGAAAATGATTGTCTTTGAAGAGCCACCGTCACTTTTCCACAGGCCAAACCTTCTCAGATCCAGAGTATCCACTGTCAGCTTAATATTCTTATTAAGAGCCACTGTAGAAAACAGGATTTAAAATAAACAAACCTTAGACAGCCATAGATAATTATAAAGGCATACTACATAATTGCTAGTGTGCAAGTATGATCAAAGTGTATTAAAAATATTATATGTGAATTTATTCCTGGCACTATACCTAGAACTTAGTACTTAAAATTATTCTTTCCAAACTGTATAAAACATAGTTACCAAATTGTAACATCAAAAGATAAACATAAGCACATAATTCTTCATGAAAAAAATCATATTTTTGTTCAGAATAATCTCAGTTAATACCTACATATATACAAAAAAGAATAATTCCAAGTCATGACAGACGGATTGATGGAAAGAAAATAGGCATTCAATTCAGAATTACTCCCACACTTTACTTTTTGAAAAATAACTGAATGCAAATCTAGAGTTATATTCTTGGTTTGGGTGACTCGCACATTTTCATTTAAAATCTCAGAGGGCCTAAAACTCCGACCTCAAAAGACTGGTATTTCATCTCAAATACATATTATTGATAAATTTATATTTTAAAGAAGCTTCAATGTCTCTGTAAGAGCAAATAAAATAAGAGTACAAAATATTCAAGATAGAAGCATATTCACAGAACCTTTTCACACTGTATTTGCAAGGTTAAGAGAAAGATAAAGAAACAAAATTCTTACCCTGGAAAGGGATTGTAATATGCTTGGTTGTAAACTGAAATAAAGTTAAAAACAATTAGCTTTTTGTTTGTTTGTTTTTTACAAATTGATCAAAACAAACCAAGTAAGAATTCTTAATGATTATCTTACAGCTAAATAAATTGAAAAATTATATGGCTACTTTAAGAGCTTAATCAACACTATTTCACTTACCACAGTACTCCTAAATCCCTACTAAAGAACCTAAACGACAGCAAGTTGACTTGCACAGAGGTTCATCACTGAGAAAGAAGCAGGAAACTATATAGAGCTGCCTACAAACTCCTTAAGAAGAGAAATGCTGAACACTCAGATGGCTGAACAGAGCACAAGGAGCCTGTTTGTCAGCCTCCCAGGATAAAGACTGTCAGCTCATTACTTGATTTAAGAAGATTCTTAGTTAAACAGTCCTACATTAGAATATTATCTTACTACTTAATCTGTGAATTAAAAACTCTTAAAGTTGCTACTTACACTACCACTACGTTAAAAGAAAGACTTAGCTAAATGAGAATTTTGTGTCATTTTGGCTGAAGCTTGTCATCTTTATTGAGGAAAAAAAAATTCTGCTACCTTACCATACTAAACACAAAAAAAAATGAAGACATTTTCTCCAGGATAAATTTTTCTTTAAAAACACTTAAACTTAAGAATTATTTTAAATATATTTCATGCCCTCCTTCAAATGATTTTGGCAGATTTAGGAGATCTCTCTGTAATGTTTTCATTACTACATGAGAACTCCTCTAAAAACTCATTTCTAAATATTCTCAAAGTGCCACTGTAATAATGCAACTTACCCTAGCATGACCTGTTGGTGACCATTTAAACTTCCCAATGTATACACTAGCAAAAGTAATCTCCAATGCTGGTTTTATCTCTTCACTAGGTGTGCTACAAGAAGGTAACGTGACAAGACATTTAGCTTTGTTTGGCTCCATCAAAATCTGTAAAATAAAAAAAAGTATTTTTAGTACAAGGCTTTGAATGGAACATTTCCCCTCCTGTAATCTTACAAGTTTTCTGTTTGTGCTCGTAAAAATTTACTCTCATATTTAACTTCCATGTAAAATTTCCATGCTAAAAGCTGTAGGTTATCACTTCTCAAGGGAAGAACACTAACTTACTCAAAGCCTGAGCTTCATGCTGCCAAAACACAACCTGTGCTCTTTACCAACCTCAACCCAAGTGAAAACAAACAGAGCAAGGGAAAAAAATCCTCCCTTTGGATATTAAAGGCACAGGATGCCTACGTTTAGAGCAATATATTGGGGAGAAGAGCCAACCGTGGCTCTTTTTACCTAGCTTGGAATTAGAGATAACCAAAATCCGGGTCAAATATAGCAGAGCAAGGTTCACAAAGTCCAAAATGGGGCAACAGCCTTTACAGATAGTCTTAGATTCAAATTATACTGATACTCATGAAACAACTTTACCCTATCCCTTTCTGCAATCCACAAAGATCTTAAGTTTCTCTGTGCACTGAATTACAATAAAAGACTAGATGACAAGACGACTGACTTGAACTTCGATAAATAACAAAAAAAAAAAAAAAAAAAAAAAAAAAAAAAAAGAAAAAAGTATTCAGAGAAGTACATCCATAATGTCCAGTTCTAGTCCAGGCTACTATAAAATACTTTCAAAATGTTTATTTTTGAAATATACACAGTAAGTTAAAAAACCACTCAGACATCACAATCTGAAGTTTTCTCTGAAGACTGTCCAGAATGCCCTCTGAAATAAATTACTACAGCTACTGCTTCTTGCTGAGACCAATCATATCTGCTCTAAGCATTTCTCTCATGTTCTAACACGTATCGCACAAATAATTAAAGGACTAGCATAACAACACACAGGCCAAAATTACACTACCTGCTCTGTGTGACTTTCCACCCTGTCTTCCAATAGCATTTTAGAGAGAAGTAAATCAGACTCTTGGTCTATTTCTTGATTATCAGTAATATCATCCTGCAGTGGCTCTGCGCATTTTGGTTCAGAAGAGTCATCCTCATCATCACTGGAAAGGACAACTAAAGAGGAAGACAAAAAAAAAAAAAAAATGTATGCATACACCACAAGACGCAGGTTTAAGTATTTTGTATACTGCAATTTTCAGATGAGCAAAGAGTACTCCGTCCTTTAGTACAAAGTACATTGTCCCATCCAGCCAGTGGCTATAACAAACAGCACTGCTTTCTAACTTCACTTCAGTCAAGGTTCTGAAAATTTTATTTGAGTCAGTGGGCAGCAGGTAAGTTGTGGCTTCAAAGAGTTTATATTTCTCTCAACATCATTAAGATACAAGCTTACTTTGCCACAGCCACAAAAGTCAGCTGTAGAGTTCAAACTGGAATAGGAAAATCCTTCTGTCCATGCTGTTTCTCAAGTATAGGACTCTCTATACTCCAGCGAGCTATATGTTATAGTGAGCACTGTTCTCTAACTCGCACAACGTACTACAAGCAATATGTTCTTTGTCATCAACCTCTTGCTCCATATATTTCAAACAGTTTTCCTGTTTTCCCTCTCTGTCTGGGGAAACCACACTCCCGGGTAATTGTCAGCAACGCGCACACAGTACATACTTGGCTCAACTGAAACAAGTGGCCGATTACCCCTGCAGATTCTGTTCCGCAGCTTGCCCAGACACTGCGTCGTGTCCATCTTGAGCTCCCTGAGGGCACTGACTCTTGCTGAAACCGCGTCCTCGTCACTGGCAGGAAGCTGCTTCTCCAACAAGTTTCTGGGAGGAGACTCTGTGCAGAGCACCTCTGCGCAGCCGTGGGCAGACCTGAAATGGCTCTGGGTGGAAGCATTTTTAGGGCCTGTCTCCAGTAGCTGGGGAACAGGGTCCTGCTCCAGGTTAGTCCCATGACCTTGCCCATCCTCACAGAGGTTTCTGCAGCCAGGAGACTGAGCTGAACACAATCTTTGCTCCTTCTAGAAAACAGAAATCAGAAACTGGGTATATGTTTATTTCTTGACCTTCTTATGATAGTTCAGATCAGTGATCGAGATTTTGTGATGTGCTAGATAAAAGAGTTATTGCTTAATGCAGCTGTATTTTATAGTTCTAAGTCAGAGTAATTCCTCAAAGGTTATTACATAAAGGTGAGAGGAAGAACTTCTAAAAGCATAGTATGTTCCCTGTTCAAACTGAGTAAGAAACTATCTTTCAGAAGCTCCTTTGAAGTCTGACCTTGAAAAACAAAGAGCTGGCAATTATCCTTACTTTGAAAATGTATGGCTTTGTCCACCTGGTGAACAGGGCTCTATCTACCACCTATATCAGTGGGTTTTAAAAAAAAAAAAACAATCTAACAGATACACCTTTATCACATTCAAATGTTCGAATAGCTTGAAAAAAAATAAAAAATAAAAATAAAAAAAATCACATCTTAACTAATTCTCTCACCTTTTTTTCTTCCTCCCAAAAACCCTAGTGACAGATCAGAATAGCACCTTTGGAGACAGTATAACAGAGTGAAGAGGAGGGAGGAAGATAACCAGCTTTACCAGATTTCATACTCAGATTTCTATAACCCCTATATATATATATACACACATATATATAACCCCTATATATATACAGACATATGTATATATATATCTCTATATATAACCCCTACATACAATTTATAAATTTTGTTTGAATGTCCCTAATCAGTTTGAATGTCTTTAATCAGTTTCACTCTCTGAAAGAAATGTTAATTCAGTGGTCTGATGCCATATTTCCTAAACAGTTTTGTTCCATGCTCCTGTCTGAAGAGGCCACCGTCATTCACCTCTCCCCGCCTTTCAGCTACAACAATTATATTCCCAAATAGTGGAAATAAGCACACATGTTCACCCCTCCTGCCTCCTCACTGCACTCCTCTGCCTCAACAGATATAAAGGTATCCCTTGACAACCTGGTTACCACTACAATTCTTGCATTTTGGATGTTGCTACTGCTGCTGAAGTAAGAGAGTGTGTGCCTGTATACACACATAAAAATTAAGGATAACTTACAGGTGCTAGAAGTGATTTTTCTGGAATGTGGGTGTTACAGTCATCACTAAGTCTTCTTTTCCTTTTCTCAGGATCAATGGAGCCTGATCCCTTCCAACTAACAGAGTTCATGCTTTTGTTCTTCTTACTCTCTTCTTCCACATAATTCTTATTTTCTATGTCAAAACGTAAAAAAAGAAAAATGAAGGGAAAATGAACAAAGTTATTTAATGGATTAACCTCAAAACACTTTGTATTTGTTCTTAACTGGTAAGTCTAAATAAAATGCATTCAAGGAGACAACTTCCACAAGAGAGAGTTCTTCCTTGGTTAAATTGTGTGAGCTTGTCAGAGTATATTACCTAAAATAGCTAGGTAAAGATAATTGCTGTAAAAATAATGAATATAGGGGTATAAACAAGTTCATAGCTCCCAAATAACAACTAGCATTCTATATTCCACAGTCCTCTCTGCAGCTTCTGCTGGATGCAGAATTCTCCACAACTTGTTTTAATCTGCAAATATTGCTAAACAACGTTAGAAAGATGGTACGTTCACCTCTAGAGAGCCAGCACAGAGTTCATTTTTCAGGAGCGAATAAAAATATTGTTGTTTAGCACGAACATTTCAGCAGGCTTCCCAAACTATTTGAGCATTCTAATACATTCTGTTCTTTTTGTAAAGGAAGCATTACAATAATTATACAGTGACGCTTATTTCAACCTCCTTTTGTTCATATATCTGAGTCATCATGGCTTTATTGCTATTTAAAAGCACAGCTTTAGTCGTTTGATATATTTTCCCATAGATGTAAATACTGTATTTTGCAGAAACATATATCCTGTCTGCAGCATCTTTTTACCCTTTTTTCTTGCTCTTCTTACAATAGTCGTTAAATATTTCTACCCCCCCCCCAAACTTTAGTAGTGAAATGCTAAATTATTGCTCACTACAAACCTTTCTTCTGTAGCTCACGTTTTCTAAAAGTGACGACAAAATTATTGCTTTCTGACTCCTTAGAAGGCTCGATCAATTTACGTGGGCCAGCGTCTGTCTTTCTCAGGCAATGCTCACTCCTGTAAAGAACATTAACTATGACTTATCTTTTATTTTGAAAGAATACTGAATGAAAATCCCAGGAAAAAAGGAAGACAACAAACTGCTGCCTCTCTCCTAAGCATATGACGCTAGGCAAATGAAGTGCAGGCTAACTCAGATTATTATGGAAATACTCAGCTAGATACTCTGATGTTATTAACAAAACAAATGTTTCTAAAAGATGCAAAGGATGAAAATGTGACATGCTTGATATCAGAAATTGAAATACTATTTTACTGTAAAGCATAAATGTGACAGGAACACGTAACAAGAAGAAAAAGGGAGAATGACAGCTAGTTGGTTTTATCTTTGCCTTCGTCATCCATGTGGTGGGAATAACACAACACAGAGTATTTAAAACCTAGATTTAAACTGCTAGTAAAGTTCACTGTACAAGTAATAAGAGATTTGAAGTGTGATTTCCTGAGCAAAGAAGCCTAAAACAGTAACTTGAGGAGGAGCTGGGGGGAACAAAACGAACGAGTAACCACCGCATTTATGGGGAGAGAAGAGAAAGAAAAAAAGGACTACAGTAAGGAAAACTACGAAGTATCAGCTGAGCTGGTAGATTCATTCTAAAAAGGATATGCTAGAAAAACGTATTTTTCCCTATTTTTCTTACTTTTTTTTTTCTTTAATGTAACAGAAAAAAATCAACATACTAAGCTGTACTGATGGACAGAACACTACGATACTTCTACATTTGAGGTCTGACCTCGCACATACACTCTTTTGGTTTCTCCAAAGGTTAATTACAGTCAACAAAAGTCTATAAGTAGTTTTGCTTCAAGTGTATGCACTATGATACTATATTTAATTAGGTGGTCACATGATATTCTCACACAGGAACTTAACAACATTCAGTACACAAGCCTTCTGAGAAGTTATCAGCATTATAACCTGCTTGATATCAGCTTCATTTGCTATGGCGGTTTGAAGAAAACAAGAAAATAAAGGAATATTTCATGGATAAAATAGTTTAAGGCTGCTCTGGAAAATCTCTTTTTGTCACCTCACTTAACTCACAGTGATTTTGTTTTCATCATTTTATATAAGGCCCAACTTACAATCTTGTAGGCCAATTACTAAGTCCTACATAATGACCACAGAGGCAGCAATGGCTAAGCTCAGGCCTCCAAAGAATGCCACCCACCATGGGAAAAGAAGATTCCTGACACCTTGAACTAGATGCTTGAAACTACTGAACACTTTCAAAACAGACACATGTTTTTCAGTGCCACATCTGCAAATTGGAACATCACTGCTTTTTGGGAATAGTGTGAAAAATATAATAAAATAAAGTTTTCCAAAGTGCTCAGATACTACCGTAATGAACACTATGTAAACATCATGAAAAAATTAATAATTGTCTCTCAGATCATGAGAGACATGAAGCCATATAAAGCAAAATTATTCTATAAGCACTATTATTCACTTGGTGCACCAAACAAGATAGAATCTTCAGAGATTAGGCAGTTCTACTTCTGGAATAATCTCACTCCAAGTTTTGGAAACTATATGCATCCCTTTATTTAAATATACTTGCATGCATAATTACATTGATTTGGTTATTTAAAAAAAGACAACAACATTAAGTGCTTCTTAGCATTTAACACTAATGTCAACCAATCCAGACATTTCAACAGGAACATGTCAGCTCTACTCTGAACATAGTCTATACACACACTCCATATGTTTTATTTCTAATCTTCACCAATGCAAACTCAGCTTAAAATGCATCGCTTTACATGTGCGCACATCACCTAAAAAAACAGGTTTTTGTTTTGTTTTCTTACTAAATATAAACTGTTAAACTATTAAACTAAGTATAAACTGTTCTGAATAACTCACAGTTCTTTGTAACCTGAAATTACCATAGTACAAAACAGGTTTGATTTTCAGAGGAACAGTATGAGTGTGTACCTACATACCTACATATGTATAGGCACAGACATATTATAGGGGGAGACATATTAAGGTTATTAAGGTAGGGACTTTTATTCTTCTCCAAAAGAACAGACCCCAAAAGAGTCAGTGCCAAGAATATCCTGTGCACAAACATTAGCTAGAGCAAGATAATCAAGTCCTCCCCTCCCCCCCAAAAAAAATGTATTTCTAAATTTCACCACTTCCTATGCAATCTGTTACATGTATTAATGTGCAGGTCACTTTGGAGGGGCTGGGGGGGCAGGTGAGGGACGACACTCCTTTTGCTGGTTTCTGCTAATACCTGACCCTAGAAAAAAGGGTCCAACACTTCACATCAGAGAAGCATATCACAGAAGGGAAAAATTAAGCCTTTGTGAATGAACTCATGTCTCAAGCAAGCTCAGCACACCAGCTACTGAAACAGAGACCTGATTTTGCCCAGAAAGACAAAGGGAACTAGACAATTACACAGACTTCATTTAATCTCAGTTAATATAGAACGAGCTCCATGCCTATGTCAAAGGTCTGGAGTTCCCTCTGTGTTCTTCATATTTTTTGTCATTAGATATTTTTCTCTTCAGGGGGTTACACAGAAGAAATCTCTATGTAGCATTAGCTATTGCAAAACTGAACAGTCTAATCTACTGTTCCTTAGCACAAAACTCACCAGCTGCCCTTCTGATATTAGACTAATATATGGAAAATATTTCCTGAGATTTAGAGATCTACATACAAAACTCCATGTTTTCTTCTTTATGAAGAGAGGCATTGCCATCCCTCAAAACAAATGCAGTGGAAAAGTGTGATACTAAATATTTCAGATCTTAAAAATTTTGTAGTCAAAAAAGACTTAGTCTACTACTAAAAATACATGCAAACTTCCTTTTTCTTAAGTGACTTCAAAGACCTAATACACTGTTCTAAAACCCTCATTTTAAAATGCAGCTTTGTCAGATTAACTTTAAGCAATTATAGAGATCCCAAAAGAAAAAGGATAGCAATCTTCAATAATTCAGGATCTCTCGGATGCTCATGTATCAGAATGAGCAATATGACTTATTCTTCTGAAGAGCTATGATATCTTTAACCCAGAAAGTGCTGATCATTCCTGTCTTCACAAATAATAATTCTTTTCCTTTCTCGTTCTATCTCCTCCCTCCCCCAAAATGTCATGCTCTGTCTGTGTGGATACTTTGCTTTTAAGCAAAGAGAAGGTCACTGAAGATGAGAAAAAATGAACAGCTTACTCTGAATTCAGCAGCCATCTTCAACTGAGACAAGTATTATATAATTCTAATCAATTGTTCCTACTAATTTTGCATGTCAAGTATTGCTGTGATGCTCAGTCAAGGAAAATACAGGAAGAAAAGAGAAAAAGTAGATTCTAAGCTGTGAAAAAGCAATCTCAAACAACAGTACTCTGCAGATGTGCTTGCGAGCAGGGAGGGATTAATGAAAGAAAAATGAATTATCACATATAGGCAATCTGGAGGATATTTTAAAAGAAATTATTTGAAACCATGCTAGAAAAACAAAACAACAACAGGACAGCAAGATTTTTGTGCTAGACAAAGTCAACTGAAATATACTTGAAACAGCCACTTATATAGACCAAAACCACTGTTTTATTGGTAATGGACACTCCTAGAAAAAAAACAGCAATGTAGCAACATCAGGTGCAGCAAAAAAATAGAATAAATGCAGTATTAAAACAGCTAGTTGCAGCAGCATTTTAGTTCCATTCAGGAAATACAACTTCTGTTTCAAGACAGTCTCAAAAAGTATTCCAGCAAAAACTGTTTTCCATTGCGAAGTCATGTTATTTCAGGAAGACTGGCAAAATCAGCAGTGAACAACATACCTTTTGGACAGAAAAGAACTTTCATGAGGAGGACTTAATATTTGACATGTCTGTAGGTTGGCAACAGATGATGAGGGTGGTTGACCTGATTGTACCTTGTCAGCATCAGATAAATTAGCATCAATTATTACGTGGCTGTCTATGTATTTTCTTCCAATTTTCGTCCTCAGGACATTCGTCAAGATAACTTTGGGTTGCCTGCCATACATATAACGATAAATCATAAATACTGCACTCAAATTCAGAGAAAGAAACTTCTAATTGTGCATCTCAGTGGCTTGATAATCCCCAACATCATTAAATGGAACACAAAGGAACTTAAAATCCAAGGTGAGCAAATGAATACAATAAGTAGCAAGAAAACAGAGACAGGGTTTGTAAAAGGCTAGATGCATCATTTCACCATAAACAGATACTATGCACAGTGCATTGCCACTAACGCATCATGTTAACATTGTTTGACAACAAGTAAATACTCATCTCTAAATAATGTCCCTACAATATCATAACATACAAAGAATTATGGAGCAAGGAAATCTTTATTTTCCCATGAACAAGAAGCCTCCAGTAATCCACTGGATTTCCTCAAGCACTTAAGTAACAGGTAGAAAGCAGTGCACACAAATTTAGCAATAGATTTTGTTTGTTCCCTCCCTCAGTCTCCAGGGAGGAGGGAAATACATCAAAGTCAAGGCCCAGAAGAACATCTGCAGGTGTTAGAATGGACAAGAGTTAAGAATAAACAAAACATGAAAATGCGACTACTTGAACAGTGAAGTATAAAAGCAGCACAACACACCTGCTACAAAGCAAGCACAGCAGCTCACTGGTGTAGCCCTTCACTTACTTCCCTCTTTCTCAAATGCGGATTTAAATTCTACCCTTTCCTTTGCAATTCAGGCTGGATTACGGTGTACGCCACGGCCTTTCTGGAATCTGCTTGGAACAACGCTGCCTTCTGGATATCTGCTGTAGGTCTCTCCTGTCCGTATTCATTCATGAAGTGCAGCCCAGCACTGCGTGATGTCTGGGGGAACCTGCATGCCCTGCTGCACCAAGACGTCTATTTTCTTTTTAGGGAGGGACTACATTAGGGGCAAGCAGCAGCTGAGGTACGCAGGTGATGCACAGTGAGGCTAGGACTTAGAAGACAAGCCTAATGCAGAAGAATATAGATCTCTGGACAGAATCTCCAGTAACAGAAACCCCTAAATTTCTAAATCTCTATTGTCAGAAGCTGGGAGGAAACATTAGTGGTGGTGGTGGGGTGGAAATCACTCACTCTACCCATGTCCTGTTTCTTACCTACATCCTAGGTATCTCCACCTGAGCACTGCCTGATAGGGAGTAGGAAGGGGAAAATACAGGACTTGATAGCCTGGCCTTTCTTCTGACCCTTTAGGCCTCCTCTCAACTTTTTGTGGGTAGTCACAGACCATAACATTTTGATACCTTGTCAGAGAAAAGCAGGCAGTTACCTGCAAGCATGCTCTTCACAAGAAAAAAAAAATAAAAAAAACAGGCATTTTGAGAGTCCAACAGGTAAATGAGAACAAATTAGTCTTGTCAACAAAGCACCATCTAGAAACCAACTGCTCAGAAATCCTATTACATTGTGCCTGCCACCATCTCTTTCAATTATCAGCAAAAGAAACCATATGCAAGGGAATCCAATGAAGTCATATGGCATGAAAATAATATTCATGAATGAGACAAGACAACTTTAGTACAACAAAAAACAGTTTCTCATGCAAAATAACTGTAAGAAAAAATATTTCTTTTAGTGACAGGAAGCAAAAAGCATTGAGCAACATACCTCTTGGATAGAAAAAGGCTTTGGAGAGTAGGATTTAAAATTTGCCATATCTTTAGGCTGGCAACAGATGATGAAGGCAGTTGATTTGACTGCAGCTTGTCAGCATCAGAAAAATTAGCATCAGTTTTAGGTTGTGCCTGTGCGTATTTTCGTCCTATTTTCGTCCTCAGGACATTCGTCAAGATAACTTTAGGTTGCCTGCCATACATATAATAATAAATTAATAATGGGATGCTGAGATCTTGTTATATCACATGAATTCAACAAAACTTGCTTTTTTAAAAACTTTTTTTTTTTAAGGGTTTAAAATCCCTTTTTAAGGGTTTATTGTTCCTGCATCAAGCTTAACGGTTTGAAGAGAATTAAGTTCACTTCCCTGACAACAACAGAGCAGTTTGCTTGAGAGAAGAGGAATCAGAATTGCATTTAGCTCAGTCAGGAAACCTCAGGGTTTCTTATTCTACCATCAAAAACTATCACATCCATGCATAATTCTGAACTGCCAAAATTCAGTGCAGACGCATAGAAATTTTGTTGCATCCTTTTTAATCGAAAAATATTTTAAGTAACATCACTACTGCCTGACAAATTGTTCCAAAAGTGCACATTTGAGCACGGTCAGGCATGAAAACAAGTTCTCACATTGTGGCATCTTTTTTTAGAACCAGAAGTATTCAGTGGTTCCCATATCACAATTTAAAACACAATCTTGCTGGAAAAATCACAGCAGTACAGCCTTACAGTTTTGCACCCCCTCATGATTATTTCTATTCAATTCTGCTACAAAGATACAACATTTTGAATTTGATGGTTATTAAAAGCCCCCCATTACAACTTGAAACAGACGTCCATACTGCACTGACCAAAGTCTTCAGCTTAAAGAATTCTGTAATATGGCTGGTAGCTTGGACAGGTCTCTTTTAGACTCCTGGCCAGTACATATCATAGATAATATGTCAGTTTATCTTAGAGGATTTATCTCATTTTCGAAATGGGTGAGAACTGGACTTCTTTTCCTAGAAAAACTGGTCCTAAGAGGACATTGAAACTCAGGCTCAGACATGGCTTTTAAAAGACTAGCAAGGTAAAACTTTCTCTATGGCATGCCTAAAATGACAAACTAAGTTGTTCACATTTTACAGCAAGAGTCTTTTATAGCTGGAAAAAGCTACTCACAAAGAGGTGACATGCTACAGCTGTATTTCCCAAGCAAAAAGCTGCTACTGTTCAGTGGGTAGGCAATTGTGTAAAACAACTTTTAGAAAGTTACAGCTGTCCCACTGACGTGCTGCATTCAGCTCAACAGCATGGTTGCACAGAACCTAGCAGTGTTAGTAGATTTAAGTATGCCAAGAAAAGCACTGAAGAAAAGTGATGCTTGAAACAAAAGATTGGAAACTGCTTTGCTAAAAAAAAAAAAAAAAAAAAAAAAACAACCCACTGTTGAACTCAGGGAAGACATTTCAAGAAATCCTGACATTTTTGTGCTGGACCAATAGCTACATGTTGAGATTTTTTCCCCCCAGTTACTAACCACGTTAACAAGACACTCTCTCCCACCCATATATCCCCCTACCATCCTTCAGGAGATTGGAAAGACATCAAGGTTCCAGCTTGGAGAACCTGAGAAGCTACAAACACAGGTCACTTATCAGATCATTACCAAGTGCCACAACAAGCATGCAAGGAGCTGCTCTCTCTGAGGGCCCTTACATTTGTTTTTTAGATCACGGTCAATAAACTTAAATGGCTCCTATTCAAAACCAAATAATTTAAGATCAAATTAAGCCACTTTTCTCCATAATCTTGGCTTGTCTTAGAAGTTTCCCACAGAAAAAGTGATGAAGAGCTAAGGCAGAGTCTCAAAAAGAGATCCTTTAACTCTGAAGGAAAAAAAAAAAAAAAATCATAGCACTCATACAAGAATCTGGACAGAAGAGAAAAAAGTATTTAATCATGCAAGGGAAGGTCTCTGATTAGCTACAGGAAATACAGTCTAAGGTTTCTGAAGCAAGAGATGAACTCTCTGATGGGAATATGAAGTTAGGTACATATGCACAAGGACGGTCTCTGTCAGCCTCATCAGAAGACTGATCCAAACAAGAGGTTTGGGCTCCAGAATGGCACAGGTGGAGACAGAAAGGGGGCAGATACCCAGGTCTAGATAAAGTAGCAGTGTGTATGTTCTGTGACTGCTCAAGCAGAGAATGGCTATTTTTAGAAACTCATTGCAAAAATCTGTGCACCTGCTTCAAGAATCATAGCTCTTAAAAGGTCTATACTACACTTTGAGGATCCAAAGATTAGAGCTTTAGGAAAGTATATGCTTAAACTAGTGTAAAGCTTAGAAAGTCAATATTGGTCATGAGAGACAAACTAATGAGGCCACGTGGCTCGACGGTTCTAAGGAGAAAAGCAACACAAATAATATTTGGAAATCTCCCTGGAATGGTTAAACACTGCAGTCTTCTCAGACCAAAGGAAGTTTAACAACATTAGTGTCTAACATAGCAGAGCCCAACTGCAGCAGCTTAATGAGAACATACCAATACAGCAATATTCTCTCCATTTAGAATAAGAAGCAAGAAACTTATTTTATACAGATTTCTTCCCAAGTCAGAAGTTCTAGCTATTCTCTGGGCTCTTAAAACACATGCAGTTTAAATGCTGACTTGGTTTAATGAGTCAGGTGAACTTTCCATAACCAGATCTAAATCTAACTGTGATCTAACTTTCTAATTGTAAAGTATACTACAGTCTTTGTACATGCCTGCTTCTTCAAAGTCACTATAAAAATACGTGAGCAACTTAGGTCATTTACAAAAAAATAATATATTGAAATAATATATACATTTTAAAAATGTTGACTAAAATAATTTCTAAATTCAGCTACACAAAAAAAATGTTGAGAAAAAATTACTAGGGCCATTAAAGGCAGTTTGAATTTAACAGTTATCAAATAATTTGTGCAAATTCATCTTAAGAAAATAGAGATTTACTCTGCTTGGATTACCTCTTTATCTTACCTAACCTACTTCAGAGGTCCAGTTACTAAAGTGCTATAGCAAAAGGGCATTTCATCTTCTGAGATCTCAGAAGAGATGAAGCAACAGAAGACTAGAACATACACTTTTCCTCCAACAATATACCCAGAACTGGCAATCTGTGCCCCTCTCTTGACTTGAATGGGCTCTAACAGGTTAAACGTCGTTGTGAAAATGACCATGCCAGTTGGAGCACACGTGCATCCACACAACTAGCTTTGCACTAGAAACCTGGCCATGGGGAGAGGAACCCCAACAAACAATATGGGAGAGATGGGAGTACATCCATAAAGCTTTCGGTGCCAGGCTACAGCATCACTTCTGCACAACACTCTCCTGGCTGAAGACAACATGAACACCTGGTTAGGACCTCATTTTCAGGGTTATATAGTGCCTGCAGTGCTGTATAGAGCTCTAATACAGTGCTTTCTATTAGGGGAGTAGCAAGTGGTGGTATTTCTGGAAAAATGATGTCATGAAGACTGAGCACAAACTGGATCAAAGAAAAACAGATAAACAGCTGGATTAGCTCTCAGCCTGTATCTCTGTATCAGTTTCAGGACTTGGACATACATCCCTGTATTACCTGTTAAGTTGTCCACAGAACCAAGTAAACAAGACATACAAAAGAAATTTCAAAAGATAAAACTGATGCCAAGCGGGGGGGGGGAGGGGGGGGGGGGAAGCAACAGACACAGCAAGCAAATCACACAACATCAACATCATCTGGAAGCATCTTGGTAAAGGAAAGACAAAATATTTTTTGTTTTTAAAGAGGCTCCCCTATTCCACCCTACTCCTACTCCTCCATCCTTTTTTCAAAAGGAAAAAAATATATATGTAGACAATGGTAACAGGAATATACTTACTCATGTAAGAGTCAAGCAGGAAAAACTGTAATAAGAAAAATGCTGTCAGCTACTACTCCTGGCTAATCTCAAACCACTTTTCAAAGACAAAAATGTGTAATCCTACCTTACAAAGGGTAGGACTGAAAGGTATTAGTTGCTTGCATGACTTGGGGAAAATACCTTATCTCTTGACCTCTACTTAGGCAATATTCAGAACTAGATCCAGTTCTGTTTTCCATTACTATATTTATGTGCACACCCACATATAACTACTGCCTCCATTTTGCTCAAGTTTGTGTTAGAGAGGGTGTCCAAATTAAAATCTGAAAGTTACTAAATTAAAATCTGAAAGTTACTGACTCCTTCTGCAGTTGCATTGATAATAGCTGCCTACAACACCATTTTCCTGCCTACAATTCTCCTCCTTACATATCCAAATTCTGTAAAATCAGTATTGCAGTGGTGGGATAACAAAGAGATATGAGGGTGCTCCAACAGACCCTATGAGAACTCATTACATGTCCTGAGTTTACAGAGGGGGGCCACTGACAGACTTTCTGTTTATTCGCGATTCATCTGTTTGACCTGAATCTACAGCCCGTACATAGCCCAAGCAGTCCTTGGCCTTTTGGAGTGCAACAAGATGAAAAGGTGCATCTTTAACGAGAAACTGTCACTGACATTCATTGACTGCACTACCTGTAAGTAGGAAGGACAGGAAGAGTCTTTCTCAATCCTTTCTTCAGTTCAGCAGCCTTCTGTTTTAACAGCAAGCCTGAAAATCCCTACTAACCTCTTTGGGTTTGCTGGAGCAGGAAGCGTCAGGGCAAGGGAAACCTGTACATAAGCAATTACCACAAAAACCTGACAACAGGGTGGTGGGTATTGCATTCAGCCTTAACATGTATTTCAATTAAAGCTTACAGTGTTGAGCTGGCAGAATTACACACATCTTTAAATACTCTTCCCAACCCAAAGAAAGCTTGACAGACCTAAAACAGAAGCCTGATTTTCAAAGTAGCACTGTCCTTCTTGGATGACATAGGAGTAACACAATTGAGGTAAGAGAATGTCTCCAAGCTGTGGCAACAAATACTGTTATCCCCTTCCTCAACAGTAAATGGCATACAAAACATTACAAGATCAATCACATAAATATGATGTCAAATGTTCTGCAAAGACACTAGTAAGTTAAACTATTCGTGCTTAAACAGTGGCAGTAACAATCATAAAGTCAACACTTAAGGTAAAATGTGTCTCCCTAAATATTTGATGGGAAACATACCTTGGGGAGCACCAAATGAAAGCTACATTTTTAAAACAAGGGCTTATCATTAAGATCAACATTTCCTTTATATCCATACAGAAACTTTTGCCTTCTAAAGATACTCATTATACCACTGTGACTGTCCAGTCTGGTGAAGAGAAGGGTTGGGGCTGATATCAATATATATCTGAAGGGAAGGTGCAAATAAGATGGAGGCAGACTCTTTCCAGTGGTGTCCAGTGACAGAACAAGAGGAAAAGGGCATAAACTGAAACTCAGGAAGTTCTGTCTGACTATGAGGGTGAAAAATATATATATATATATTATTGGAACTGGTTCCCCAGAGAGGTTGTGAATTCTCTATCCTTGGAGATATTCAAAAGACATCTGGACAGGGTCCTGTGCAATCTGCTTTAGCTAACCCTGCTTGAGGGTGTTTGGACTAGATGACCTCTTAAAAGTCTCTTCCATCCTGAACCATTTGGTGAACAAATACCATCTCCTTTAGAACCCATACGTTATTTCTGCTCATATCCAATGAAGCTGATGTATTAACTTTGACTGAGAAATGTTATGGTACCTAAATGCAAACAATGGCTTTTTCTGGAGACAGTAAGTAAAGTTTACAGTGAACCACCAATCTTGTCGCTACAGGCTTTTTTTTTTTTTTTTTTTAGGGAAATGAAAAAGCACAGATAATACCTGAATATTTACTATCTCATTACATGCTAAACCATTTCTCACCAGCGTGAGAAATTTGGGTAAAAATGTTTGGACTTACTATTGCAAGTTACTCACATAGCAACAGTAACATCTGTGACAGATCCGGAGGTAACTGTTTCAAAAACAAAACCCACTTCACTTCTAAGTTCTAGCAGGTAAAGCCTGCAAACCACTCCCTCAGCTGAAGTTACAGATATTCATTTTTAGGCAACATGGCGTAGTCTGACAATAATGTCTCTGAGGACACACGAAAAAGTCATGATTTATGAAAAGCTTACATCTACCCTGCAACAGTTTGGAGCACTCTGTGTATAAAGACAGGATTAAATGATCAGCCATTACACATCACAAAAACACTGAACTCACCAGTTTCCAAATCCTCTGATGTCATTAAGCAGCTTCTTTACCTGTGCATTCAACTGATAACAAATCACTTCATGATTGAGTTAAATCTCAGTCAGAATGGGACACAGAATGCTTGATCTTAGTCTAATTCATGCAAATGTAAGCAATTAAGTAATGGTTGCTTCATTAATATATATGTAAATAATTCTATCGTGCTTTCATCATGCTTCCTAGCTACTGTCAATGAATCTAATTCTACAAGCATTTGCATTTCTCTGTCAACTATAGCACTTACGACTTCAGAAATTTCTTGGATAAACATTTATCTAGCTCACAGTTTCACATAAGGCCATTTTAAACAACTTGCCATTTATCTCCAAGTAACCAAAATACTTGCTTTTGAAAGCACAAGACAAAAGCAGTGTATCAAACAGTTGTTTTTGCTCATTTAGGTGTTTTGAGTCTAACATATAAGTGAAAAACTTAAGTTTGTCACTACTGTCCTCTTGCAATCATCACATTGTTTTTTTAAGAGTTTATAAAGCCTATGTGCTACAGAGCAAAAAAGTCATGCATAAGAGAAGATGATCTGGAACCAAATGAAACCTGGATCTAGAACCAAACCATTCAACAAGCAGTAATTCCTCTTGCCAGTGGTGCAGTCTTGTGATAAGAGCTACCACAAAGAAAAAGTGATGGTAATCATAATTCACAATGCCATCAGATCACAGAAATTACACCTCACTGGAGGGATAGGAAGCTGACATCTTGAAAAATCATCTCTGCATGATCCAAAACTGGAGATCATGGATACATGTCTTCAAGAAAGACTACAAAACTCAGACAACATAAGCACAGAACTAATTTTGAGATGATTCTTACCCAATTGATTCTTCACCATTACAGCTGTATCTGCCACAGTCACTTTTCCGTCTTCTTTTTGTTGAAGGCTCTCTGTTCCTGACACTTAATCTCCACTGAAATAAATAAAGATTCAACAGATGAAAATATCATAGACATTATACTAGAAAGATGGAACAATGCAATTGCACAAATAAAATAGCAACAAAAAGTATACGTAATTTTGAAAAACATCCTTTGTTTACAGCATTCACATGCTGCCTTTTCCTTGAAAGGAATTTGCTCTTTCTTCATAAGAAATTTGACAATAAAGGCAATTCAACTTCTCCACTACTTAAAGGGAGACCATTCAAAAGGGCATTTAAATATTGGGCCTGTTTTATATCACAAATATGCAAGATATTGGCCACTCTCTTTAACAACTGCCTGTGTATATAATCAAACTATAGACACTCCACTCAAAGACACTTGTTAGCAGGAATATGAATTTGAAAGCTTGACACTTGAGTGTCATAATAAAACCCACAATCCATTTTTTTCAAAATTTCTTACCTTATCAAAATGCACAGATCTTTCCAAATTAAATATGATACTCCACCAAAAGATATAGTTATTTCTGTAATTCCTGAAATTATCTCCCCCTGCCACTTCCTCCTATGCTCTCCCACCTTTTTTTTTTTTTTTTTTTTTAAATATATATATAGCAAAGTTAATAAAACATATGCAGGATTGAAAATTTTACCGGTCAGGCTGAAAGCAGGCAAATCAACTCAAGATGATTTGAAAAAAGTTCAGGTTCATGCATTATGGCTACTTCAGTGAAAAAGTCTGGGAGGCATGTACTAAAACATCGTTTCTCCTATTACAGGGACTGATTCCGTGATGGGAAATGTCCTTGTTATTAAAAATGTCTGGCAGCAGGAAATTGCTTTGAAGGTCTTCTCCCCTCCTCCTGCCCCCAAGCATCATTTTGCTCTCCTCACAACACTGATCTCCAAGCATGTGAGACACCTATGCACTCAAACACTGAAAGCAGCACAAAAATTCTCATATATTACAGAGCCAAGTCATGCAACACTAAATACCCTGCCAACATGAACAGATCCTTGCTCCTACCTACACACAAAACAGTAATATGCCTTTTAATTATGATGCTTCATGACCTTTCCAAGACAAAACAATAAGAAAACACTAGGCTTGTGTTAGAGTATAAGAAACCCTGCCCCACATATGAAGAATCTGAGATACGTAGACATAGGTCAGAAAAATAGTAAGAGATAGAAAATGCAGAAAAATACAAGAAAAGCCACATTTAATTCATCCAGTCCAAACATGTGGACTATTCACATACATATATATGTAAGTAGCTATGTGTACATGCATAAATATAGGGAGGGAAGAGGAGAGATTTCTATGTTGATACTTCCTGCTCTGCACAAGAGGCTGCTGCTGGCAAGCACAGCAGATATTACTTCTGATTTCAAAAACCTGACTGTAACTGGGTGTTCTGCTCACTTAAGTACCTACAGGACAGGACATAATGACACAGTGAACTTGCATTGCAGCAGGGTCAAGAGATTAGATCTACTGAGAGAACTGGGTCAAATGAATAGCACTACTGTAAGGTGAAAGCATCCCTAACCTGCCCCACTCACTTCTACAACTTTTCTGGGGGAAAGAGCCCCTTGATTCTGAAAGCCCGAAAGTCATCAACAAATTCTCAATGCTGATTTGAAGGTTTGAAGGAGTCAACGTTAGCACAATGCTTCCAAAACCTGGTACTTCCAAGATCTGCTAGATTTTCAATTTCAACTTCAAGCATATTTACTTAACAAATTGGCTTTTATATGCAACTAAGATGATAAAGACTGTCATTCATGATGTTAGCTAAGACTAAAAGACTGTAAGTGTACTTAACACTGACATTTCCATAGTAGCACTTAAAATTTTAATCAAAAGCCGTACAGTATTTTATATGGTTTTTTAAAGCTTCAACTCCTGGATACAAACAATGACTAAGTCAAAACTTAATTTAAGAGAGACTTCCATCTCATAACAAAAACAGTTGGAGTAAATGTTCTGAATATAACCAGAAAGTTCAGGAATAAAATAAATAAGTAAATAATAAAAAAAGAACTTATACATACATTTGCCTTTAAATTTATGATTTTCAAGACAACTTCAGAATTTGAGAATAACTTTAGAAATGTGGAGACTTTGTCAAAGTACTTTTGAAGCCCGATTCTGCTTTTTCATTATTTAGTTTGGCAACAGAGCACTAAGATGTTTATTTCTGTAACTGTAGGCTGGTAAGTAGATCTTACACCTATACACTGACTCTTTTCAGATCAGTCTGGGTCAGATATTGGTCATACAGTTACCAGGCAGCATTCAACATTAAAAAAAAAAAAAAAATCCAGCCTCCAAAACAAAATAAGACATATAACATGCTCCAGAGCTCTTGACACTGAGAAACTTCTCTTTACCTCTTTTAAAGGGTAGACCCAATGACGGGAGCCTGAGAGCCTTGTCAGAGGGGACTGAACTTGGATATCCTCTGACTTGGTGTTTGGCTTCTTCTTTGGTATACAAAACTGAAAATAGAGGATGTTACACACATGATAAAACTAAATCACGCACTGATGCCATAGACTGACATACTGCCATGAATAAATTTGCCTCAATCATCACTCAAAATAAGGAATTGGAAATGGAAGCACTGACCTGCAACTTTAGATATATTTTCACTGAAACTTGGGTCTAAAGTGACACCTAACACTACTGGGGTAATATTAGGTACCGAAGCACTGGGGAGTTAGTTTTAACAGATCAGTCATCTTAAAAACAAATAGAAAACAAAACAGTATGAAAAGCATCCTATTTCATTAACCTCATAACAGCTTCAGATGTGCCCTGGCACTGAGGTTAGATGGCATTTACAGTTTTCTCAGTTCCCTTTAACTTCCTTCCACTCTAGTTTAATCTCCACATTTCAGCATAAAGAACAATAAAGCAAAAACCAAAGAGTTTGACTGAGTCAAGAAATCACTGTATTCATACTCTCTCGAGAAAGAATTTTGAAGATAAAGAGCAATGAAATCCTACAATAGCATCAGGATTTTGGTTTATGATCCTTCGCAAAAATGTAAATTGAAGCTATATTCTCACAGGTACATTAAGATGAACAAAGAGTGACACTTCGTATCTAGTTAATTAAACTAGTTAATGTCAGCTAAACAAATAATGCAAGCTTTGCCATTTATTGAGACATCTTGAAAACAAAACCTTATCCTGCAAGTATGACTAGATTAGAATGAAGGTACCTGCGATGGGATGTAATGGATGTAAAATCCCTCAGACAAGTCTACTCGAGCCAGGAACAAGTTGAAACTAACTGCATGTTATGACTGATGTAAAATCTATTATTGAAGTTAGTTTGCATGCTACCAGATGCAACCCTACCTTGTAACATGAAATTAAAAACTCCAGAACAGATGAGCTATTGACTTACAGACACAGAAAGGGTAGTCACAGTTCTATAAGGAGTGCTTCAGACTGTAACTGAAACATACAGTATCATAAGGAGATATCCTTTCAGTTTTGCAAATTTGCATTGTTAGTGTTCTCATTCTTCATTTACATTTCTTGTAAACAAAAATTTGTGGGGTTTCGCACATTTTAGGTCAAATATCTGAATAATACATCAAGTTACTTTTGATACTAAGACAATCAGTTGATTATAATTTCCTCAAATTATAAAGAATGTAAACATTATCCACAGGTAACTATTTACAAGTTACCTCAACCAATATTTAAGGATTGAAACAAACATTTTCTTAATGGAGAATCTGTAACTTTTCAAAAGTAGTCTATAAATCTGTTCTATCAGTCAGAATATATTCTTCTACTCTGCACATTAATGGTCAGATACCATCTCCTTACTTCGGAACTCAAGTGGCTGCCTGACTGGTGGTTTCTGTTATGAGCTTCCTGAAAACTGTTAATCAATTCCCTAAGTTTAAATATGCATTTCATGTTATAGTGGTTCAGGTATTCTCCAATAACACTGATAGCAGCAGCTAAGGTCAAGCTCAAAATGAAGACAGAGAGAAGGGAATAAGAAACAAATTCAGTAGCAAAAAAAAAAAAAAAAAAAAAAAAAAAAAAAAAAAAAAAA
>VZSV01000025.1:4451584-4471072 GCA_013398735.1 Nothocercus julius
GAAAGGTTCTCTTTACATTCAAGTACCTGATAGTGTCTACAGTTAGATTCATTTCAGTCTGGAACTGGTTGTAGATTTTAATACATTATTTGCTTTTGTCCTGTCTTTTAATACCTTTCTTCATGCTAAGCTGAACCTGTAAGTGCAGAAAGGAAAGTGCATCTTCCAGTGTATTTTTTTTTTAAGAAAGCTCTTACCACATAGACTTTTGAGTTTGTAAGTTCTGAAAAGTATTTTTTGTATTTTTGTATTGTATGTGTAATCTTTTTTCCTTTGAAGTCTGATGCAGTTGAATACCTGTAACTATTTTCTTTAAAAGCCTTGTTATAAACATAACATAAAAACGTATAGCTTTTTTACCTTTTTTTTTTCGTAGCAGAAATATTTGATTTATATTAACACTTTCAGAACTGAACTTCAAGACTTCTAAAGCTGATTTTGGTGTTGTTGGAGCCAGGCAAGGCAAAATGAAGCATCTGCTTTTCACTTATTTTTATCATGTGTGATTATATTTGTTCAGAGTTATCCCTTTCAGGTAGTGGCAATTCACACTGTGTAACCGTTTATAAGGTTCTTTAGTGGTTGCCTGTTATCTTGTCTGTTGCTTGTGTTAGGCAAAAGCAAAAACGATGCCAGAGTAAGAAATGATGAGGTGAGTGAGATCTCGTCTCCTTCAGCTCCTTGCTGCTGATCCAGTCTTCAGGGTCTCTGCCTGAAATAGGCATCATTTCAGCAAAAACCTTCTCGCGCTTCAGAGCTGCGCGGGGAGCTGCTCTGCACAGCAGCAGGCGCCCTGGGAAATGCCTCCCTGCAGCTCAGGTAGCAAAAGTGGCATCTCTCTATCTTTCTGGCACATTAAGGAGCATAAGCCTAGACCTTGGGAGAGTCTCCAGGAGTGCCTGGGCCTTGGCCGAGAGCAAGCCGGCGTCCTGCACCTCTCGGCATGTGAATTCGGAGTTGTGTTGCAGCACTGCACGGGAGAACGTGAGCTGGGATTGCCTAAGCTCAGGGGGATGAGTGCCCGAGGGGTTCAGCCTTGTAGCTACGTGGGCGTCTGCAGTTGCTCTAATGTCATCGCTGTGGCAAAGAACTGCCCTGACTGACAAGTGCTGCCAGAGCAAGTGAGCTTAAGCTTTGCTTGGAGTTAGGGACTTGTGTTAGAGCAGTCGTGGTCTTTGCCTGAGGAGCGTAGCTTGTGGTAGCGGAGGCAGTTGGTTGTGTTTTCCTCCTGGTTGTGTCACACATGAGCAGCCTCCAAAGCACCTGACCCTTCATGCATCTGACCGCACAGCCGTATCTTTATTTCCTCCCTTTAAAAACACAGGAGGAACGCTGCCCGCTCTGTATTTTATCAGAATAAATCAGTGGCCCACACGCGTGTCTGCGGTGCTGTTTTACCTCGGTGGGCTGCTCCCTGCTGCTCAGCAAACTTGGACCAATGGCGTTGAGCACCGTGCGCCGCTTTAGCACCCGCGCCTTCGTGGTGGGGAGGCGTCTGCTGAGCACGTGGTGGCTGCTGCTTCCCCAGCAGCCACTGAGGACTGAACTACTGGAAACTGTTGATAGAGGTGCCATGACTGGAAGCCTCTCTAAGGTTGCTGTAGGCAAGGAAGTGATTAGGATTGGTTTGGAGGAGCCACATTTTCAGGAAGGCTTTGTATTTGCTTAGTTCAGTAACCATAGGAGATTTCTGCAAAAGGAGTGTTTTTTTTGTTTGCTTGTTTTATTTTGTTTTTCCTTCATACTGTAGAAATTGGAGGATGATGAGAAGTTTTGCCCTTCTGGTGCAGAAGAGAAGGTTACATTTCAAAATGGCTATAATGGTCTAGTTTTCCTTGTTATGCAAAGAAGCATTTGAATGACACAAAAATTGAGCAGTCTGTAATTTGCTCTTTGCTTGATTCTATCAGCACCTCCCCAGTTTTTCCTGTTCTGTTTAGCAAATGCATCTCCCGGTGGTGGTGTTCTCTAATTTTGATACAAAAATACAAAACTGGCACCTAAAAACTATATAGTTTAATTTTGAGCAGTTGCCTCAGGGATGATGAATGGTTATCACCCACATAATTAAAAAACGTGACATGATTACGTGTAAGTTCCTAACTTGTTAAATTTGTTTTCATCAACTGCTATTTAAGAGTCTGGAGCGGTGCAAGTCCAAGCAAGAGGTTTAGTTCCGCGGGTGGCCAACTCGTATCTCTGCAGCGCCCATGTGGGGCAGGGTGGGCGCATCTGTGCGCGCCAGGCGGGTGTCGCAGCGCCCAGACCACGCGCGAGTTTTCCCCCGGGGGTGCAGTGGCACACGGTGAGCACTGAAACACGAAGCGCTTCGCTCATCCTGTCACTTAGTTGTTGGGCTTGGTCCTTGGGCTTGGGTTTCTGAGGAGGCAGGTTCAAGAGATCCCATGTTGGTTGGTCTGTAACGAGAGATCTGCCCTAAAGTTAAGTTCCCAAGCTCTGTCGGAGCTTTCCCTTTGCCTCTCCCACACGAAGTGTGAACGGAGATGTTTTGTGCCCGTGTTAGACAGCTGCAGAGAACATCTGTTATCAAAAATAACTGGATCTCTCCTGAATGTAACGATTTAGTACTTCTCTCTCCTGAAGAGAGGTAGAGCGTTGGGCTTAAAAACTGCTTTTCTTCCTCCCAACATTTATAAGGACATTGATGAGCTGCAGGGAGATCTTTGTATTGTGTGTTTGTACTTACCTTGAAGTACAAGCAAATTAGTCTAAGGTAGTGCAATTCAGAATAAATACATAATTCTCTCGCTTCTCCCCAGCTTTCCATACTTTATTAACAGAGGTGTTGTATTTGGAGGATCAGTCGATGTTCAGGAGAGTGTCATAAAATGTTAATTCGCCTCTTGCCTTTAGGGATGGCTCTAAAGACTCCAAGACTTTAGGGAAAGTCTCTATCCACCCAGACTCCCCCATGTGTTATATAGATTTGCAGACCAGTTGCAGCAGACAACAGCAATCTCCAGTGTTAAGAGTAATTGTGAAACTAGGGTAGGTAGCTTTAGGATATTTTTGTTGTTGTTGCTCTTTTTGGTATTATTCAGGTGCTTGTTTAAAACTGCCACCTGAACATGTCAAATTGCTGTCCGTGATGGCAGGAGCTTGGGTGGCTGCGCAGCTCGGAGCCGGGGATAAGTTAATGCTGGCACTACCTGCTGTAAGGCAGGGCACTTGGACAAGCCCCGCAAAAACCCCCACTGCCCTCAGCTCTGACTAACAGGACAACTGCAGTTTCTGAAAAGTCTCTTATCTGAGCAATAAAAATTCTGAAAACTTTAAGCAGCGGGACAAGTCCCAGGGAAGAGGTGCTTGCTGGGTGCTTGGGGCTCTAACACCGGCTCCCTCGTGGGCACCATCATCCTGTGAAACGGTTCTGCGGGCGTGCGGCACTCGTGCTTCTCCTTCCAACAGCCAGGCAGGACGTGGTGCCGCCCCAGGGAGTGCAGAGGCTGCGCAGAAGAGGGGAACAAAACCCACACTATCCTTCTGTGCTGTTTCCCACTACCAGTTGCACTTGCTCAGCTACGGGGGGGCAGCAGCCTCAGAAGGAGCTCTGAGAGGCTGCTCCAGCCTTTGCTTGTGCAGCCCACAGCAGCTGGTGGCAGCGCGAGGGGTTTAACAGGGGCCTCCAGGGTAGCACTGCTCTGCCAGCTCAGCTGACACCACTGGCACTTGCCCTGTCTCCGACAAGGCAACTGCTTCAGCCTTCTTAAAAACCAGAGGAGAGGGTAGTACTATGAGTACTCGGGAATAAAGTTCTGTAACATCCCTTTTCTCCTGGAAAACAAAACACAAATTTGCTCGAGAAATTCATGGCAAAGCTCAGTTTATTTAGTGACAGAAATGACTGTTAACTTTATACAATTAACACTAAATAAAAACAGCCGAATGTACAGATCAACTTCATTATGTACATGAATTCGCTAGGCATACTTTATAATGGACACTTTCCATGAGCTTTATTTATAAAAAAAATCTAATTAAATAATATCAACTGCCTGGTTGCAGTCTGGCTTCAACCAGGTTGCAGAAGGGCTGGGAGCCTCTTAAATTAATAGGTCAAGAACCTTAAGGCAACATCAGAGGTGCAGGAAGAGCAAGGCCGAGAGTGACACTCCCTCCTTACCTCACGCCACTGCGGAGAGAAGGTGCTGTCCATCGGAAATGGAGCGTCAAAGCCTCCAGCTCTGGGATTCCTGCCACAGTTGTGTATGTGAAACCACCTTTTGGCTTGGTTTTTTATTCTATTTTTCTCTCCAGGGGCAGGCCATAAAGTCAGGAATAGCATTTTTACAGGAGGTAACAAAGCTTTCAGATTTACTCTCTCCTTTTCCTTCCTTATGTTGGGCAAATAAATAAACGCACCGAGGACTAAATTAAGGTGCTGATAATAGTTTTGCAAGATTACATATTAAATATACAAATAATGTTCTAACACTATTTACAGCTACTTTTATTAAACATTTCCTCACTTCAGGTAATACACAATTATTAGTAAGATACAAATATCAGAGTAAAATTTAAGGTTTACCTAACAGTCCATTAAATCTTTTCCCATCATAAAGGCAGTAAGAACTGTTCATTTTACCTATGGTTTTTAAGCTTAAGCAGGATGGCTATCTCCAGGTATTTGTCTATAAAAAGCATCTCAAGAACTACAGCTAGCAGTATTTCTTTTTCAAGTATTGATTTTATTTTTGTTCCATTTGCTAGTCAGAAAAGACGGCAGTCGTGAAGAGCTGCAGAATGTTTAATTAGTGACCCTGTTTCTCTGTGAAAGGACTCTGACCTCTGAAAAGGTTGTCCACACTTGAATTCAGCCCCAAGGCAGGAGCTCAAACTACCTATTGCTCATTAAAAAAAAAAAAAAAAAAAAACACACATCTGTTTATCTACATACTTATAAAATGTAAAGAGAACTGTCCAGTGTGTAGCTTAGGAGGCAGAAAAAACAACGAGTTAAGTCAGATGAAACGCAGAAATATTAATTCAGAGGAGCTGGTTGCCCTGTCACGGATGTTTCACAGATAGTTACATGGAGCTAGCTGTGCGCTATTTCCAGTGTTTGCCCTGAAGATCACAGGCCTCTCACTGCAGTCGGAGGTGGAAAGCACTTGATAACAGTGTCGAGACCAAGAACAGCTAAGGAACACGCAGGGGCTTGTTCATGTGGCCGGCGCATGAAGTTATCTGCTGCCGCGCACGGTTCCTGCTTCAGACAAACAAGCCCCCACACCTCTTGCAGACTAAAGCGTGCACTTGTCGTGGTATTACAGCTTAGGCTTCTGAGCTTGGGTCAAACACGGTATTTACGGTGACCAGGAAGAGAAGCAGTAGGAGTTTTTCCATCAGCAAGTGTGGAGAGTGACACACCAGCTAACTACTGTGCCTTGAAAGTGTTTCACTTGCGGAACAGCTAAAAAGCTCTAGCTGACCTAATTGGCAGAAAAATCTAATTTTTACCTCATATTAAGATTTTCATAGTGCCCAGTCCTGATGCCTGTCCTATTTGATACTTACTAGAGCTCCTCTGCTCCCTTTCAGCAAGATACAATATAATAAATTAGGATCTCATCATAGCTAATTGGATGTATTCAATACATTCATCTTGAAATATACATATATATAAAAGTGAACAGCTACCATCTTAAATTGAAAGCTTATAGACATTAAATTTAATGCAAACTTAGATGGAAACCTTACCAATAACGAGGAGTTCACTTACATAAGTGGTTTCCCTATAAGGAGGCCTTCAGGGGCCTGAAGCTCACGGTCTGGCTCAGACCAGAGGGGACCTTCGCCCATCCCATCTTTCTTACTGAGTTTGCTCAACCTGCCACCGCCTGGCCTGGAATTCCCCTAAGTTCTGCAAAACTGGGACTTGCTACCGGTGCATGGTGCATCCGCCCGAAGTCAAAAGCCTCCCGTTTTCTGTGGTTCACGTGAAGTGCTCGCTGCTTGAAGCGCTACGCTGCCTTGGGGAGTAAGAGGCCATAGTCCAACACTGCATTTGCTCACAGATTTGAGGAAATGCACATGAAAACAAAAGTTAAAAAATTACTCATGGGACCTGTGCATTTCTACTCTTTTAGTGCAGTCTCTTTATACATTTTAATTTACAGCATAATACTTACTCCAGGACACAGGAAATACTATTTTTCAAATATATATATTTTTTTAACTAGTCAGTTACGGCCAGTGCAGAAATCCTAGTCTTCAAAAGCCTTGGTCCACACTGAAACATCTTAATCTTTTTCCCTGCAACTGACGGTGCAGTATTTCGTAACCAAGAAATTCAGCACAGGGGATTAGCTGTTCGAAACCTGCCATCACCGCAGGCCTTACATCTGCGCTTACTACATGTAATGAGCCCCATATTAAGACCTCGCTCGTCTTGCCCTCTCTCACGCGCTGCTCTTACTCCGTCTCGGCAACGTGGGCCACTTCTACCTCCACGGTTTCAATGGCTTGCGTAACCTCGGCCATTTTCTGTCCCTGCTGCTGCGCCAGCACGTAGTTCACCACCTGCATGATG
Source organism: Nothocercus julius (assembly GCA_013398735.1). Lineage (NCBI taxonomy): Eukaryota > Metazoa > Chordata > Aves > Tinamiformes > Tinamidae > Nothocercus > Nothocercus julius. The sequence goes on from VZSV01000025.1 coordinate 4,458,138, forward strand.
CTGTGGTCGGACAGAGTGGACACGGACGTGCATTCCTCCGTGGCCGCGACCGCTTCGATGGCTTCGAGCGTCTCGCCCGTTACTACCACGGTCTCCACCTCCTCGCCGCCCGCGCCGAGCTCGGCTTCTTGCTCCTGCACGTCGGCCGCCAGGATGCTGACGGCGTGTTCCACCTGCGTGCCCTGGTTATGGAACTGCAGCGTGTCCTTCTCCAGCATGATCTTGCAGGGCACGTAGTCCCGGTGGAACTTGGTCATGTGCTTGCGCAGCGTGCGGGCGTCGATGTAGGCCTCGTTGCACACGGGGCACACGTAGGGCCGCTCCCCGGTGTGCGTCCTCACGTGGCGCTTCAGCGAGCGCGCGTCGGCCCACGCCACCCCGCACGTGAGGCACTCGAACGGCTTCACACCTGATCACGGAGGCGAGACAAGCACAAGGGCCGTGAGTGAGGCCGCGCGCCCACAGAGACGCCAGGACCGCAGAAACGCTACAGCTTTCTCGTGCAAGAGGAAGGGCTGCCATTGTTGCACCACAGTACAGCGCAGCACAATACATTAAGGGTCATTTTCTGCAAGTGCCCTGCCCAGTCTACCTCATTTCCTTTCCAAGATTTTTCTTTGCCAAACTCCCCTTCATTTCATGCAGTCTCTTGCCTATTTTAAGTACATACAAGCTGACAAAATTCCTATGGCTTTTTGCCTGTTATATCTTTCTGAAGCCACGTTTTGCCTAATCGTATTTGTCATTTACATTCCTCATCACACTGTTTCTGTAAATCTTTGTATCCATCTCCTATCACCTTCTCCTTTCTTATAGCTACAATGCTATCCAGAGCCTTTTCTCCTTCATCTATACCACACGTGTTTAAATACCACATATTTATTTAATTTTACTGTCCCTTGTAGCATCTGAGGAGTTCTGTGGTACCTGATATTTAATGGGACGTGGCAGTGGCAACAGGCACTATTTCAATATTGTCTTTTTTTTAAACACTTGCTAGAGGTAGGTGTCCATTAGAGGAACTTTCTATTTAAGAAAACAAACATACAAATCTCTCTCTCAGTAGTTAAAAAAAAAAAAAGAATTAGGTTTACTCCTAAAAGGTGTTTAAAATGAGACATACTTGGGAAAAGTGTTTTTTTTGTCCTAAGAAAAAAGTTCATATATCCTTGCAATGCATCTGGAAATGCTCAAATTCAGTATCCTAACTTCACTGCGAAAGCAGAGATGCACATACCTATACGTTTTTGAATTTTAACACATTTTCACATCCTCCCCAAACATCGTTTAGTTTATTGCTTGTTGTAAAGCAAAAAGCTGGCAAATCTCCAGGCAATGATCCTTACTTCTGAGTCAGAGCCATCACTCTTTTCTTTGAAGAGTATTTTGTCAGCCTTCTAAACCGGGGTTTTATTACACACAGGGCTTTGCTAGATATGTATCTTTTTATTGTGTCCACGTAAATTCCTAAAAAAAAGAGATTCTTCCACTTAAGTATGAGGAAGGACAGACTGTTCCTGTCCCTGCGGGTGCCTGCAGTTTTAGAAAGATCCCAATATTCATTCCTGGAAGTCACTGGAAGCACAATCAACAGAGCAAGACCAGCATAAAACTGCAGCTAGAGAATCTGGAAGAATTCCCTGTGGCTTGCACGACAGGATATATGTAGAGACAAAAGAAAACCCACAAATCTCCTTCTCTCCCTAGTGCTTTTAAGGGGACGTCCCGACTGCCTGCTTTCTACGTACCTTCGTGGTTGTTCATGTGTCTCCTGTATTCCCGGAGCTGGGTGAATTTTCTTCCGCAATGCTCACAAACTCGTTCCAGGTTTTGCTTGGCTCTTCCTTTTTTACCATGTGTGGCCTTCTTCACGTGTCTTCTGTACAAAGCTTTCTCATAAAATTCTTTGCCACATATATTGCACCTACAATGTGTTAAATGAGAAACCTATCTGAAACCATTATGCTATGTTTGCTTTGCCATTTTTAAACCCCCCCCCCAAAAAAATTAAGTAGGTAAAGTGTAATGGGAATGCGGTTTCTTTAAGTAAAGATATTCAGCACTGGCTTACATGACAAATACTTCCACAATTAGAAATAATATTGTTGGACTGCAAGAGCCATGTTCTGTCTTCTTCACAGCTACAGAAAGCTCCTGCTTGCCATTCTAGAGTAGTGAGCTCATGCAGCATTTCTAATTTTACCAGTTTTATTTATCCCTTTAGCATCTTCATAGGCATTACTGCCAAAACGTGCCAGAAGATTACCAGTTTGACCACACTCTCTGAACTTGTCCACCCACCATCAAGTAGCCGAGACCTCAGTCAAGGCCAGTCAACTGGTGCTTTAACTGTAGATTTCTCCAGGCAGCTCCTTGCTGGGCAGAGCCGTATCCGCATGCAGCGCCTCTCAGCAGTTAAGCGAGCTCCCCCTTACCTGTAAGGGTCTGTGACAGAGTGAGACTTCACGTGAGAATACCAGTCCTTCTTCCAACTGTAGCATTTCCCACAGAACTGGCACTGGAAGGGCTTCACACCTAAATGTTTGTTCATGTGCTGCCGAAGATCTCGAGCTTCGTAAAAACTTTTCTCACACCTGTAAGAATAAAGGTTGCAGCATCCCATATCAGAAGAGCCAAGATCTTTGTGGCCAGAAGCTTATCTGAAGGTATGGGATGTAACTTGAGGACCTCCAATCATTTCTGTTTTGTCTTCTATAGATAATTTACATGAACTTACAAAGGCATGAACAGCTGTTTTTTTCCCCCCCATAACCACAGAAGATTAAACACCCATACAAAGATAACAGTGATTTGTAGTTTGTAACACTCAAGTGTGTTTCCTAGAAATTAAAACACAAATTCAGGATCCTAAAAGAAAGCACTTGAAAGTAAGGTAATGCATCCTTTAGCTTAGTCAAATTCCTCAAGTTTTCCTTTACTTATGCCTTGTCATGGTATGATTACATAAAGCTCCTCTTTGTATGAAAGCTACAGAGGTCAGTCTGCTCCAGAACATGCTTGCTGCTCTCTCTGAGGGCAGAACACGCTGTTTCCGAGACAGCTTTGCCTGATCACCAGCTTCTCTTCCTCATGTAACACCACTGTGGAGGGGCTGCCTTCTCCAGCTGACCAACACCTTGGGCTGGGGCAATATTCCTCACATGGGCTCTCAGGGATCACAGGAGGCTCAATCCCAGGACACTCCTAACACACTACTGCAATTTAATCTCGTACCAACTTCTCTGAATGTTAGTCCAACTGCATTTCAGGAAAAGACCTCATGTACAGCCTTGCTGAACTGAGTCAGAAACTCAAAATGAAGTCTGTCCGGGAGCTTTACAAACCAAGCCAATTACCTAGAAAACTGAAGTCTGCTGACACCTTAGTGAAGCTGTCACTAAGGTGAAGCTGCCTCAGCTTGTGACAATATTAATTGTATCACGTTTCCTAAAGCTTCATTAACCAATTCTGGCCCTACTGGACTCCATCAACTGCATTTTTTTTTTTTAATTGAGATCTCTAATTGAGATCTCTTTTATCATCATTACAAGGCACTAAATAAAAACACTGCAGATAAAACTGAAGTGAGCGCACTCGCTAAAGTTAAAAATACTGCTTATACTAACACATAGTAGCACTACTACAGATGCTTTAAAAATCCTCCAGATGTATTTTTTTTTTTTTTTATTAATACTCTAAGTTGTGTACAGTCCATTAATTTAATACTGGAAGAATACTGGCAGCTTAGAAATGTTAATTAACTTTTAGAAAGTTAATTGAAAGGTTCTCCATATAATCTGCTTGGTCATGGGATAATTATCCATGATTTGTCACACCCAAAGAGATGCATTCTTCCAATTGCAGTGTTTCTGTTAAACCACATTCAGTAATACAAAGATATGTAGATGTCATAAATTCCATACTCTAGCACTAGCCAGCGAGTTAATTTATGATGTTTCTGCAGAGGTATTTGCTAAACACAGTGCATACTGCAGGGCACAGGGAAATTTTCATATGCAGCTGAAATTAACTCTCACGGTAAATGAGGACAAAAAGAGGCAGAAAGTTCCTCCCCTCTGAGGGGCTCATGGCTCTCTCTGTCCTACACAGGAGCTTTAAAGCTGTATGTAGCTATTGATCCCATCTGCAACTGAAAACACACTCAATTAGAAGACAATGATATGAAGAGCAGAACTGGATAACAATTAAAAAGTAAGCTTTTCTGCTGCAATGCATGAATTAAAATAGTGCATTTTTTTGTTTTAAAGCTTTTAAAGTTTTATTCCGGACTAGTGAATGGCCTTGCACTACAGCAACAAGCTCTTTTTGAAAGACAATCAATGTTGAAAACAAAAGCAAACCATCAAACTCACTGAGTACATTGATAACCACGAACTTCAGGCTTTGGCTGATGTTTCTTTATGTGTTTACTGAGTCCTGATGCTCTGTGGAAAGATTTTCCACAGATGGAGCAGAGATACTTGGATTCTCCTGGCAAAACAAAACAGCACGCATTACAAAGCCAGGCCCCCATCTCTCTGGAATGTTTTGTGCAAGTATTTTCCTATCACATAATTTATCCAAGGTAGACACAGCAGTGCTACGAAGAAAAGTAAACTTAATTACGCACAGCTGGAAGTTTGAAGTGTGTTTTGTACGTACTAATGTATATGAAATACATGGATGGCAAAGCAGTGATTCTAAATGACTTTATCAAATGTTTCTAAGCATAGGGCACAACATCATAGCTGCTAATTAGTCATGAAAAAGATAAATAGGCTAGAAAACTGCCATCTAGCATAAAAAAAAAAACCTTGTCTGCATTCACATAACATGGAGCTCCTCCAGCAATGCAGCATTATCTGTGGATGATTTAAGCCTTGAATCCATGGAAGGGCTTGTTAAAAGAAAAGTTTTCAGCTCCAACCCATAAATTCAGGAGTGCTGATTACTCATATAAATGCCTCCAATTCTGGAACAAATTGTGTTAAGAAAAAGCATCTCTTGGTTTTGATTCTGCCCAACTCAAGAAAAAAAGAAACACAAATAACTTCTGCATATTACAAAATATTTTAAAACATTGTTTGTATTAAATTATTATACTGTTATCTTTCACATTCTAAGATGTTTGAAGGTATCAGTTCTTCCAAAATTTGACTATTTTACTTTCATAAAACAAGTTTTATGTAAGTCCTGTATTTCTCAGTCAAATGGACAGATTTCAAACACCATCTTATCATAACAGTTTCAAAGAGAGAAGATTCGCTACTCCTTTGAAATGAAGAGAGCTGTCATTCAAAACTCTTAAGAGTTTCCAGATCAGAGTCCAATGAGAACGGAAGGCACTTAGAAGTTTAAGAGGACATCTCCCAGTGATATTTAGAAATCGGAAGAAAAAACAAAGCATGCTTCTTGCCATAAAACAAAACAAACAAACAAAAAAATTCTTATTCAAATAATTTAAAACAGCTACATAGTTATATCCTAATTTTCCAGTTTTACACTTTATTATAGCAAGTCTTGTAAAACACTAGGAGATTCTTAATTCTTTTTAACTTGGAAAGTTTTCCTCCAAAAGGATAAGCTCTAACTCTAGATGCTTCAGGTCATTCCAGCCTGTTGCCTTGTCTTTGGTAGGTTGACAAGATACAGGCATACATCAACACACAGCAATGGACTACCCATGTTCACCCCATGTTCTTGTGCAGAATATTTAAATACAACCCTAAGCTATGGTAAAACAAGTTCCAAAAGAAACGTAAAATGCCTTCTTAAACCTATCTCAAATGTTTGCCCAAAAGGAGAAAAAAGAAACTACTTCTTAGTTCCTCTGAGACCAAAGGCCAATGTTGAGATTAACCAACATACAAAAGCAGTCCAAAGCAAAAGGTTCTTCCTCCTCATCACATACCTGTATGAATGCTCATATGTTCCTGAAGACTTCTTTTTGTGACAAAGGACTTTTCACACAAGTCACACTTGAACTGCTTCTGTACTTCATGGAGAGCTAAGTGCATTTTTAATCCATGCTTATACGTAAACGTTTTTCCACAAACCTAAAAATTCCAAATCCAGTGGAATAAGACAAACAAAACTCAGTATGTAGCAGGTTTTCAAAGCAGAAATGCTAGTTTAACTCTAAAGATCACATACGCCACTATTTCCTGGAAACCTGGATGATCAAGCCTGTGTGTCTCACTAGTGGTGAAACTGGTCTGCTAAAAAAATTACACTAAAAACATTTTATGGATGTAGGGATATTAATTTCATAATCCAAGCTCACTCTAGTTCTTTCTCAGAAATGGACTATAAGAACCATCAGAAATACCACAGAGATTTTCCCCATTCTGACCTGACCTAAACTAACCTAAAGCTTTGGACAAAGAGAAACTGCTAGAAAATCAGAGTGCCAGGAAAACACGAATATTTTTGATAACAAAGTAGAAGTTTCCTCCTTACCTTGCACGCGTGTGGTTTTACACCTGTATGCTTGAGCATATGTATCCTGAGGGAATAGAGCTTAGGTAGAGTTCTCCCACAAATGTCACATATAAACTCCCGTTTGACTCGCCCTTTCACAGAGGAGGCACCGGTCTCCTCTTCACCAGCAGCTGCAGCGTTGGCCTCAGTCTTCCGCGTGTGGCGGACAAGGTGGGCTCGCAGAGAGGCCCCATACTGGAATTCCTTTTTACACAGCTAGGAAAGAAAACATTGGACTTTAGTCTTTAATACTTCAAAGTTATTTCAAGAAATGTAACTAAAGGTTTTAAGGGTAATCGTATCATTAGCTAAGTCCATCATCTGACTCCAACAGGCATTGTATCTTGGGTTAATTACTAGGTGTTTAATTTTTTAGATTTTCGAAAGACAAAGACTGACAGACAAAAACTTACTGGGCATTTATAATCTTTAGTTCTTTCATGTTTCAGTGTGTGCATTATAAGTGCATATCGCCGCTGGAAAACCATTCCACACTCGGAGCATTTGTGCTGTGCTTCTAATTCATTATTTTCTGTGGTCTCTCTTTTGGGCTGTTTCATTTTTTTCCCTCTTTGTACCAGTTTCATGGCAACCTAAGTTGGAAAAAGAAACACTTAGATTAATTTTATAATGAACTTTATCACCCTGTATTTCATACCTTCTCTGAAAACTAGTACTAAAGGTTGATGTTTCTGAGTAACTATAGTACTATCTAATTTTGCTTAGTTTACTCAGTTGCTGGATAGTTCAGCCTCTTCAGGTCATTGCAAAACTATGTAACTCATGGCAGCAAATAACTGATCTTATTTGAAAAACATAAACTAGATATAATTATAGGCAGATAACAATGTATCAGTTCAGGGGCTAACTTTTCAGCCCAGTGAGAGCTGGGATACTTATAGAGAAAATGCAAGTTCTTCCAATCATAATTGCTATCAAATGCTTCCAGCAGTTTCCAACTGCTCCAACTGCCCTTTCCAGCATTTATATTTGCTTTACTGCAAAAGCCATCAGATAAAACAAGTAGCTTAATTCATTTTTATCATTGAGCAAGTAGAAACTCAGTTATCAAAAATGTGTAAAAAAATTACAATATTTACACAAAGTTGTTCTCTGGTAAGGACACGCCAGCTTTACTAATTTTTGTATTTTTTTTTTTTTTTTTAAATGAGGCAATATTGGCAGACATAGCTGCAGCTGGTAATCTCACTTTCCTATGGAGGCATTTGCATTGAAGTCTTTAGAAATCAGATTTTAAGCAATGATGTTGAAGCTTGCTGTATGAGAAGTTTCTCCTCCATGTTTCTGAGAGCAGGGCACGGGAAGAGGTGCACCGACCTTTTCTCCTCCCCATGCCCACAGCAAGCAAAGCATTTAACAGCTGTTGAAGACATGCTAGCCCTTCCATATCTCACACACCCAAGACAACCACACTGAAATGGGATGCAGGGCTAAAGAAGTGAATGAAGACAAGATGGTGGAAGCAGAAATCTATTCCTAATGCCAGTTCTGAGCTGACATGTAAACTGACCTTTTTCCCATGGGTGGCCACTGCCTGTATTCCTTCCTTACCAAAGGGTCAGACTTACAAACCACAAAGAGCAGGAGCTGCCTCTGAAGGTAAGATATCCTTCTGCTCACAAAAGAGATTGAAACCTGCTATTCTCTGGCCATCCTAAATAGGGTGCTCAAATATTTTGATTGTATCAAAGTATTTGGATGCCTGGGCTTCTGCTGTCCACCTGTAAAAGGAGACTAATGCTACAAACTCAATCTACAAGGGGGTATAAAGATAACAAGTAAAGCGTTGAGTGTAGAACTGGTCATTCTAGTGTGAAAATGAGGTCTCACAAAACATTGCTAGAAATTAGTAGTTCTAGAAATTAACAGCAAGATTTTGAAGCACAAAGTGAGCGCTGTGCCAAGAATGAACGAGCTACTGCCCAGTGCAGTGAATAGCACCTACTCCTAAGCAACAACAGAGACAAGACTCCCAAAGCGGGAAGAGTAAGAAAGCAGTTTCACAATGCAAGTGTTAAAACTGGTTAAGTACTAAACATATGCCATTCCTGAGTGCTTGACTTTTAAATGTCAGTGCTCTTGGAACTTTTTTGTTTGTTTGTGGCCAGTTTGTTTAAAGAAAAACAACGTTGGTGCAGCATAACTAGATTACTGTGCTTTATGGCTACAAGAGAAGAAAAGCCTCAACAAGTGTAACTCATTTGTGTAACGAGCATTATGCATGTCTATTATCAATATAGTCATACACTGGCTAAGAATTAAATTTCCAAATGCTACGAGTTTTAGGAAGCAAATATACCTTCTGTCTTACCATAAAAATTCAGGAGATACTCAAACTAAGCTAATTATACTGATTATACAAAATTCCAAGCTGGAAGAAATTTTGTTGTGAATTTATTTTAGGTAACTGCCATATGTTAGAATTTACTTTGATTTTCAGTAATGCTGATTTCTCACAAAAGTTTAAAAAAAAAAAAAAAAAAAAAAGGCCAGACCTTGTGTGGAAACTACTGAAAATGGTCTTTTCAGATTGGTCTGGGAACACAGGACAATTTAGCTGCAAATAGGCCTAAACAGAGAGAGGATACCTGCTGAACTGCAGATTTGGGATTTGCCTTTCTGCTTTGCAGTTTTTTCTCAATTCCTTTATGCAACCTGATATATCCACCCTCGCTGACAGACCGCTGGCGAAGCTTGCTTTTGTAGGTGTCATCTTGGCTGGAAGCTTCGCTTTCTGGCTGCGAAACAGGAACACTCTGCTCTTGGCTGTGCCAGCTCTGCTTTTGCTCAAGGGCTTCGGCAGGGTCTTCAGAAGCGCTCTCTGCACCTTCTGCACTGCTTTCCTTCTGATCCGCCTCAGCTTCCACCCGACCTGGCGCGTCCACAGCTTGCACGAGTGACAGCTCAGCCTGCACGACCAGCACGGGGCTGTTTGAGGCGCGCTCTACCAGATGTGTTTTGACGTGAGCTCCAGTAGTGTCACACTGCTCCGTGAGCTCTAAGAGGTCACCCGTGGCAGCCTCCCCAGGCTCTGGGCGGGAGGGATCCGCCTGAAGTGTTGCCTCCTCCTCCAGCTCGGCAGCCGAGGCAGCACCATTGACTACTGTGGCTGCCAGCACCACAGGCACTGGCTGCTCTGCACCCTCCACTGGCTGCATCTCAACCTCAGGCTGCTCTGCTAGGTTTTGTGTCGACTCCACTGTATGGATGTCTCCCTTTTGGTACACCGTGATTTGTTTCTCTTCCATCTGCTTGTGCACATGTTCACAGATCTCTAGGACTTCTGTCATGAAGAGGTGTCGGGCCAGCATGGCCACTTCTGCCATACTGCAGAAGTCAAAAGTTAATTCTGAAGTATAAGCGAATTCCAACAGAGGGAGAAAACTTGACTTGCAAAACCCTGCCAGAAACAAAACAAGAAAATAGAGGAAATACTGATGACGCCAAATGATAAGAAAATATCCCAATGCAGGCACAACAGTTCACCTTTGATATGGCTAAGTCTGAAACTTAGGGTGAAACACATTTGCAAATAGCAGTGAAGACACTGTCCTGGGTCTCAGCTAGTTATTGTTTATACAAAAGCATCCTCCTGCTCTATTTCTTTTTACACTGAGTCAAGCTCAGACAACTTTTTCAGTATTTTCACACTGGAATTCTCTGGAAGATTGTTTTAAGGTGCTAGGAGGGCCACAATATTCTTGAAGCAGGTTAACCCTAATTTAATCAGTATCTTTTGGACTTTTGCAAAAAGCAGTGAAGACTCAAGTAATAATTGATGTGGCAGAGAGATAAGAAAATAAAGTGGTTAGTAGAAAAAAAAAATATATAGATACAAAAGCTTAAAAATAAACACAGGGTGTAATTTTACTGAAGTTCACCAATGACGCTTAGTTTGGGGGAACTTCTGGAGCATCACACCAGAAACCCATTCTTCATGTAAGGCAAAGACAGACCCAGGTAAGGAACTAGTGAGAAAGCAAAGAAAAAGACATATCTACAATACTCTCCATCACTATGGAGCTATTCTGGGAACATTCATTTTAAGAGTGTTTCTTATCTTTAAGGTTGGATTAAGGTTCTCAACCCTTAAGGAAAGGTTGAGAAATGAACAGAAATACCTGTATATTAAAAATATTTGTATACTAAAACACATTGATGGTCTACAGACATAGGATACCATCAGGTACGTGCTCAGCAAAAGAGCTCTTAGACAAGCTAATGAATATTCCTTCTTGATTTATTCCAGCATTTGATTACATTCCTTATTTTTTGATGTCTGTGATTAATACAAGGAAAGCACATAAACAAGTTAAAAAGGAAAAAGCTTCCCGGGAATCCCATAGTCTGTTCAATATGGGAGATCGGATTATGCAAAACCAGAGTGATGACCACTTCAGCATTAAAATCAACACAAAATACTTCTGAATTAAAAGGAGAGAAAAAAAGACAAGATAAAAAGTGTTTGATCCTCTTGTACACACAAAAGAAACTGCATCAAATGCTGTAAACCTTACTTAGTATATTACAGTTGCTATCTTTGGAACCCACAATTCACCTGACAGATCCACTACAGCTTCATGACTAGAGACAGCTCCCTTCTCGATGAAGAGCTCTCGGAAGTACTCGCTGTTGGCTGCCAAGACAGCTTTGTGGGCTCTGTACTCCTCTCCTTCAATGAGCAGAGTCACGTCACAGAATTGATTGGAAAGCCTCTGCTGATTCAGCTGGTTTAGCACTGACAGACAATGTTTGGAAGACGCCTGCTTCACAAGGCCCTTACTGTCAACCTGTCATAAACAACATGATGAAAGCTTCATTACATTTAGACTGTGCCTTTTTAAGTACTTAGGGTGAAACATAGAAAAGATTAGTTTCTGCAACCACATAATCAGTTCAAGTCAATTTAATAAAGTGGCTATTTCTACTGTTGCTCTCTTTCTATAAATGTTTCAAGTCTGCCCCACTCTCCCAACATACAGCAGACAAGTGGAAAACTGTGAAGACGCAGATATTCAAACAATTCTTTGAATGCATTTTTCGGTGCTGCTGTCTAAAAAAAATACAGAAGTCTATACATACTCCCCATTACTATCATCAAGAATTGATTATACAAATATAGGCATTACTTATTAAAGAACAGATAGAGATTCCATGAGAATCCTGTATGCGAAGTATTACTACAAAGATTTTTAATTCATTTTCCCTTGGCTACTATATGTACAAATAAAAGAGGAGTGCAATTTTTGACATGCTCCAATTATTTTTTTTCATATTTACCAATTGCCTGTTTCTGTATACCAGATATATTTGACAAAATTTACATCCTTTTCTTACTGACAGATTATGACAAGAATAACTATATGATAAGGAAAATAAGTATGTAACTAAAGCAGCGTTAACAAACGTCTTGAATACATTCAGATATAAACAATGTTACTTACAAATACAAGCTCATGCTTTGCTATTGGCTTCTTCTTTGCAGACTTTGGGAATTCAGCTGTGATTGAAGTTGTATTACTCAATTCCTCATCCGTTTCATTACTGTCTTCGTGAGATTTTGCATCCAGGCCTAGCTCCTCCAGCATTTCAGAGGGATCTGACAGAGATCTAGAACGATCTAGCTTTTCCTGGCACTTACTGCATTCTTTAATGTAATCTTTGACTTGCTTAAGAATACCTAAGAGAAAAATGAATGGAGCTTGATTACGCTTATAATTTTTATTCAATTTACTTTAAAGATGTAATTATATAATTGATTATCAAAACATATTACAAATTTATTACGAAAAATAAAATCAGCCACCTACATTTCCTTTCTGTCTTCTTATTAATCCAGCCTCTCTATCATTCTATTGCACGTGAATGCCATTACTGTAATCCACAATTATTTTAGGATGTAAACATTTAAGATCACTAGTTAAAGCAAACAATCATAGAAAGGTTTTAAGAACATTAAATAAAATACTCACATTTATATGCAAACTGTAACATCTTGCACTTAGCTCAATGGAAGCGGTGCGCTCCATAAGCTCCATCTCAGAGTTCATCCTCACTGATGAGGATGGGAATTGAGAAGCTCACGTAAGGGTAGTTGCAAAATTGTGACTGTTATGTGCAGTGATGCTCACAGCCACTGCTATCAACATTTAAGTCAACTGCTTGTGATTTGGACCCATTGAGAGCGGGCAACTGGGCAAGGCTGCTGTCCACTAGTGGCACAAGGGGATTGTCACGACAGGCAGAAACTGAAGATCCCAAGGAGATGCAGCAAAGCAACGAGACAGTTAAAGGATGACAGCAGATGCTGAAGCAACCTAATACTGACCACGCAATGAGAGCCCAGGTGGGGGCCAGGAGAACATATGCCAAAATATATGCATGAAACCCTTTTACACACACACACACACACACACACACACACACACACACAC
>VZSV01000025.1:4472962-4486767 GCA_013398735.1 Nothocercus julius
GGCGGGAGGGAGGAAGAAGCTCGGGCAGCAGCAGCAACGGAAAGACAAAATGGCTGCTGCACAAGAGGAAGTGAGGTCAGAAGGCCGCGCGCTGGGGAGGGGAGGGGGGACGGGCGGGGGAGCCGCGCGCGCGCAGGCAAGGAAGTGGCGGCGGCCATCTTGGGAGCGGGCAAAAGGAAGGCCGGGCGGAAGGCAGGGCTGCGGCCATTTTAGAGGCGGGCAGAGCGGCGGCGTTTGAGTGCGTAGGTTGATAAAAGTAGCCCCGGAAGGGGCGTCCCCCCTCTCGAGAGGGGCTCGAGGCGAGGAAGGCGGAGGGAGGCACCGACAGGAAACTCGACATAGAGCTTCCTGTTGCACTGCCACTGAGAAGCGAAGTGGGAGATGGCACCGCAGCAGCTGCATCTTGAGCTCAGGTGGGGTGTTCGTGTACCAAGACTCTTTCCCTGACCTGTCATTTGACTCGATTAAACTGTACACCCTTAATATCCATGCAAAACATTCAGGCATACAGGGGAACAGCAGGCCAACTGCATTATGAGCCACAGGGAGTGGGTTCAAGCGTAGCCACCCGTGACCCTTCCCTGTGGAATTTTTTTTTTGCTTCACAGCAAAGCAAGCATCCAGTGCTCTCCAAAGCAGTTATAAGATGGCAGATGTGCAAACAGCCAAACCGGTATTTTACTTTTCAAAAGCTGCAGCTGCTGAACTCCATGTAGTGAAAGCCCTAAAGGGGGTACTTGCTCTATGCAAGACTGTTTTCTATTCTGAAAGATTAACAGGTGACATCAATAAATTGTGAAGAACCTAATCCAGAAAATGGAGAAGTTTGTTTACTCCCCTTCAGGCAGCAGGTCAAAGGACACTGTTTTGCCAAGACCACTAATGTCTGTCAAGGGAAAGTTTGGGCATGGTGCTTACATAGCAAAACCAAACTGGAAAGAAATATGCTTCATATTCACTCATGCTGTCATCAGCACTGTAGTAAGTGCTGCTAATTAGACCATACTTTGAGGAAAAAGTCACCCTGATGGGCTGAGCAGCTCACTTAGCTTAGTAAACACCTATGGAAAAAGTACAAGACAGGACCCTTATAGCTGTCCTCTTGCTGATAAAACTGGCCCGCAGTCAATGGTTGTAGCTGCTGATCCAGGAGCTGCTTCTTAGTCTTGGTGTGTAACAGTCTTCTGGTCCACAAAACCATCCTGTCCTTTTCTGAACCCATTTCAGCCTTCGGCCTCTGCAACACCTCACAGCCGTGCATTCCACAATACAAGCGCAGGAAAGTCACTTAAAAACAGAGGGGTGCGAGAGTCCAAGATGCAAAATAAATAATGACTTACAGAAATCCTAAAACTATCTACTGCATTCCAGTGAAGTCATAGTTCTCACAATGAGGAGGTCTAGGTAGTCAAGCTTCTGCTTCAGAAATGACATCTAAAACATAGCATGCTCCTGACTATGCTTAACAATTCTTCCGATCTCCAGAAGGAATAACATTTATTTTCAGTAATTATCAGGGCTTTAGAAGCTCCTTTTTATGCCACTGGACTTAGATCTACAGTTAAGTTACCACTCATGCTGTTTTATCCTTTAGGTAAGAACTGTTCCTCAAACCTCAGGCTGCATCTTCCCTGCTACCTGTGTCACTGCATCCTTTTTCTGGTACAGCAGACCTGAGGAACCCCATGTTTTATGACAAGAAGCTGTTTTCTTTTTCAGTCTCCAAAAGCAGACATGGTTGGTTCTTAAATTAACTCTCCAGTATCATACACACAGCTGAACAGAGCATGGCACAAGTTATGGAAGGTGGTCAGGTGTTTATTCAGCACAGCTAACAGTTTGGCAAATTAGCGTTTTCCACCAACACGGGGAGCAGAAACCTTCACTGGTTTCACAATCTTCTGCTTAGGTGCCGCCTTCGTGGGAGCCTGTAAAGAAACATTAAAATATGAGTGAAGAGCAACAATTTAGTGGCATCCCTAAATGTGCATCTACTTCACTTTTAAAATTCTCGACAGAAATGAGGTGATGTAGTGAAGGTATCCATATTGTGTCAGAATCACATTAGCCCCAACTGTTATCATAAACATCACTGCAAACCTGCAACACCCACAAGGAAAGTAATATAGTGCACTAAAGAAATAGTAACATAGTACGTGCTAGTTCTTATCCGTGTCATTAGGAGGTTCTTAGCTAGTTGGAGATGTCACATCTGCTTCTAGCCAAGAAGTCTTCTGTCACAAGCTTCTAGCCAACAACTCTCAAATGGCCTCTAAGCAAGACAGTGGATTTAACACTTACTCTCTTAAAAAAAAAAAAGTTCCACTGAGCTGTTCATGCATGTCTAACTTTAGTACAGTTTTTTCCAGTATGCTTCCAGGTGAGAATGGATACAAAAATGCTTCTTCCAAAAGCAAATACGCATTTCCACTTCAGCCCTGCAACAGCTAGTTGTTGTTACAATATGGCTTACTCCAAGGAAACACTTTATTATTTCTATTCAACTACTGTATCTTACCTTTGCAGTAGAAACTGCTGTTTTCTTAGTTGCCTGTTTGGCCTTCTTGGCTTCTTTTGCAGCCCTAATTCAGAGCAAAGAGAGTCAAATTATTCATGTCTACATATTTTTTTTTTCTTTTAAACTCTTAACTGTGAAAGGTCTAAAACATCATGTAAGAAAAGCATCATTTTAGGCTCATCCTCTGCATTCAGTACCTCCAGAAAGACTGATACAGAGAAAACAGTACTAGATGAAACAAAGAAGTGTTTCCATAAAGGGAGAAGACTAGAAGAGACCCCTCTGCTGATACCATTTGTTGCTAAAAATCAGTCCAAAATATGCTGATCTAAAGACAACCACCCAACAAAAGCTTCTAAAACATGTGGCTCATTCAGAGTTTAAAGCTCTTTTAGAAAAAGTATTTATCATCTTTGAAATGTCTGGCATGGCTCCAAGTCACCCAATTTCTTACCTAATAGCTTGTTCCCTCTGCGCCTTTCGTACTTCAGGCTTCTGATTTCTCTTAGCCATAATCTCAGCTAAAGATGCACCAGTAATAGCCCTTTGAAACTTAACAGCACGGCGAGTGCGCTTCTTCTGTATCTCTTCCTAAAATGGCAGGAGAGGAAGACAGGCGATTAAAAGACATAACCAAAAGCCTAACAACAAATACATCAACAAGTCGCCATTAAAATTGAAGTTATTATAAAACTATGCAGAAACAGGATCTCACACCTCACTTCGGAAGTAATTCTAGTTTTCTGATTTGCCAAAGCAGACTACTGGCTACCAATTAAAAATGTATTTTTGTTTTGTAGGTAGGATATATTAAAAAACAAACAAAACCACATAGACTTTATAAAGAAATTCCAAAATTCAGCCATGTGCAATCCCCAGAAGAAGAGGGGAAGGGGGAAGAAGGAAAAAGAAAAGGCTAGGATCAATGGACTCTTCCAAAGGTAACAATTGCAACAGCAATTCCCAGCTGTTTTAAATGACAACATTGCCCTGAGCACTAGTATGCACTATCAAGCACCAACTTACTTTCTCTAATTTGTACAGCCTTTGATTTATACACACATATAATGACCCATACACATATACAAGAATTGCTATAGTTTCTGTTACTCAAGTTCAGAGAGGAGCACTGAAAATACCTCACGCTTCAGACCATAATTTGTCTTTGGCATACAGTGACAGATATACAGGAACAATCTCCAATTAAGTTGTATCTCAAAGTTTTCAAGAAGATCTACAAGGATTTCCCATATCTTTTACTTTCCAGATCATCTATTTGCAAGGATGATCTACTAGATAATCAGCACTCTGTACTACCACCACTCTGGAAGTTTACAAGTCTCAAAAATTAAGAACTCCAAACGCTAAACAGTATTATTCATCTTTGGTAGACGTTTCTTTTTAAATCATATGTCATTAATACAAGTGCTTAAAGCTGCCAAACTTGCTGTGGTTTTGAATGCCCTGCCCCCCCACCCCCAAAAACTATAACATAGACACAGTGTTTCTGCTGAACTGATTTACCTTCCAAACCTTCCAAATATACAGCAACGGATGAACTGATATAAAGTCACTCACATTTGCAGCATTCCAGATCAACATTCATTCTGGTTATACAGGTCATGTTTCTGCTAACTTTGAAATTACCTCTCCTCCCATCAGATCTGTGCCCCCATTATTCACTGGGAAATCTCAAAGCAGTGTTGGTTGCTGTGTACTCACCGACTGTCCTTTCTTGTGCTTACGCCTGTACAGGACAGTCCAATTGATCTGACGGGGGTTTCTCTTGGAGAGGAATGCTGATTCACATTTTGCATTCAAGAACTGGAAAACCTGGGAAAAGCAAGTACTTTATGTAAGTTTCTGAACTCTACATTGACTTATTAAGTAACTCTTTAACTCATTTTTCATCACTGATTTTATTTCTTTAAATAATATAGCACTATAGCCAGAGAGCGCCATATCTTAAAACACGATTTGAAAACTTTAGTGTACAAAACCTTATTTTATTAATAAAAATGATCTCCTAGAAAGCACTCCATTCAATCAACCTGAAAGAATTGCTTTTCACAGAACGCACCAAAGTATTAAGCTTCATTCCATTCCATTCTAAAAAGTAGTGTTGGTAGGTTGGTTATAATGGCCATAACTAATATTCATGGCAGAACGGCACAGGGTTTTTGATACCGCATCCACGCCCTTCGCGGAACACGACTCGTTACTTCCTGCGGTAGCTCAGGGGCAGCACCAAGCGGGCTGGCTCACTACGCGGCCGCGGACCCCGGCGCGGGGAGCGCAGGAGGCAGAGCCTGGACCCAACGCGAGGCGGCCGCCGCCCGGGCCGCGCCGCCCCCGGCCCTCCCTTCCTCTCACCTTGCCGTCGGTGCGGGCGTAGCGGCGCCCGTGGCCCGGGTAGATCTTGTAGCCGCTGAAGCTGCACAGCTCGACCCTGCGCGGGAGAGAAGCGTTAGCGGAAGCTGCGGGGCAGCCCCGGAGGCGGGCGCGGCGCTGCCCCGCGGCCGATGGCGCCCGATGGCGCCGCGGCGGGCGCCGCAGCCGACATGGCGGCGCTTACTTCATGATGGCGCCCGCAGCGGCTCCACAGCGAAGAGAGGAAGGGCATCATGGGAAAACGCCTTCTAAAGGTGCGCGCGGCATGCTGGGAGGCGCTGCGTCAGCGCCGGGGGCGGGGGGCTCCTTCCCGCGGGGAGGCGAGGGGCGGGCCTCGCGGAGCGCCGGGGCAACTCTCGCCTTTTCCTTTATTTTTATTATTGGTATTTTCGTGATTCTCGCCTAAAATCGCTTCGGGCCACCTTGCGCGCCGGGGCGTTCACCACAAAAGGGAAAAAAGCCACCATTCCACCCCCGCGGATCAGGCCAGCCAATCGGCGCACGGCGCCCCGTTGCCTGGCGTCGCTGGCAAGCGGCGACGATGGCGGCGACAGGGGCGGCGATGGCGGCGACGGGGTCTGAGGCGCCCTCACCAGCTGCGGCGGGTAAGGGCAGCGCCGGCGGCTGTAGTGGCAATGGCAATGGGTTTAACGGGGCGGCGCAGGGGGGGCGCGCGCGGAGGGGCTTGCTAGGGCGGCCGTTGCGCACCGTTAAACGGCCGGGGCGCGCAGCGCACCCTGGGAGTCGTAGTGCAGGGGGAGCGGGGGCGCAGGCCGGGCTGCACGGATCCAACTACGAGTCCCGAGAGACCCCGCGGCGCCCGGTGTGTGTGGGGCCGCTACCCGCTGCAGCCGGGGGTCGCAGCCCTCGCCGAGGGTGGGCGGCGGGCCGGGCCCGTTGCCGGCGGGGGCGGGCGGGCAGGGTCTGAGAGGCTGCCCTCGCCCTCTGTGCGCCCCTCACTGTCCCCTGAAGGGGAGCTAGGGGAGGCCAGGGAGGTGCTGCCGAGGAGGCTGCGGGGCTCCGCGGGCAAGCGAAGGCCTGAGTGTAACTTGCGAGCTTCTGAGCTGGGCCCTCCTGCGGCTACTGACGTAAGGATCTGCCGAAACCGTAACATGCAATCGTCATTATTTCCTTTTCCTGGGTATGAAGAGCCCCCTGGAAAATCGGCCCATTCAGAAATTCTCTCTGTAATTAAAGAGGCCCCTGTTTTTATGGAAGGGGCTGTTTAAATAAGAAACGTGCGGTACTTTTTCTCCTGAACATGCAAAGGTTCTGTTCGCTAGATGTTGCTGCCCTTTGAAGCTGTGTGGGCTGTTGTGAATTTGAGAAGCGAATCTCATCAGAGACTTTTTTTTTGATATATATTCTCTAGTTGACAAATTTGTGCACTAAAAATGTATCTCTCCATCCTAACTAAGCTCACACAAACTGTAAGAATCTGCATATATAGTACAGGAACCTGGAACAAGAATGCCATTCTAAAACACGCTGTGTAAAGAAAAGCAGGAAGGGCTGTACTGAGCACAGTAAAGGATAAGCAAGCACTAGAATGGTTTATAGAGGTGGTATGCAGAATACATAGCAGATGATGAGAGTATGGAAATGATTATTTGCAGATACCACTATTACATGTACCCAGTTGTTCAAGCTCCCTATAGATGGCAACTCTTTTCCTTCTAACTCTCTATATTAGTAGGTTTTTGGCTAGAATACTTTACTTGTCTACTCCATTAATTAAGTGATATGCTAGCATACTGCTAATTTGCTCCCACCTAAACATCATCTGCACTGTAGCAGGGCTATAGGAATGGATTCGTTATTCTGATTAGAGATGTTGCTGGACTATGTAGCATTTATCCTACTGTTGGAATCAGGAGACACAAAGTACCAAAATCTTGAAGCTAGACGCACTGAAGCCTTTGGACATTGAAGTCTTTGGAGTGGAATCACCTGTTCTGAACTGGACACATTCTCCACCTGAGAAGATAGTTACATATGCCAGTTTGCAGCAGCCAAACTGCTAAAAAAGAGGCATGCCTTAAAATAGCTGGTAGAAAACCTTAAAGAGAGGGTGTTGAACCTCAAGTTTATTTCTTCTGTTAAATTCAAGCATCTTGATAACAGAGAGGTGTCAGTCGTGGTCTGAAAGCTTCTCTTTGAGTTCACCTAGATGGTGCTGTCAAAGTGGAGCCAGAGTTTGTTTTTGAGACAGAGAAAAAGGGTAAAGAGGAAACTGCAGGCTTTTATTCAGAAAGATAGTCTTTATCATTCATGATAAGTAAGGCGGGTGTTCAGGTTTTTCCTTCAGGCTATTGCGTAGATATTTCACATTTCCAAATTAAGTGCTCTAATTCTCAAATATTTTAGGAGTGTTTAATGGAACTCTCTAGGAAGGTGAAATGTCTAGGTTTTAGAGTTTTTTTTTGTTTTTGTTTTTTTTTTTTATAGTAAATGTAGTTGTTGCTTTTGTGCATGGAGTATCATCCTACAGACAGATACTAGTGAGTACTAGGCATGTTCTGAGTTTGTCTCTAAGCAGTAATTTAGATAGAGTGCTTCCACTTGGATAGGTAGAGGTGAAACAGCTGCTCAAAATCTGCAGCACTGAAAAAATGTAGATGCCTTTGAAGCTTTAAATTAGCTTTAAATTTCACTCTTCTTCCCACTTCAAAGACTTAAGACTGTTACTGGTGTGCCCAGGTTGTACTGGATTTCTTTAGTGGAAGAGGAATGGGATCCACATCTTCTATTAATTCCATTAGTTATTTAATACATTTGATCTGAAATAATGAATTTGTTTCAGTTTTATGATACAAATGAACTTTCTTCACTACATAAATTACCTGTATGTGTTCTAGAACAAATCTATTTAGCTTGCTTTGCATTTTTAGTTTATATTCTCATTTATCTCAAGTGCTCANTTTTTTTTTTTTTTTTTTTTTTTTTTTTTACTTCTAAGCCTTGGTCGTTAACTGGTCAGGTCAAGGATTGCAAAAACTGGGTCCAACCTTACTCTGTGATGCTGATACTCACACTCTGATTTTGGACAAAAATCAGATAATTAAATTGGAATACCTGGAAAAATGCAGGAACCTGATGCAGGTCAGTGTTACTTAAATTGATTTTCCTATGTAAAATGGAACTGTGATCTTGATTAAAATGATTCTGTTTTAGGGCCATGTTTTGTAATTGAAATCAATTAGCAGTTGCTCTCTTCACAGAAAAACAAATGATACTAACTGAAATAGAAAATTTTGTTTTCCGAGCAGCCCTACTGTTGAAAGCGGTGCTAGTTGTTAACCCAGGTAACTAAAAGTGCACTCAGCAAATCCTTTTGGGGGGGGGAGTGAGAAGAGGAACACTTAAGCCACTGACGACGCTAATAATTTAGACACTTCTTTTGCTTTTGCATGCTAGATTTTTATAATGTTAGATGTAGCTTAATTTAATCTTTCTTTGTGTAGGTCTAAATATGGATACACACTCTTCTCCTTTGTGTCTGAATCTTCACAAAGAAGTGGGATTAGTTACTAGAATTTGCAGAAAGACAAATTGTTTAAAAATATTTCATGAAGCATCACCCTAAAAAGGAAACTTCTACCAGTGGTGCTGCATCCTGTCACCAGGATTTGGCTTCTTCCTGTGTTTTGCATACTTTGTAAATGAATCCTCTTCAATTTCCCTTTTATTTTGCCCATGTAATTTGATTTTTGTTTTACTGCTTTTCCAAATAACTTTTTGTTCTCTGTTTATAAAAATGAAATAAACGCTATCAGTTGTGAGGACTTTCTCATACCCCTTTTACATTACATTCAGGATAGATCTGGGCCGATGTGGAACAGGATGAAATGCAATTAACAAATACAAAAATATGAAATGGGAAGGTTCTCTGCTTTCTTGTTAACCTGTCAAATCATATAAGTGCTAATGTTGCTAGTGCTTATAACACTGGCAACACTCCATTTAAATTAATGAGGCTGCTAGTGCTAGCAATATTAAGTATATGCATGATGTTGCAAAAATCAGAGTATAGTCCCCCAAAGACAAAACTTTGACAAGACAAGAGAGAAGACTCAAATCCAAATAATTATCACTGAAAGTATGATTTCTTACTGTGAATGGCACAAAAATTTGCAAAATGGCTTGGTAATTCTGATTAAAAAAACTTATTTTAATAGAAAACATTTTCTTATTAATTTTATTTCTTTTATCAGGTAATGCTAGGAGGAGGGAGGATTTCTCTAAGTGTGAATTGCAAAGGCAGTTTTCTTTGATCAATAATTTATTTCCTTGCTCTTGACATTTCTTGTGCCTGAGTTATTATTTGCTTGCAAATGGAAAATACGTATTGAAATAATTTCTCTTGGAATGGATCTTTAGCCACTAAAATAGAAACTGGACCATTTTGTCTGTAGAGCTTAGTATTTGAAACTGTTTCTTCTGTTTGTGTGTCAATCTGCAGTTGTCTGTGGCCAACAATCGTTTGGTCCGAATGATGGGTGTAGCAAAACTGACCAAGCTACGGGTGCTAAATTTGCCTCATAACAGTATTGGTTATGTGGAAGGGCTGAAGGATCTGGTGCACCTGGAGTGGCTGAACTTGGCAGGAAATAACCTGAAGGTAAAGTACTTCATGTCCATACATTTTCCAGAATCTGTTGTAGTGGAAATTTGAAAAAAAGCAGAGAACATTTTTACAAATTCTGTTCCACTTCAAAGAAATCTATATTTTTGTTTCTGGTTTTAATGGAAACAAAATTTAAAGCTCTACATCTACTAGTATGTGAAATATAGGAGGACAAATTCTGGGAAAGAATTATTTAGGGGTTAAAAAAAGTGATTCAATGTCAAAATGTAATGAGATTGGGAAAATTGTCTGAAAATAGAAAGTAATCATCTCTTTAAAAGCAAACTATGTAGAAGCGTGGTTTAATTCATTAGTTTGGTGGTTACTTTTGCAGTATTTTTTAGCTTCCAGAATTATTTCTAATTGCTGATATCTGTCTAATGACTAAACATGAGTACAAGACTTGCGCTTATTGACTTTATTTATTTTTTAAATAGGGCATTGAACAGATCAATTCCTGTATATCCCTTCAGCATCTTGATTTGTCGGACAACAACATATCTCAGTTAGGAGATCTCTCCAAGCTTATGTCTCTAAAGGTAGACGCTATTTTATATCTATTTTTGTGGCATTCTTTGAAGAAAGATATTTGCTTGGAAAATTGCTGCTTGGTAAAGCATTCATTATTCAGACACTAAATCACCATAACCCTCACGCAGAAGAATGTAAGAATTCTTTCCTGCATTGTATTTTCAAATACACTACTTGTAAAGGTGAATATACTTTAATTCTGTGTGTTATGATGATAAAGTTTTGCTTTAAAATGTAAAATCCATATTTTTTCCTCACTAGAATAAGCAAAAAAACACGTAATTTTGATGGCACCATAGTTCTTGTTTAGTTTGTGTTCTCTACATTAATCAAACAAGCATACATTTCATCACCACATTTTTATTTTATAGACTCTATTGCTACATGGAAATATTATAACCTCACTTCGTACTGCCCCTGTTTGCCTACCTCAGAATCTGACTGTTTTTTCTTTGGCAGAAAATGAAATCAGAGATTTAAATGAGGTAAGACATAGAAGATGCATTATCTTGTCTTTAGGAGGTAGTTGGATAATTCTTTTAAGGTAAAAGAATCAAGAGTGGGAGTAAAATGGGCTCTCTTTGAAATAACCCGTGCTTGTCCTTAAACCTATCTTTATTACTATGACTATTATTATCCAGAGGTGTTGGCAGTATCCTAAATTCATAGAATACTTTTAATGATTGCCTGGAGACTGAAAACTGACCTGCTGCCAGGCCTGTCTGCAGATTATCTGTTCAGAACAGAGGTTTAAAATTCACTTGTTGCAATGGAACTTTGGAGGCTCATGTCTTATTTTATCCCTTTATCAAGCGCCACATAAAAGAAATAAATATTGAGTCTGTATGTTTTGGGGAGATAGTGGTAGTGTTTTAAATTAGTAGTAGCCAAAATTGTCAGACTTCTGTGTTGGAAGAACATCTTTTTTGACAATTTTTTTTTTTTTCCTTTAGGGTAGTGTTTCTCAGCTTTTTGGTATGCCTTGGTTTTGTCAACATTTTCATACCTGCTGTAGTGACCTAGAATAGTAGAAGTACTGTAATTTTCTACATGCCAAACCATCACCTATGTTTTAAGAGAAGGTAATACTTTCCAAGAGCTATAGTAGTTACAGGAGAATTAATAGGAAAATTAACAGGCAGTAGTTGATAGGCACTTCTTTGAAAACGTTCATGTTCAACAATCAAATGGGATTTTCAGTGTGTTTGTACTTATTGTGTGAGATGTTTAGTTCTAACCAGCAAAACTGTGGTACTTTCAGTAAGCATTTGATCATTCTCTTCTGTTAACAAAGACTCTTTATTTTCTGCAGGTTTCTTTCCTGGCTTCTCTTCCTCAATTGGAACAGTTGTCAATTATGAACAATCCTTGTGTGATGGCCACACCTTCTATCCCTGGCTTTGACTATAGGCCATACATTGTCAGCTGGTGTCTGAACCTTAAAGTTCTTGATGGATATGTGATTTCTCAAAAGGAAAGGTAACATCATGTTTTTAGAGTATTGAGTGGAGTCTGACTAAGCTGAAGTTTTGTTCTTATGTAATAAAAAATGATAAAGTGCATATGATATAAAATAGTGTTTGTCTTGCTAATGCCGGTATAAGAAACAGCCCAATTAATGTTGTTGCTGTTGTGAGATTTTTTTCCTCTGTTACACTGGAATTATTCTGTAAAGCTACAAGTTTGTTTAAGCAGAAATACAAGGTTAGAGGGTATTTTATTACTAGACTCAAGTAACACTTTAACAAATCGTTATTCAATTATCAGCAGTCTGTTATCCCTTCCAAGTTTACGACCTCTTTGACTTTGTAGATTGAAGAATGCCTGCAGATATTAGAAGTATTATCTTGGAAAAAGTTTAAATGTGCTCTTTTGTAAAGTATCTGACTTGCGGGTCTATTTTCAGTTTCTTTTATCAGTTAATTTAACGAAATGAAAAGTAACCGTTTACATTTACATTAATTTTTGCTTTATCATTTTGTCACTACTGTGTGTGTATATATATGGCAGTAGAAATGTCATGTTAAAATTCTTGACTTCCAAACAGTCCAACTATGTTAATTTCCCAGAAAATATCATTATGCAGCATTAATGCCTCCTAGTTCAGCACATGAACAGAGTCCAAGACCTACTGCCCTGTTTTCCAAGTTAATAGAAATTAACTTTTTGGTTAAAGACAAACCATTCTTGTTTCTATTTCACCTTTTAATAAGACTCCCAATCAAAGTCAGGAGTTTTATGACAGGCATTAATGATGATTATTTTTTCCCTTTGCTAGTTTGAAGGCAGAATGGCTCTACAGTCAAGGAAAAGGAAGATCATATCGACCTGGACAGCATGTTCAGTTAGTCCAGTACTTGGCAACTGTTTGTCCTCTTATATCTACGTACGGTCTTCAGACTGAAGAGGATGCCAAACTGGAAAAAATATTGAGTAAGCAAAGGTGAGAACTTTTTGTTTCTCTGTTGTTAGAAGGCTTACTTGGGAATGTAATTATGTGTCTCATTTTGCGTTGGATAGAATAATATTTGCTGTGAAGTGTTTAAAAAAACAGTGATGATTGCAGCAGGGAAGGAGAGTGAAGTCACAGGATGTAGCCTAGAAAGAACTGAGAAGCAAGACAGCAACGGAAAGCATTTTGCTGCTTGCTGGACCATCTAGAGACATTATTTTTCAGTCTGTGCTCTCTAAGACATGGAAGGGGATTTTTTGTAGGGCTGTGATTAAAATAAAAAGCATACTGAGATTCATCCCACATAAGAAAGTTGGAAAACCTCTCTTTTTACTGTAAGTGTAGACCACTGTGGTATGCTGCATGATTAACCATCTTGCTGCTGCTGCTGTTTGTGTGTCCTTTTGTTTGGTTTAAGGCTAAGGTTGTCCTTTGAGGTACGCTGTTCCTGATGTTGTACTTGGAGTACAGGAGTATTGGAGTTAGGGGCAGAGTGGTAGCTCAACCAAGAGGACTGGCCTTGGGAGTCTCTAGAAGAAGCAGAATTTGCTGCATATTTTGCAGGTGTGCATGGATATCTGCAGGGAAGTTGCAGAAAGTGTTGGGACAATTTCAAGGAGATAGCTGGAAAGCATGATTATGTTCTTACTCGGCTCAGCGCCATGATATTTGCATCATGCTCTCGGGAAGAATTCAGAAAGTTGGCTTGTAAGATATGACTTTTTCATTTTTAAGGTTTTAAGGCAGTCAGGCCTTCTGACGTCTAACTCATGATATTTCAGGGTTGAAGCAACCTCTGTCAGGTTGTGGAAGATCATTGCAGCTTGCAGTAATACTCTCTTTGTCAATTAATACTAGGATTTTGTCCCCCCAGTAACAGTGACACCTGAATTCAATTACTTTCAAATATAGAAGACGTTTCCTCCATTATTCAAACTCATCTATACATATAGGCGTAGTGTATCCTGCAGAAGACTCTTAAAATATCTGCATACCTTGCTTGTGCATATAGCTACTTTATCATGCCATACTCAGAACTGCATTCAGGTTGTGTGGAGTTGTGTTTTGTTTTTCCTTTTCTCGTGCATGTGCTTGTAAGAAAGTGAAAGGAGTAGGAAGAAGGGGGAGCAGGAGCAACCTAAAACGTGAGAGACCTGTGGCCAGAAGACTGGTTGTGCAAGTCCCTGCTTTGTGAGTGGTCCTGTTAATATGTTGGAGGTGTAGGGGTCTCTGTAACTAGCCTCTTAGAAGGGTCTGATCACATTTTCCTCTCAATTAGTATCTTT
>VZSV01000025.1:4486807-4497298 GCA_013398735.1 Nothocercus julius
GTAAAATCTATTGGACCTCTGTGCTTAGGTTCCACCAGAGGCAGCTGATGTGTCAAAGCCAAAGTGAAGGAGCACCTACAGCTTCCACCCCCAAGAAAGCTCAGCTGGTTGCATGTGAACACAGCAATCCAGCCCAGCTGCCACAGACAGTTATTGAAAGTGGTAAGGTGCAAACATTCTCCTCTTTTCTTACCTGTGGAAATTAATCCCCCGTTTATTATTATTTAACATAATTAACGTTATGGAGAGAATTTCCAAAGAAGGCCTTTTTATCTATTAATTTTGGGAGATTTTGAACTGAAGGAATACTCTTATTTTCTAACACACTTTATATTTCACACTTTTTCGTGTCTTGAAATTCTAACAAGATTATTCATTAGGTGATAAATGAAAGCCAGTAAGCTAAAAAGTTGCTATTTTGACTGTAGCATCTGATTAAAGTATAATTCTTCTGGGGAAGGCAATTTGTGCAGTTTACCCAGTATTTATGAGGTTTTGGGATTTTACTGTGATAAGTAATTATTGTCCTTAATGTTACACAGTAATGACTATAATTACTAGCATTTTAAATCTTGCTGCTTAGCTACCTGGTGCTTATTTAAAACCAAATATGAATCTCTATGGATTAAGGTAGGATACTTTGTTGAAATACTATGTGATTTTTTTTTTTTTTTTTTTTTTTTTCTTTTTTGGGTGGGGGGGGTGTTCTTTCTACCTGTCTAGAACCTGTCATCCAGAAGAATTCTTGGGTTGGACCAAGTGCCAATGATGATCATTCTTATGCAGTAAAGAACACATTTCTGCTGGAAAGAAGCTGTCACAAGGAGCTATACCTTGAAGATATACAGACTGATGAGGACAAACTGAACAGCAGCCTTCTATCCTCAGAGTCTACTTTTATGCCAGTTGCTTCAGGATCATCTCCGGTGTCTCCTACTGCAGACTTGAGGCTACATAGAATCAACCTGGACCTAGAAGATGGTGAAACAGTAGTTGAATCTGTGAAAGATGTTAATAGGGAAGAAGCCACTAACCATGAAGAAGGAACTTCTTGGGTTGTAACCCAAGAGCACTCCAACAAAGCAGCAGAAAGTGTGGAAACTCAAGAGACCTTTAAAGAGAGCAAGTTGTTGCTGTCTCCTGATCCAGTAACACATAAACCAACTGCTAACAGTGGCAACAGTTTAGCCTGCTCTGAAGAGCATGTTGTGCAGAGCCACCCCGGCACATCACTAGGTGCTGAGCCAATAATTACAACTCTTTGCCCTGACCAGAGCGCAGGAGAAAATTCTGATGCATTATCTGCAGTTAATCAAAGTGCAGCTGAACTGCAGCAAGTGACAAGAGCAGCTACAAAGCTGCAAGCCTGGTGGAGAGGATTCTACACGAGGAACTACCATCCCCGAGCCAAGGAGGTGCGGTATGAAATTCGGCTAAGCAGAATGCAGGAGCACATCATTTGCCTAACCGATGAAATCGAAAAGTAAGTTGAGGTCTTGGTGTGTTTTTTCAAATCTGAATAAACATAACTAGTGTTTCAGAATAAGTATAAAATGATATAACTGCATATAGCAGCTCCTAGTAACAGGAATAAAACACTGTGATGTCATAGGATACATAGCATACACATGGGCGTGCACGTAACTACTTTTGTTCTCAGAGTGCCCTCTCTGAATGGGTTGAATTAGAAGAAACGTTTCTGTTCCTCTGGAACCAGGCCTTTGATGTTTCAGTGGAAAATCACAATAGCAGTTGTAAAGTGTGACTTCTGAATTTCTTTTTTTTTTTTTTGACTTGTCTTGCAGAGAGTCTCCAAATTAAACTTCCAGACTCGTTCTACTGTCACTGATGAGAGGGGTTCTTTCTTGCTTGTGTGATAGTATCATTATGATCGTTATCAAAGTTTATTTATAAGGTATAAATTGAGAATTTAGTTAATATTGGATGTTGATGACAAGACAAATTGCAGTAGTAGCTAAACATTTGACTGTGCTGTCTTTCAAGAGAGCTGTTCTGTGAGCAGGTTTTTTTTTTAATGGGTACTCACTGATCTTGTTATCCAAATGTTACTTACTTACTTAAGCTGAACATCTTTGAATGTGTGTTCTTCTAGACTAAGAAAAGAAAGAGAGGAAGATAAGGTTCAAAGGCTTGTGCAGGAGGAGGCACTCAAATTTCTTTGGAATCAGGTAATGGCTTTAGTCCTCTTATTTTTGCACTTAAGAATGAATTCAGAAAACTTTTTTTCATACGGCAGGTATTGAGGTGCTAATGAATATGATTGGTCCTTAATGAATAAGGTTTTTTCTTGGGATGGCCTCAGTAACTTATTAGGATGCAACTGCCAAATTATCTACCTGTATTCTGGGGAAAAAAAAATGCATTGAGATGTGTTAAACAATAAACTTTGTGTTCCTAAATGATAGAATATAGCTTGGAAGTAGGAGAACAAAATGTAAGGAAAGCTAAATAAGCTCAGTAGAAGTGCAAGGTGAAATGGGACTGCTAGATGTCCAGGATGAATGAAACAAAGTGAGCGCCAAGCTATGTTGCCTGTGGACAACTTGGTTCTCAAACAGCAAAATTATTGACGTATCCTTTAATTACATGTTGTGTTTCATAATGATATCCTTTTTATCCTTTACAGGTTAAATCTCTTCAACAATGGCAGCTTTCAGTGACCCAAAATTTAGGTACTGCTTGGCAACCTGGAGTCCCTTCAGCCAATACTTCTTGTCCCTCTGAACCATCTATTCGATCGTCCACACTTGAGCAAGAAACCTCGCCAGATGTTAGCAAGGTTAATCCTTGCTGCTTAATCCCACCTAGCAATACTCCTCAGGAAAAATCTTTACTGCAGTTCCCAGATTCTGGTTTTCATTCTTCTGTGGCTGATCAGGGTCATGCCAGTGACTTGTGTAGCTCTGAGAAGAGTTTTACAGAAGGAGCTGAGAGCTCTCTTTCAATGGAAACAGTAAAACAATGTGACAATTCTGTTTCAGAGTATCCTTCTGATGCAGAGGATGGCCAGGGGGAACATGGGGAGAGTAAAGAGAGCTCAAATAGCGAGCAGGACAACAGCCTTCTACAACAGTATTTGAAGTCAGTTCAGCAGCTGGAAGAGGCTGATGATGGCATAAACTGTGATGATGAAACAGAGGGGAATGACCCACAGATTGTCATTTCATCAGAAAAACAAGATTTTTCATCTGATACTGTTTCTGTAGATGTCCCTCAAGGTACATCTTCTCCTACACAAGGTGAAATCAGTCAGACACCAGAAAGCTGCAAGCTGAATTTGGGAATAGTAGACGGGAAACAGACAGACTGTGATTCTTCATTTCAGATGCGGCATGTCGGCATTGCTGTGTAGTCAATTCAGTTGCATGAAGGACAAGGGATTCCATTCATTTTTTTTTTTCTTCTTATTTTTTTATCCATTTATATAAAACTTGCATTTTTTTGTGTGTGCTGATTTGGATTTTAGATTTCTATTACCAATTTATGTTTTCATTACCATTTTACGAGTTTTGCTGAAACCTGGCACTAGCTATGCTAACTTCAGATCAGCAAAATTGTTCGTGGGGTTCATGATGCACTTTATTTTCACCTATCTAAATGATATCTTAATAACTGGGTTCCATGTAATAAATTCTAAAGACCGTGGGGATATTTACTGTAAACCCAGTTCAGTGAGTGTGTTAGTAAATCTTTGGTGTATATATAAATTTTTTTTTTTTTCTAAAAAAGCAGGATTGAATTCTTACTCTGTGAAAAGAAGGAAACAGTATGGGAAGAAACTGAGTCAATACAGACAGTGTGTGCACGTATGGACACAAGCAGAGGAGAAAGATGAAAGCAGTTGCCTTTCAGGCTTTTTTTTTTTTGACTTTAGCTAAAGAGTATCTTTGCCAGTGTTTCAGAGCCGGGTTTTCTCAAGGCGATGTTCCAAATCAGTGACATTATTTTGTTCTTGAGCAGAAGTTTTTGGCAAAGAATTAGGTTAGTTAGAGAGGCACTGAAACGGGGTCTTAAAGGAGTCAAACCCTAAGGAACTTCAAACAGATTTTGGCCTTTGTTTCCCCTGGGGTTAGGTTTTCCTTTCAAAAGGAAAAAATCTTTTGAAAGGAAAAGAAGACTTTTTCCAGGTTCTTTTGCAGATAAGAGTCATAATGGCAGTAGTGGCAGGCTTTATTAAATAAGAATTTCCAAAGAGCATGTGAGCTGAGAACACAGTTTTCAAGACTGCCCTGCTGGGTTACAGTAGCAGACTTGGTGGCGTGTCCTTGGCCTCCAGGAGGATGCCACTGTCGTGCTGGGACTGGGATCTGCGTGACTTCATGTGCTTGATGCATCACAACTCCTTCAGCTATACGCATTAAAAGGAATTGTCATGAGTTAAAACTATTCCTTGCCATCTCTGCCGCTTTGTTTGTTTGTTTGATTGATTTTTCTCCATTTATTCACTATTTGGCATTCTGATAAGATGTAGATAAAAAGCTGCATTTCTTGTTTGTTGGTGAATGTGCTAAGCTAAGCAGGCTATGCTTTCCCCTTAAATTCTAGGCAAGTATTAGGGTGTGCATTTTGGTTAGCCCTTGCTATATTCTTTTCATTAAAAGTGATCAGTTCCTTTAGTATACCACAGAAGTGAAAAGGGAAATCTGTTTTGCCATATAACTGGTAAAGAATATTTGCAAAATAAAAATCAAGTGACGAACAGAAGTCACAACCTCAGATTTTAGTACTGCATTTTGCAGTGTCAAAGACTGGTGCTTCTGCAGTTTTTGTGTTAATTCCTTTGAGGTCAGTAATATTAATCATAGAAATGCAGATATGAAGGGTCATATCCTAACTCTCTGAATCCATGGATTTTATCTTTTGGTGCTACTTTGTCATTGAAATCATCTAGTGCTTTTTTTTAAAACAACTCTTCTGACCATGTTCCCATGTAAAGTTGTTTAATTACTGTAAAAGCCAGGTTTGGGGTTCTGAGCTGAAATTCACTTCTACTCAAGAGTTTGGCTTTTGATAAGGCCGGTGTAATGAGTCCTCAGAAACTGCCTTCATGGAGAACGTAAGTGTCATGTTGGACTTTTACCCGCTACGTGCCCAGTGGTGAAGTTCACCTTGAGAAAATAAAGCTTGGCTTTGTACATACAGTTGCCATTAGCCGTCCTCTTTCCCTGAAAGTTCAAGGAGATGAACTTCTCGGGAGAGCAGTTCCTGCAGTTGAGCTGACATCTAACTGTGGTTAGCACAGAGGAACATTGAAAACAAAGGAGACTTTTAAGGTGCTGCATTTCCAACAGAGTCCAGTGCCCCGCATATTTGTGATGCAGTAGTATTCGTGGCTAGACCATAGGGCAGGGCTGTGCAGTGCTCTGTTAATTGGAAGATTGGGTACTGGGATGGTGTGGTTGCGTTACGGTGATCTGAGCAGGCTTCGTGGGTGAGCCCTTGTTTTCTGAGGGAGATCAAAGTTCTCAGCTTTAAATTGGCCAGTTTGCAGAATTTGCCTCTTTGAGCATCTGTCTGTTGCAGTGGTCTTGCGTAATGCCTTAAAGAGCCTTTCTTTGCTTTATTGAGAGAGAAATTATTTCTGTCTGTGAAACAGCTGCTGGGTCAGACTCTGGAGACAGTGGCTGTGTTGAAGGAACCGGGAATTCTCCCTCTAGTGGCAGAGTGCTGGGTTGGCAAGTGGAAAACTGGAAAAAATGACTGCTACCTGGGTATAAATATCACTCAGTGAAGACACTGAGGCACTACAAATGTTTTGTTATTTTACCTTAGTGCCTCTTTTGCTGCAAAATTAGATAGAGGAGAAGCAGTTTCAATTTTTGGAGGTGTCAAAGGGTCATAATTTGATAAAAGAAATTTTTCATGGAAGCCTGAGAAGTTTATTGACTTTTTTCTCTGTTCATAGGGCTTACAAAAACAAATGTTTGAAGGTTTATTTTAAGTAATGCCTGGATCAGAAGTTGGCTTTTCTGACTTGTAATCTGGTATATCTAAAATTGATTTTGTGAAGCTACAGAAAAAAATCTGCCAACGTACTCGGCTTTATCTTTTTGTTTTTGGGGAAGTTTTGAAATATGAAAGACCATTTTTTGATGTTGTGAAATGTATTTTGCATGTGTAGAAGATCAGTTGTCTAAATATAGCAAGTAGAAATCATATAGAAAGATCAAATTTTGGATCCATTTCTATAGGGTTAAAAGTAGTTGCTTTGTACGTAAATATTTTTGTCTCAACCATTAAGAAGATATACAGAGAAAGCGATAACAAGGGTATACATTAGAAAAACAAATTTGATGTGTTCTTAAAATACGGCTTCTTTCAGTCCACACTAAGCTCTCAAAGAATAACTTTATAGAAGTATCATAGTTTTAATTTGTGATTTAATATTCATTCCTGCTTGTCTGACTGAATAAGATTTTTCTTTAACTAGTTAGTGCTTTTCCTTGGATATATATATATATATACACATTTCTTTTTGGAGCTGGTGGAAATTTTGTAAAGGAATCAGAAGGCCTAACATGAAAATCTGTGTGTGTAATTTTCCTGTTACAAAATCTGTCTTTGGTACTTTCTTTTTGCAAAGCTTTTTGTTCCACAGAAGATAATGCTTGCTGTTAAGGGTTACTTGTCAGGCAATGCTGTCAGCTCTGCCAATGGTACAGCTTAACTGCTTCCTTGTTTACTTCAATAAAGTTGGACAAATTTGAACAGATGTTAAGCCAGCAAAACTCTCTTTTTTTTGTCCAGAGTGAAGTATAGATGGCTTTGAGTTAAGCTGTGGCAGAAATCACTTTTTGACCCGTTCAGAAGGTAGGGGAGACAGGAAGAGAGAAATGCATTTATATTTTTTGTTTGTTTTGTGTTGCGATTTAGGTAATTAGTCTTTATTGATGATAATATCAATTCCACTATGATTGCTATTTGTTTTTTTCTTTTTTTTTTCACAATTGTGTTGTGGCTTACAAATGTCTCTTTCATGTAATCAAGCATGCAGTTTTTTCTACTGTGTGTCACATTTGACACTGTTGAGATAATAGTTTAAAAAAAAATAGAATATCATGACAGAAAGCCTGATAGCATTTTATATTGCAAAGTGTTTGTTTTTTAAGGTAGTGGGAGGATAATGTGTTCTGTATTTTAGATGACTTCTTCCTTTCACAAGAAAATAATTAATGAATATAGAATATATGAATATATGTTTTTTAAGGTAGTGGGAGGATAATGTGTTCTGTATTTTAGATGACTTCTTCCTTTCACAAGAAAATACTTAATTAATGAATGTAGATCTTTTTTTTTTTTTTCCTGCCGTCTTCTGTGGTATATTTTCAATTATCACAGCTCTCTGTTGTTCATACCTAAGACTGTCATTTAAATGATTGGGTGATTTAGCTGCCTAGAAAATGCATATTACCTATTCCTAACGTACTACCATAGTGACTGCTCTGTGGTGCTATTTTATGAACCTTGGCCTAAGTCTGCTTTCATTTCCTTAAAGGAAGCAGAGCCTTCATTGAGCACTTATGAACTGACTCTCTCAGCTGGGATTTTTAACATATTTACACCTTCAAAAGTGTTCTTATCGCAGAGCAAGAAGGCATTAAGACTGTACATTTGATTTTGTTAGTTCTGAAATCAAATAACTTTCAACAAATACTTGTGAAAGTCCTTGCTAAGCTAAGTGGTGGAAGTTTTAACAGTTTTATTTATAGTTAAATTCCTTAAATAAACAACCCCAAACCCTACTGCATGCATGCAAGAATTTAAATAATGCACTTAGGAAGCAGTCTCTATATAATAAAATTGGTTTGTCTTTTTTTTTTTTTTTTTCCATGAATAATGTTGTATGTCATTGAGCTTGCAAGTTGTTCCAGTTTTTTCATGAAATTGTATATATTGTCTGAAGAACTCCAAATGTTATTTCTAATTGTAGCAGGTTGGTTGAGGAGCAAAAAGGGAAGATTCCTCTGAGATAACATTCCTCTGAGATAACTTGGACATATTTTACTGGACTTGAGGTTATGGGATGTCTCAACCAAGTAATGCTTTTTCCTTAGAGGACGGATTGTAGCATTTAGTGGAGACGCACTGAATGACAACAAAATGTAAAATTGGATAATTTTCCTGCTTTTACCTAGTGGAAAAGAGACTCATATTAAGTTTCTTTTTTTTAAAAAAAAAAAAAAAAAAAAAATATTTTTCTTGAGGGCTGTGCTGCCCAAATAAAAGTTCTGGCAAAATCTCTGAAAGTCATCTTATGTAGCTACAGGTTATTTGCCCAGTGTGGCTTTCCAGAAGAAGTGCATTTAATAAAAATAAATAAATAAATCAACCCCACAGCTTTGTTTTCTAGATGCCTGCCTTGATAGTCAGGACTTTTTGTGTCTTTTTTTTTTTTTTAATGTTCTCTTTGTTTTTATAATAGAAAAGCACAGTTTCCGTTACCCGGAAAACCATAAAACCGTATTTATCAGGAAAGGTGCTCTTGGAAAGTGCCATGTCAGGTTTTATTGTATAAACTAAGAGCTCTTGGCAAGAAGCTGCTTTTACAGCTTCATTATGTTTATAAATATTTGGGCCAAAATAACTTGTAGTTTAATTCTACTGAGCTAAATTTTGTTGAGTCTCTCACAGTGGGCTTCTACCTCTTAAGTAGAATCTGAAAAAAAAAAAAAAAAAATTAGGCCTTGATTTGTCTTTCTACTTCTGTTTTCTTTGAAGAATGGTGAGTGGTAAAATTGGTACAGTTCATATATTTTCTATGATTGTTTACACTTCTGAATTTATTGTTTCTTAAATGTTTTGTTTGTACCTCTGAGTTTTGAATGTAAAATAAATTATTTGTACATTTATTGAAAATAGTAATTTGTACTTGACCGTAACTCTTAGCTAGTAGTCATTGACTGGAGGTCTTTTGGAGACGTGCAGTTAATAAATACAAATAGAAGATTTGGCAGTGTTCTGTACAGAGCTTTGAAGAAAAAGAGAATTAAGGCTGTGGGATTATCAAGAAAAATAAAATTGAAAATTACTGTTCCCCCCCCCCCCTATTTCTAGTACTTAGGTGAGGTCAGATCCCTGCTGTGTGCTTAAATAAAGATTACTGAATCTTCTTCCAGCTTGACAGTCCATGAGCTCTGGTATCAAAGTCTTGTTTTACTGCAAGACAATTTTGACTAATTGTCTGAAAAAAATTTGACTGAAAGACAATTTTGACTAATTGTAAAAAAAAAAAAAAAAAAAAATGGATTTTTTTCTTTTTTTCCTCCAGCTCTTTCTTCCTACATAAAGGTTATTGGATACTAATTCAAAGAAATTAGGTTGGAGTTTCAGGCAAGATTATGCCAAAAGCTCTCTACAAAAAATGTTTTGAAAAATTGTAGATTAGTGGCCAAGCCTTAGACTTTCTCAGGTTGTGAAGTTGTCAGTGAAAATGGGGAAGTCTAAGTGATGCCTAGGAAAAACTAAAACTTCTCCATGTTCTATTGAAATTCTTCTCAAGTTGGATTTAAGACAACAAACACTTACCAGAACCTAAAGCTATTTAGAGGAACAATTTTGATGCAATGTAGAGTGGTGAAGGGCAGGCCATGAGGGATATTTTGTTAGCAATGTGCTAACTGCATTCAAGTAGCAGTCCTGATGTCTTTCCTGTCCATTTTGCTACGCGAGATGAAGTTCCCAGTCTCTTGAGAACATGCAGACTATTTTCTGGTGTGGGCAGTGCAGGGAAATGAGATGAACATGTTAACTGCTCTTTGAGGATGAAAGGAAACTGCAAGACCTGAGGAAAAACAGGAGCTAGTGAGAACCTTCTGCACCCTGAACCATGTCTTCTTCCATCACTAGTTCCTACAGCCTCGTGGTTTGAAGTCAATACCCCTGCGTGTGTCAGCAGAGCACGGAAAGATGGGTGCGCTGAACTTTGCAATATCAGCATGACACTGCTGTCCTAGGAACTGTTGAGTTATTTTACTTCCTTGCCTGTAATTAAAGATCAGCTCAATAAGCCCTGAGGTATTTTCTATGGTACTGTGTATTATCGATGAGGATTTGTAAGTGGAGGGCGGAATGTAATAGGGCCAGTGGCCCATCTTAGGTTCACTTTACTAGGCGTAGTTCCAGAAGCAGAACTAAGGAAAGATGAGGTCTGGAACTGAACACAGCCGCGTGTTAATTCTGCCTTTGAATGAAAAATTCTGTAGAAGAATTTAACTTTTCCAGGTCTTTTCCCTAGCTGCTCTCAGAGATGGGCGAGCTGTGGCTGCAGCTGCTCTTGCACTTAAGCCTCCTCCTCGCCTCGTAGCATCTGGCTGCCCGGAAACGTGTGTTTGCTTCCATGATTTTATTTATTTATTTTATTTATCTATATTTATCGTTATTTGCGTCTGTAGCCGCATCCCCCAGCAACTCGCCTCAGCGGGGCGGCCGTTGGGGCGGGGCGGCCGTTGGGGCGGGGCGGCCGTTGGGGCG
>VZSV01000025.1:4497551-4522004 GCA_013398735.1 Nothocercus julius
GGCGGGCTGGGACTCGCGGGCCGGGGATGGCGGGCGTCGCCGGCGCGTTTTGTGCGTCGCTCGGTTTTTATCTCAGCATCGGCTGAAGGCGCTTCCTGCAGCCGCTGCCCCGCGGGATGCGTAGAGCCTGCGGCCCCGGGGGCTGCGTGACCGCCGGCGGAGGTAGGCGCCGGGTCGAGGTGGGATGCGTGTGGGGGTGAAATAAGTGCGTTTGTACCTCAGAATAAATCGCCCGCAGCTGCGTTTCCTGCGCGCTTTTCTGCCCGTCTCTCGCTTGCGCTTTTGGTTCTGCAAACGCGGGGTCGGGCAGGTTTCGCGTGGCGCGCGGTGGAAGCAGGCGCGGCTGCCAGGCTGGAAGCGGTGCAAGGAGCCGCAGCGCGGCGAGGTGCGCTGCCAGGGCTGCCCGCGGGCCTCGGCATCCCGCACGCGGCAGGGGCAGGCGGCTCGTCACCCTCGCTGTGCGGGAGGCCGAGTGCGCGGGCTGTTGTGTAACTGGAGTGTAAGGCTGACATCTGCAGGGGCACCTATTTTGCAGTCTAGTTGGCATCTTTTACTCATTTGCTGTTTTTAATTAACACAGAGATGTTCCAACAGAGTCGTATTTTTGTTGCAGTCTCTCATTTTAACGCTTAGTTTAGTGGGTGTCTTGCTCTTGCAATGTACGTTCATTACTCAGAAATACAATCTCTGTAATTCTCCGCAAAGCAATTGAAGTTATAATCCATGTAATCCTTATAAAGCAATTTTATGTGCAGTCTATTTAGAGACTATTCTGGTTATATTGCTAATATTTTTCATTTTTAAATGCTATGCATATCTAATGCCTAACTTTTATTAGTCAATTTTACTATTGATGTTTAACATATCATGTCTAGTTCAAATTTACACAATATTCCTCATACAGCCTTATCAGTTTATCTCTTCATTTGATTCTGTGGATGTATTTGGTAGATGTTTGTATGACTAATGCTGCATTGAGCATATGAAGTCTGAAGAGACTCAAGAGAGACTCTCTCCATCTGTCATCTGTTTCCAAGTTTAGACCTTCTTCTCCTGCAAGAGTGGTAGCCCTATTGCTTGTGAAAATGCCAGCCTCAAAGTAGTCCCTTGAAAAGTAGGGAAGAGTCAAGTGGAAGAAGCAACAAGCAGCAAGAACAGTTTTTCAACAGTTTTCAAGTCTAGGTTCTATAGCAGATCATCTGTCAAACAACATCACACAAATACTGTATTTTATGAAAGTTAAGTTTTATAAAATGTGACTGTTAGATTAGGAAATCTTGCATCTTTCCCAATATCTTTTTCTTGACATTGGAACTGTGTAACCATAAGTCATTTGAAAAGATAGATAGAAAATCAGAAAGGATATGGTATGATATTAGAGAAGATTTCTGAAATTTTCATTCAATGATTCATTTAGTCCATTTGACTCTGGTAGACATCTCCTGGTTAAGTGGTAGGTGTTACAGACATTTGCTTTCCTCTCCCCAGCTGAAAGCTGGAGAAAGCAGCTTTTATCTTAGTTCTGTCCAGACTTGCTTTAAACCTTAGTCTTTACTAGCAACCTCCTGGAATCTCCAATCAGTTAAACAGAGCCCAACACCGTTAGTTCTTGTTAAAGCTCTTGGGTTTGTGATGACTTGGGTAGTCATAGTGTGGCCTAAAGGATAAATTGGATGGTTTTTCATTCTTGTCAGAAAGAGATCTTGTATGCTGCTCCTGCCTTTTAAAAAAATATTAAATTTTAAATTTCAAAATATTAAATATGGATGTGACTGGCTTTATGATAAACTTTTGCCGTGATCTACTCAAGAGAGTTAAGTAACATAACTGATAGTTGGGATAAGTGCTTAATGCCATAAAAATCCGTTTTGACATAGTAAGTGTTTTGTATCATTTTTGCTGCATTGTAAAGTTCAGTGGTTTACAGATTTTCAGTGTTAAACTCATTTTTCAAATGTATTTTGGGGACTTCATGTAATCTTTGGAAATATGTTTGCAGGCATGAAGTGGAAGTCAGCTGAACTCTATCGTGTTGTGCAGAGACACAATTACCTCCATGTCTGTGGTGAATGGAAATCGTGGTCACATCTAACATGGGAGCGAAAGACATGAGCGGACAATGTGGCGGGATTCATTCAGACTGCAAATTTTCTGCCTGCTTCTGGCAATACTGGCTATTGTGGTGCTGGTCCATAACTTTCTTCAGTTGGAGGTACGTGAAGCCTGTTTCTTCTGCAAGTGGGCTTGAGTGATGTTCTTTCTGTCTGAGCATAACGAGAGGACTGTGGTTAACAGTGTTTATGCACAGCTTGGAATCACAGAAAAAATCAAGCTGGAAGGGGTGTCTAGTGGCCTCTAGTCCAAACCCTCCTCAAAGAGCCAACTTCAAAGTTGGCTTGGGTTGCTCAGGGTCTTGTACAGTTGAGGTTTGACCGTTTCTGAGGATGGGAGGAGTTTCCACAGTCTGTATGGGCAACTGTATGCACCGCTCTCATAGGACACAATATTTTTCTTCTGTGCTGCTGGCAATTCCCTTGGTGAGGCTTGTGGCCATTGTCTCTTGTCCTTTTGCTGCACCTTTCTGGGGAATGTCTGGTCCCAATTTCTCTGTTGCAACAGATGACAATTAGATCCCCTCTCAGCCTTTTCTAGCTAGGGATTTTGGTTGCCTTAGTTTCCTGCTATGTAACGTTATGGACTGTTGCATTGTTTTCCCTTTTTCCCTCCACTGTGTCCAACTTGCACACTTATGCATTTTTGCTTATCACTTTAATGCAGAGGTAGTTTCAAACAGAATGATTCAATATACCCTTAAGTAACTATGGTGCTTTTTTTCTTGTTTGTTTGTTTGCTTTTTAATTTAACTTACCAGGCCAAACTGAAATAATCTTCTGTGCATGACCTTGCTATACAGGTATGCTTCAGATTTGACTGATTTAATAGAACAGCACAGTTATATTTTACTTTCTGAAAAGTATCAGGTTGTTGCTAAGGAGTAATATCATGATTTTAGCATACAGAGGAGTCTATGTCTTTGGAGACACAGAGCCACTTCAGGTGGTTGTGAGCATCCTTTGATTTAGAAGCACTTTGAAAAGATAGTTTGTAGGGAGAGGGAAAGTCTATTGCAAAGATAAAAGAAGCATGATTTATGTGAAATCAAACAGCTAAAATAAAAAATAAATAAATAAAAAACACCAAAAAAAATCTGATCTGTTTCCCTCCCTTTTTAGGTATTATCTAAAAGGTACACTGCTTATTTTTTTTGTAACTCTCATTTGGAGTTTATATGTACTTTTTCCTGTGTTTTTTTAAAAAATAGTTATCATCACCTGTTCCAAAAGGTTACTGACCTGTATTTCATTCTGTCCAGCCTACTTTGCTCAGCAAACTTAAATTAAATTACTTTGTGATCACATTTCATTTCTGGTTTGCTACTGAATGCAGCAAATAAATATTAGGAGTCACACTCAAAATCAAGACATCTTGAATGGAAGAGACCTGGAAACACCAAAGTAGGGGAAGTGTCACCCAGTACAGAACTTTTATTAAAAACTAAAGGAACATTTATCATAAGATAGAGAAATGCTTATATGTCCTACTAAAAGAAATTTGACCTTGGCGAGACTCCACAAAGACTAGCTAGCCCGTGAACAACCTCATGTAAGTCTTTGAGTAAAGACCTGCTTGAAAACCCTAAGGAAATTTAGAGAAGGCTTAAATAGTGATAGGACTGTTGTAAGGTTGTCTTAAATAGCTGTGTGTCTTGTTTGTTTGGAAAGCATGTTTTACCGACCTTTGAAGTACCAACCGTTGAAGAACCAGCAAAACCCTGAGAGATCTTGTCTCTTGAGAGATAACTCTGAACCTAAGAATTATACAAATGCAGAGTTTCTCCCTCCTGTTCCCATAGGAAAATAGGTATTTTCTTTGCTGATTCATGCATAATCAACAGTCTGTTATATTCAAATATACAGGTAATTGGTTTAAAAACTGTCTATGCGGTGCCCATCTGATAAACAAGTATCATCTGTGCTATGTATATGCATATGCTAGGAAGAGGCCCTGAAGATCATGTTGAAAACTTTGTATCCAAAAATAGACACAAGGCTTAATTTGGGAACACATGGCCGCAGGATTCAGGCTTGAAACCTACCTGTGTTTCATTCTCAGCTTTGCGTGAAGTTTGCTGGATTAATGGACAGTCATACATCTGCATTTTTCCCTGCTGTGATCGAAAATGGAAACACTTGGGAATTACCTCAGTAGACTTCAGAGAAAACTGTGAATACCTATCAATTTACACTTCATAGTGAAATGTAACAACTTACAATTTACATTTTATAGTTAGTATGGATATCGAAGTAAGAGGATAATCATCACATTGAGGTGTTGGATGGATATACAGAATCCTCTCTTAAGCTGATTAAAGCTGACTTCTTGCATAACAAGCTTAAAAAGCCTCTAAGTTATGAATGCTTTGTTAGATACACCTTTTTCCTTAGAAATAATTTTGAATCTCTGTTCAAATGACTTTAATAAACTGGCAAATTCAAATAAAATATAGCAGGAAGGGGAAAACTACTTAATACATACGTGTACACTATGTGACAATAAATATGGACTAAGTAAAGTTTAAAAGAATAAATGTGTTAAAAGAAAAAATATGGAGTTTTACTGTAAGTACTGAGAATTTTAGTACTTTACTGAACAATATATTATGGAGAGAGTAAAAATCCCTAAATACTATGTTTTTTAGCAGTTCCTTAAATCTAATGGTTGTTCTCTGATACCCTATGAATGATATGTTGTATAACATAATCTGTGCTTGAAAAGAGCTGATGTTTCCTTCTATATGAAATGTGAGTATAGATAAGTTCTGTTACATAACAGAACTAAGAGCTCTTTATCTGATGATTCTGTGCATATTTGAGGTGTAAGGTTGGATATGCTGATTAGATATCTCATAGGTAATACTGGAGTCTTGGCAACTATGCAAAGTTATGTCTTTTTTTAATGCAAACCCACCATATTTTGCACTCATGAAGAAGATGTATCTGTTTCTGTATAAAAATGGTTTTGAACACTGTTCTCTGAAGTTGTAGCAAAAGTAGCCTTCTCTTAGCCTAGTGTAGTATTTAATTTAGTGTAGTATTTAAATCTTTGATGCTGCTGGGAGATACTGCTTGCCTGGTTTTCATTTAGCTCTAGAAGTGGATGTATGCAGATTATTTTTTTTCACCTCCTTTTTTGTTTGTTTATTTTTTAATATCCCTTTCTCTCAATCTATATTTGACAAGGAAGCCCATGCTCCAGATATTGTTCCAGGAAGCAATATGGTGCTAGCAGGATCTTCTAGAAGGATGGATGGAGGCTGCATCAGATTCATCTGCAGTCTAATGTCTCAAAGGAACCCTGTTTCTTTGTATGGTATTGGGGAGATATTTGACCTTATCATGCTTTAAGAATAAACCGTTATCAGAGTAAGGAAGTTAAAGGTTAATAACCATTTACTGTTTAATGGTAGGACCTTGTTGCTATTTTCACATAACTGATATTTACAAAATACACTGGTGTCAAAAATGTTACCACAGAAGACACTGAGCCTGTTTTATCTAAAAACCTCTATGCCACAGCAGGACAAAATGGCCTTTGGGTAACCACCAATTACTCACCTGTTTTCCTATAGTACAGTTGCTGCATTTGGTCGGCTTCAAATCTGTGTAAAGCAAAACACGATTCTTCAGATCATTTCTTGTTACTCATAGTGCTTTGTGTAATAGCTTAGTTTCAAGTATTTCCTTTTTTTTTTTTCCTTTTTTTTCTCCCCAGCACCTAGATGGTGCCAATGTTTCAGGGTCAAGCTGGATAACAGAAAACAATGACAGGCAAACTCTATCACGGGCCACTAGAATTGCCAGGAAGCTTTACTGCGGTTATGAGCGGCAGCGTTTGTCCAAGAGAGAGCAAGTGGAAGAGGAGTCATTGCTTGCAGCTCTGCTTTGGCCGAAACCTCCTGATGACGAAATCCCTTTTGTGCAAAGCACTGATCCTGCACACAGTGACTTTGTGATTGTGAAACCTGGTGCGCTCTTCAAGGTGGGTGATCAGTTAGAGGTACTGGTCCGGATGAAGGACTTCCAAGGAAAACCCAAGCAGTATGGTGGAGACTACCTACAGGCCCGGATTCACTCTCCTCTGCTGAAAGCTGGAGCAGTGGGGAGGGTTGTAGATTGCCATAATGGCTTCTACAAGGTCTTTTTTACTTTACTTTGGCCAGGGGAGGTCAAAGTATCTGTCTCGCTTGTCCACCCGAGTGAAGCAATCCAAGTGCTCCTGCGCTTGCGAGAAGAAAGGCCAGACAGAGTCTATTTTAAAAGCTCCTTCAAGTCTGGGAGGTTTTCGGAAACCACTGAGTGCAACGTGTGTTTGCCTGGAGATCTCCCAGTCTGTAACTTCACAGATCTCTACACGGGTGAGCCCTGGTTCTGCTACAAGCCACGGAAACTCTCTTGTGCCAGTCGAATCAGTCATGCCAAGGGTGGATATCAGAAAGGTCTTCTGACACAAGAGGAAAGCCTCTTTTTCCAAAGGTACGTCTGTTCTTCAGTTTATATGCACTCAAGCAAGTAATCTATCCTTTTTAAATTAAGCAAACAAGGTTATTAGTGAAATGGAATAAATTAATCAGCTGTAG
This sequence comes from Nothocercus julius, assembly GCA_013398735.1. Lineage (NCBI taxonomy): Eukaryota > Metazoa > Chordata > Aves > Tinamiformes > Tinamidae > Nothocercus > Nothocercus julius. Next base: position 4,504,249 of record VZSV01000025.1, read on the forward strand.
AGGAGGTGTAATCTAATTCTATCTGGTTGTTTGATGTGAGTTGCCAACTATTCCCTTCCCCGCCATACAGCTGTGCGAGAACACACTAATTCCAAGTTAAAAAAAGTGGAGTGTATTCTTGTGTCTAGGCTTTGCGTTCAGCCCTGGGTACCCCTGCTAACTTTCGTAAGAGCATGCTGTCCAAACCTGGTGGTGGTTTTGGGGACTGTTTCCTTTTTGTTGTTGGTGGTGGTTGTTTCTGTATCTATTCTTATAACACCAACAACTATGCTTGGAGATATTTTTTGACAGAACTGCATTTTTAAAATCAGTTCTTAAGCTTATTTTTCCCTAAACTGTTAAGGACTTTTCCTCATTTAAGTATTAAACCTCTGTATGTCACAGCTTCACAGAACTGACATGTATCTAACACAAAATCATCAGGCTTCGCTGATGTTCTCAAACACTTGTGAAGCCACTTAGTGTTAGGGGGCTAAACTTGTTTCTGCATGCAGTAAAATGCTTACTGCTGGGTGGTCTCCCTGCTGGGGATCTCGGAGATTGGCTGGTGCTCCTGGTACCTGCAGAGGCAGCTCACAGCAGTGGTAGCGCAGCCCAGAGCTAGAACTGCAGCTCATGGTGGTGCTGGACTGCTGCAAGGTCTGTGCTGTGCTGCAGAGTGAGCCTTGGCATTATGGCGGCTGAAAGCAGTGACTGCCGCAAAAAATAGTATTTTCTGTGGTGAGCACCTCCAGAGACAGGCAGGGCTGGGAGCTGCTGCTGCAGCGCTCCCTTTTCGGGTGGCTTGCCCCCTGGCAGTGGCACAGGTACCGCAAGCTGGGAATTTCCCAGCTTTATGGTAAGTCCCCAGAGCACATAGCGGGCTTCTGGTGGCTTGATGGACACCTTTATCTAGGTTTGCCTTAGCAAAAATGTATGTGTAGCTTGTGTCCTGCAACTACCAAATGCTGAAGCCTGTCTGAGAACAGCGATAGTGGTCAGAAGGAAATTAATGTGTAATGAAATCAGTTACAGGAAGTAGGGTAAGTTTTTTTTTTTTTTTTTTTTTTTTTTTTTTTTTTTTAAAAAAAAACTTACTGTGGATCCTGTGTGCCTGTTTGAAGCCAGTTAAGAAAAAATGAGGTTAACGCTACTTTGAAATTTTACAGCCATACTATACTATTATTATTATTTCCATTTTTGTTCAAGTGATGTGAATATCAAAATGCCCATATTTCCCAGTGGAGCTGATGCAGTGACTGTAAAGCCCAAGGCATTTACAGGTAAAGTAAACTTTATAAGTTTCTTGTTTGTAATTCATATTTACAGCCATTAAACTGGCCAGTGGGCATGAGTTAATAATCAATTTGCTTGTTTTCATAGCATAGAATCAAAGTAAATGTTTAAACTCTTATTGATAAAATGTTGCCTTTTCAGTGTTACTGTAATGCAAACAAGCTTGGGACTATTAACAGAGTGTGTCTAAAATGATGTAGCCAAACATGCTTTTTGGCAAATCAACAAAAATCCTGAGTTTGCTATTTTCTTGCCAGAGGAGACTTTTTTTTCCCTCCTAGCATTTGCTCAGAGATAGAAAACATATTATAATAATTACTCACCATAGTTTCCAAACCAGCTTTGAGGTTTTGTTTCATCATTTTCTCTTGCTAAGAATTTTGCAGAATAGATTTTTGTGCCTGTAAGTATTGTCATTTTACCCTATCTTACCTACAGCTGTGAGCCAGAACTTGATAGTTTCATACCTCTAAAAAAACTTGTAAAAAATGTGATACACAGAGAATTCCTATCTAACTGAGAGCTTTTCAGTGTTTTCCTATAAGGTGGAGTAAATGTTAAAGGTGTAGTTCTTGACCTGAGTAGTAAGGTCATAATAATAAATAACAATAAGAAAAAGCCTACAACATCTCATACTTCTAGTTTTGCTGTCATAGACACTGAAAAGTAGAGTGCTGTTACCAGGTCAGCAACTTTTTCCTCTCTTCTTTCTCCAGACCCATTAGATTAGATTTGTTGTTGTAGTACAGTTGTTTAGTTTTTCTTTATTTCCTCTTGGAAACTAATGCAAATTTGAGATTTAATTTCAGATTTAACAGAAGGGTATTGCCCCTCTGTTTTGGTGGCAAGGGTGATGCCTGCCTGCATATCCTGAGGGTTAATTTTGGACTAGAAAGTGTTGATAAGGGAGGCACAATATTCCTCAGGGAAATTCCTTCCAACAGAGCAGCCTACATAAAATGAACTTCATACCATGGAGTAATGAACATGAATGTTTGGATTTCTTAGGTCTGATGCACAGTTAAATTAATTGCTTTGACATTTGATTTGTTGCAAATACAATTCTGTTTCAGGGAAATGTAATAGAATTTCTTTTTAAAACAGAATCAAAATTATCTTTTCTTCCTCCGTCCTGTTATATCATAGCCTGCTTTTAACCAATGCCTTTCCTGAAATATAAGCTTCTACTTTTATTTTTGGATTGCAATTATTCAGATTGGAGCTTTTACCTAAAATCTGAAAGTAGCAACTTTCTAAGATACTGAAAAGAGAACTGAAATGTTGGTGTTAGGTTCACTGAGAGGCACCAACAAGCAATTCTAATTTTATATGGGTATACATCTAATCCAAGAATTGATTGAACAGATGTAAGTAAACTACACTCTTTGCATAAAAACCTAAAAAATCCCCAAAAGAAGTGAAGCTATGAATTCGCGTTATGAATTAGTCTTTAATCGCGTGCTGGGTTTTTTCCCTTTCCTGTTCCAATCATTCAGATTGAATAGCTGAGCTTCACTATTTTTTTTTTTTTCCCTTTGCTGGCACCTTATTTGCATCACGCTATTTAAATAATTATCTGAAAATAAAATTGCTGATTTTCTAAAGGCTTTTTCTGTGGGACTTGTGACTATACTGTTTGAGAAATACAAACAAAGCATTAGTATCATAGTGTCCCATGAAATGCAATGAAGGCTGAGTGTCCTACTGGTGTAGGACACAAGAGAAGATTGTCTAAAACCATTTCTTTCCAAAAAGCTGCCAGCTGGGGATGCCAGGGACTGTTCTTAATAGATAGTTGCCATTCTAAGGTGGCTAAAAGCTTAATTTGATGGAGGTGGCTGTGTCATGCAGCTGGATTCGTGCTGGGAGCAGCTCCTTGCTCCACTGAGAGTTGTTATGTTCAGATGGGCCATGCCAGGCAGTGAAAGGGCAAAGGGCTCAGGTGTCTGTAGCAGAGAGGAAGCCTGAAATCTATGGAACTGGAGGTTGCCACAGCTCATACCCGCAAGGGGCAGGTATGAAATGTTATATGGTACCTTTAGCTCTGGCACTTTCTAGTCTGGGGCTCCTTACAGTTCAACTTCATTTTTTTTTCTGCACGTGTGGGTGGAGGAAGAGTGTCAATGTGTGTTGTTCCAGAGGTGGGATTTTCTTGTTCTTCGGCCACTAGAGGGAAGACGTGCACTTTGGCAGAGAGAGAACTGCAGCTAGAATCATGGAATCGTTATGGTTGGAGAAGACCTTCAAGATCATCAAGTCCACTTGTTCATCCCCACTGTGCCTGCTAAACTACATCCCTAAGCGCCTCCTCTACACGTTTCTTGAACACTGCCAGGGACGGGGACTCCACCACCTCCCTGTGCAGCCTCCTCCAGCGCCTCACCACTCTTTCCGCGCAGGAATTTTTCTTAATGTCTAATCTGAAATCTCCCCTGGCACAACTTGAGGCCGTTTCCTCTTGTCCTATCTCTAGTTATTCTGGAGAAGAGATTGACCCTCGCCTCACTACAACCTCCTTTCAGGTAGTTGTAGAGAGCACTAAGGTCTCCCCTGAGCCTCCTCCAGACTAAATAACCCCAGCTCTCTCAGCCCCTCCTCATAAGGAGGCTTCATTATCTCCTTGGACGTGCTCCAAGTCCTTGTTGTCAGATGAGGAATAGTCAGACTTGAGGGCTCTGGGGTCCTGTGCCTACTGGAAGGTTTATGTTCTCTGCTGCTCTTCCAGCCTGTGTCCCCCTGCACCTTTTGCACCCAAGACTGAGCTCTTCTGTCTAAAGTGTGAAAAATGGCGGGGGGTTATTTTTACTTTTTTGTTGTTGTTGTCAGAGATAGCAGTTAACTTAAACTGTAAGTGCTCAACCAGCTCTGTCAGGAATTGCGAGTTTTCCTGCAGCAATAGGAACAAAAAGGTACTTGGGATGTACAGAAATGTGGTGCTTTGAGCTTTTAAATCTATATGGTGTACCACACTGATTTGTTTTAAGTTAGGGAATATGTTCAGGCATCACTAGCTATGTGCCCATGAGGGTTATGGAAGTTCTTTCTGTTGTTGTACGTTAACTTAAAAGAATTTTCCTCTTCTAGATTCAAGTGCTATGGACAGAGCTGAAGATCCCAATGTTTCCCCTTCTGGTTATTATTATGAAGACCAGTGGAGGCCCAGAACACATAGGATCCATCATTTCAATGAGTCAGAGGACGTTACCAAGTGCTTACAAGGAAAAGTTATCCACTTGTTTGGAGACTCCACAATAAGGCAGTGGTTTGAATATCTGACAGCATTTGTTCCAGGTTATATATGTGTGGTTTTTTTTTTTTTTTTTTTTTTTTTTTTTTTTTTTTTCTTATTTAGCTTTGTCCTTGAAAGGCCTTTGCAAAGCTATATTCTCCCATCAGATACAGAGTTAGTCTTCTGAAAGCTAATGGCAAAATAAAGGAAGAGGAAAGACAAGCATGGTCACAGGGGCTGGCGGAAAGGCAGACATTTGTGTTTTTGAGCACTGGAAGTGCCTGCTCACCTGCGTTGGAAGGAGGGCCATAGCGTTCCCACAGGTTGTCACTATAAAACTTTCTTCTGCAAAGGACCCTGCTGTTAGGGCCATGAGTCGGCAGTATGTGGCCACCAGGTGGCACAGGGCACCTGGGAAAGGCCTTGCAGGAGCCCCAAGCCACAGTGGCTTTGGAGCAGGATAGTAAGGGACTTCTTTTACTGTGGGCTGGTTTGGGGCTCTTTTTTTTCCATTTCCCTTATTTTGAGCTTTTCCTTAAATAAGAGAGATTAGCCAATTAGATATTGCTGGACATTTAGACATTGCTCTGTCATTCCTTCCCCCCTCCTGCAGGCAATGGTTTTGTTGAAGTGCAGACTTTGACAATCATTAAACACAGAACCACAGAATGGTTGAGGTTGGAAGGGACCTCTAGAGATCATCTAGTCCAACCCCCTGCTCCAGCAGGGACACCCAGAGCACGGGGCACAGGGTGGCAGCCAGGCGGATTTGGAAGATCTTCAGAGGAGACTCCACAGCCTCTCTGGGCAGCCTGTGCCAGGGCTCTGGTACCCTCACTGTCAAGAACTTCCTCACATGGAGACAGAATTTCCTGTGTTTCAGTTTGTACCCATTACTCCTTATCCTGTTGCTGACTACCACTAAGAAGAGTTTGGTCCCATCATCTTTACATTCTCCCCTCGGTATTTGTACATGTTGATAAGATCTGCCTTATAGGTTAAGTATTCTTTAAATTTAATGGAGTCCCAGAGTTGACCAATGGCTTCCCATTAACACTGGATTCAGGGGTGCTTATTTTTAGGGTGCTTATTTGGAAAGTTCTTTTTTTTTTTTTTTTTTTTNTTTTTTTTTTTTTTTTTTTTCTTACAGGAGAAAACAAAAACAGCCTGGGAAGCTAGAAAAAGGCATTGGTCTCCTAGCAAAGCTGAAGTGTGCAGCCTTGCAGACTTCGACAGCCATCTGCTCCACTCTGAAATATGTAGCTCGTGCATGTGCGACACTCACCTTCCCTTTCATTCCAGGGTGCAGAGCATTGTGTTGAGGTTCCCTTGTCTGTCATTACTGTTGCCGTATGGCCAGAGCATAGTGTACAAGGTGGCACAAAGGAGAAAACTGATGCATGTTCTTGGGTTTTCAGATCTGGTGGAATTTAACCTGGGGAGCCCTAAGAATGTGGGCCCATTCATGGCTGTGGATCTGAAGCGCAACATCCTGCTGCGGTTCCGCTGCCACGGGCCGCCCATCCGCTTCACGACGGTCTTCAGCAGCGAGCTGCGCTACGTCGCCAACGAGCTCAACGGCATCGTGGGTGGCAGGAACACTGTGATAGCCATAACTATATGGTCCCACTTCAGCACGTTCCCTGTAGAAGTCTATATCCGGCGGCTGAGGAACATTCGCAGGTCGATAATTCAGCTGCTAGATCGCAGCCCCCGGACCATAATCGTCATCAGGACGGCCAACGTTCAGGAGCTCGGGCCTGAAGTGAGCCTCTTCAACAGTGACTGGTACTCCTACCAGCTTGACTCTGTCATGAGGAAAATGTTCTCAGGAATTGCTGTGCACTTTGTGGATGCCTGGGAGATGTCTCTGGCTCATCACTTGCCCCATAACTTGCACCCAAACGAAGTCATTGTTAAGAATCAGATAGATGCGTTTCTATCTTATGTATGCCCGCTACAGACTTAGCACAATTAGGCGTCCTGCTGTCATGTCCTACTCTAGCCAAGGTCAGGTTGCTTCTTGCAAGCGAGCAGTGCTGGGTGGTATGGAGGGACCCTGGTCACTGCTGTTGGGCGCAGTGTCTGGCCGCCCTTTGCACGGGAGCTCTCGAGGACAGTGGAGTTGGCTGTTCAGGCCACGCCTTCCTGCCAGGTTGGTTCCTTTCAGCCTTATCATTCGTGTCTCAAATTATTAGACAGCTCCTTAGATTAAATGGACAAGATCTGATAGGAAATCATGTGGCTTATTGGCATCACTGGCTGCCGGTGCTGCCTGCTTAATCTGTGCAATGCTGATTCTCATTGCCCAGAGGTGTGTGGATCCTGGGAAAGAGGGTTTTGGGGGGCAGCCCTTCTGTCCCCTTCCAGGGTTGGAGGGACATGCCCTCCCAGCGTACGTCAGCCAGAGAAGCACTGTGTTTGGTGTCTGCTCTTGTATTGAAGCCCTGACAAGAAAGCTGAAGTGGATGTCCTAAAGCTACTAATATCAACGAAGGAAGCACAGCTAAAATACTGTAAAGCTTATCAAGCCATCAAGAGTGGCTGTTGGAATTTCATAGAGCTCACTAATCGGGCACCCTAGGTGCTCTCAGATAGCTGCTAAATAACACAGATTGTCAGCACTTTAGTTTGGGTTCCTGCGTCACTGTGCCTCATCGGAGCTTTGATACACTGTCTGCTTCTTGCTCTGTCTGTAATGGAGAAATGTGTATGCAACTATTTCAGCAAAGACACCATCTCAGGAAGTTTCTGAAAGTTGAAATAAAAACGACAGGTGTGGCTGCTCCGAGTTTAAGGTACTTCCTAATGAAAATGTTTACTTTATCTGTCAGATGAGTCTGTTCTGTCCTGCTCCTGCAAAGCTGAGCTGCTGCCTCTGGTCCTGCTGACTTGAATGCTCTTGCTGGGTTTTCAGGAATGAGTAACAGGACCTAGCGCTAGGTCCTACCACAGCTTTCTGCATCCCTCCCACGGTGTATGGCCCTTCTTTTATCACTTATTCATCACGGATGCCAATATAAGGGGTTCAAAAACTCACCCAGAAATTGAACATGTCCAGCATCATCCTCCATATGGATGCTTGATAAATGTTTGATATTTCACTAGAGTTCAAGTTGGAGGCTTTGGGGTCTCTTGGAGTGGTGCTTTCTGCTGCTGATTTGATTGAAACTCTAACTAGTTTTAATTCATTGCACTTTTGTTTAGCGATTTGATTGAAATCAGCCTGCCAAAAAATCAAGTAGAAGCATTCAGTGCTGTCTTATTTCTGAGCCTGCTCAAGCCAAAGGTCATCTTGGCCAGTGGCTTTACTAAAAAATATGTCAAGCCAGCAATGGAGTGCTTCCCAAGAAGCTCATCATGCCTAAAGAGGGTGCGAAAGGAGATTCCCAAGAGCGAACTAAGACAAAAATTATTACTAAGATTCAACTGGTGGGCTGCACACAGTGGACTCATTGAAATTTCATCATCTTAGAAATGTTAACTCTGCCAAATTTTGTGCTACGTTCAGGAAGATTGTGGTCTTATCGGTGGAACCTCCAGACACGTAATGCTGCCAGCTACAGGGTCTTAAGCTGTTTGTTCATTTCAAAGGACAGCTGAGATCTGTTTTAAAATGTCAATGCTTTTAGCCTCGAAAGTCAGTAGCACCTGCTTCTAAGCTCACTAAGTTTAAGAAGTTTGAAAATGACAAGAGCAGATGCATACACTCAGCTTGTCTTTCCAGATCACTGTTAACAACTGCCTCACAAAGTGGCCATCTATATAGTAGCTTTAGGTAAGTTTTTGTTCCTTTAATGTGTTAATGGGAATTTGTGCTCTGCTAAGGAGGGACCGCACCAATTCAGGGCTGAGGAGGTACCAGAAACCACCACAATGCAAAATGACCTTTCATGTTTTCTAAGTGTGCTCTTTGTAATAGGCAGAGTGTGAAGCTTTCATCCTGAATAACAAATCTGCATATAACGTTAATAGAACAGGAGGCACCTCGAGTTTAGACTTTGAAGGAAACTATTTAATTTTTGGACTAGCCCTTTGGTTTTCCTCATAAAGCCGTATCAAGTGCGCGTGTGCTGTATGCTGAAAAGTTGCAGTGCTCACTACTGTTTCTCAATAGCGACTTCTTATAGCTAGTAATAATCAAGAATAAATAGGTAGGAAGAAATCTCCAGATGTTTTGATGATTGAGGGAGGTAAAAATATTCACAATGATGTCTAATCGCTTTGTGGTAGAATCTTTCTTTTAGATTAACTAGGTTAATTCTTTTTAATAACAGATTAACTTTTAGGTCAAGAACTTGAGGGAAATTGCCAGTTAATTTGGAATGAGGACCAATATTTTAATTTCTTCTGGACCCAGAAATAGGAAGAAGATGGCGAGTATCTGAAGAGTTATTAATGTTAAAACAAGAGGAAGAATGGAGACACTTTGTTCTTATGGTATTCAGTGGAACTACAAACATGTTTTTGTTTCTGTTCATCTCCTTTTGTTACAGATTGCAACAGTTATATATTTACTGTGCATAGAAATGGAATCACAAGCAATAATATATTTTAAAATCATTTGCTGTCTGTAAGCTTTTAAGCTTCTAAATGGATTTTAACGGGGTGAAGCTCTTCATTATTTTTTTCAAGTTTATTAACATGAAACAGGACTGGAAGGGAATTTCTGGGTTCTCAGGTGTCTTCCTGCACATGTGAAAAATCGTCGCTGTCACAAGACTTTCGATGCCTTCTTTTCTATTTCTTTCTGTTTTCTTCAGTTGAGGAGAAAAAATTCTATGCGATATTTGCATTCCCACCCTGAGCCTTTTGATCCTTAACCTTTCAGGAGCAAGATCCACCCTGCCTTTTCTTATTTATTTATGATTATGATTATTATTATTCAATACCCAACTCACTTAAATCCCAGTAAAAAGACTTTGTATTTTTCTGGTGTTCATCAGATTTCAGAGCAATTTATAAAACGGTTGACGTGGTGTAATCTGTTTTACTGATGACACTGCACAGTGATTTTGCTGCTCATGATCACTTTGAGAAACTTTCTATTGTGTTGGGCAGGCTTATTAGTGAAAAGGTTTGTTTAATTGTTGGGGAAAAAAAGAGGCTAAAAATTGGAAGTTGCCTTTTTTTTTTTTTTTCCATTTTTTCAAATGTTTTAATTCCATCCCTTCTGCACTATTGTTGAATTCAATGTATTTTAATTGTTACAGGGAAGTGTTTTAAAAATGGAAACTTCAACCAACTAGAAGGGTCTGTGTGTGGCCTTATGTGTTACAGGGGACACTTTAATTTTCATGTGTGACAAAACTGAAGATTTGAACTTTTCTCCTCTGAAGGGTGAGGGTATTGGGGCTTTTTTTAGTTGCAGAAGGGTTAAAATGTCTTTTCACTCATCATAGTTTAAGTAATAAAAAAAAAAGCTACATCATAAATACATATTTAATTTATAAAGCCCTTATTTGCGAAATCCAGATCACTTCATGCTTCGTTTTGCATTCTTATGAATATTTAAACTGTTTGGAAGCCTCTGACATCTGTTAGTAGCAGTGAAATACTCTGTATGTTAGAAAAATAATTTATTTTCAAAGATTTTGATTTTTTTTCTAGTATGTATAGATATGTTATGGAAGTGCTTACAATACAAAGAGGGCTCGCATGTATTTTCTGATGTGTGATCAAATAAGAAAAAAGAAAAATTGCCAAAATGCTCAAAGAATAAAAAGTTCCTAGTGAAGTGGGCAAGTTTGTGCTCCCTCGCTAGAATGGTTTCCTCTGATGCAGTCTCTGTGTATCTTGTTTATCTAACCCCACACACTTCCCTTCCTATTTTTACGGTTGCTTAGAAGTGTGTCATATTTCCCTTCGTTTTACCTAAGTATTACATCTTGTGCCATCTGGGGTGCGGAAGCTTCACAGAGTGTCTCAGTGATTAAAATCACTCTGTTGAGATTTCTTTCTTTTTTCTTTCCCTGACGCTGCGTGTTTGGAGGGGAGCGATCCGGCGTGAGACCTGGCGCTGCGTTTCCTGCCACCCGCCTTCCCTGCCGGGCCTGGCTCGTCAGAAAGCCTCGCGCCTCCCTCAGCCGCCTGCCTTTCCACGGAGTTAGGAACCCAGCTGCCCCCTGGAAAACCCTTGGGCCGCTGCGTTGGCCGCTACTGGACCCGTGTATTTAAACTCAAAGGCAACATTTTTTTTTTATATTCTTCTTCCATCTGGATCTTTGAGTCTTTCCTGAAATGTTAGTTAGTTCGAGTGCTCGTCACACTGATCTGAACTCGGATGTTAACAAGGCTGCTACTTGAGCCGTGACTGCCTAAAATCCTGCACAGTTACTCTGTCCTCTTCCCCTGCTGCTGTCTCTAACCTCTTGTGGGGATGTTTTGTATCTTGGGGGGTGAAATAAGTTGATTGGTTTTGTGATTTTCTCGCCCCCAGTTGTACAGGAATGTCTCTGCCTAGGGCAGAACAGAGGGGGACTTCTTGGATATACTAAAGAATTAGCAGGAGTGAGTTACTTGGCACGACCCCCAGGTGCAGAGCAAGCACATAACTAGATCCAGGTGAAGGTAGAAGCTGGCTCCTCTCGCCCCACATCCAGCAAACCTCCAGGAAAAGCTAGTGAACGTGGCCAGGAGAAGAGGGGTTTGAGGCACTGAAAGAGAGTGACTCTCCAAGGAATAACACAGCAGCCACGAGGTGCAACAGGCTCCCGGCTGCCGCTGGCGAGGGCTGGTTTCTCCCTCCTAGCTGGAGTGCTCTAGAAATGAGTGGCGTGAGCTGCACTGGGTGAGCGTCTCCTGCTGAGAGCTCTTTGTAGAGTGAGCTTGAGTTGGTAAAACAGACGGTTTAACTGTAGCAGGCTCAGGACTGTCCTGCCAGGGATGGTTACTTTGACGGATGTGTTCTACCTGCTTGTTTTTCATTCTGAAGTCACAAGGGCTCCTGAGGGCTAGAGTTTATCGGGATAGAAAAAGCCACCTCAAGTCATTTCTCCTTGGAATGGGGAAAATATAGCAAGCCCTACGATCCGACAGCAAATCCACAGCATGGGAGGCGATATCTCCTGCTCCAGCCACCCACTGGGAATTTTGTCTTGCCCCTCTGCATGTTATCCTCTCTCTCCCAGCCCTGAAAATACACGAGTGCTTTTCACCTGCTGCCCTCGGGCTGGAGCCTCTGCACTTCTGTGTGAACCTGCTGTTTGGCTTCAGCTCAGCACCGGCCTCTCCTTTTCATTTGTGTGAACTTCCACCATGGGCTGTTTGCAACGACCAGGACCAGCTACACGACCTGCACGAGCCCTCGCAACACAGCTTCAGAACAGGATGTGCCCTGTGCAGCTCAGCGAGAGGCAGCACCAAAGGGCGTGAACTAAAGAGCAGAAGAGCGCTACAGAATTCATCTTTCCTTTTTTTTTTTTTTTTTATTTTCTTTTTTTCCTTTTTCCCCCTTTTTTTCCTTCTTACCTTTATTTTGCCTTTTTTCTTTTCTTTTTTTCCTTCTGTCTTTTTTCCCCTTCTGCCCTTTCTTTCATTTTCCTCCTTTTTCTTTCTGTTTTTCTTTTTTTGCCATTTTCCCCTTTTCCTGTTTTTTCTTTCTTCCATTTTCTTTTTTCCTTTTCCATTTTTCCCTTTTTTCTTTTTTCTTTTCCCTTTTTTCCTTTTCCCTTTCCTCCTTTTTCATTTCCTTTCCCCCCCCCTTTTCTTTCCTCTTTTGCTTTTTTGCTTTCTTTTTCCTTTTTCCTTTTTTTTTTCCTTTTTTTTTCCCTTTCTCTACCTTTCTCTTTTTTTCACCTTCCTCTTTTTTCTTTTCCCTCCTGCATCCAACATTCAGCTCATTCCACTCCCTCCCAGTGTGTCGCTTTCCCAGGGTTGGTGAGTCACGCTCTCCAGAGCCACCTGCCCCATCTCTCTGCCTGACTCAGCTCCTCACAGGGACTCATCCCTTGCCACCGGCAAGGCAGCTCTTTTGGGCCCACCTGTTTCTTTCCTTCTAATCTTCACTTCTGTTTCTGCACCACCTTTATAATTTGTGTCCTTTGTGCTTGCGTTACTACTGTGTTTTCTTCTGCCATACCTCATTCTTGCACTTGTTTTAGTAAGAAAGAGAAACAACAAGCTACTTTAAAGAAAGAAGATACTGGCTCAAAAATCCAATGGAAAAAAAAAAAAAAAATCAAGCGTTCCGGAAAGAAGCAGATATTGCAATTGCTTTACCTCATTGTAAAACGCATCCGCTAGACGAGCTTGTCCCGCTACCAATTTCATATTGACCACGGGAGATTGAGTAGGGCTCTCGGGGTCAATAGATCTGTGCCCTCCACGTCCTGTGCTGCCCGCCCCTTGCCTGCGTGACACACATGACGTAGACCCGGCTTTGCCCTTCTGTGCCTCAGTTTCTCACCCTGCCTGGGCTTCTCCGGTCCACTGAGCCTTTTGCCAGGGGAGCGGCCACCGCTCGCACAGCGAGCGGCCCCTGGCCGGGTGACGCATGCGGCTGATACCGAGTTTCCTTGATGGAAACTAAAGCGGAGGAGACCGAGCGTTTGAGCTATCCTGATTGCGCAGGGAGCTACCAGAGGAGGGGCAGAAGGAGAGGAGGGCGCCGGCGGGAGGCAGCAGAGCAGCTCCACTGCTGCCATCCCTGCGGCCAGGCCCAAGCGTGCCCCTGGGGCTCGGGGAGCCCTCGGTGCCTCCTGCAGGCACTGGGTGGCCGCCGGGGTCCCCGGCCATGTCGTGCTCGGCCCAGGAGTTGCCATGGGAGGGAGCAAGGCCGGGAGCAAGGCCTTTGGGCGCTTTGGGGCAGGGCAGAGGGCGCTGCGGCCGTGGAGCATAGGAAGCCATCAGATATCGAGCCCAGCTCGAACAAGCTGCCCCTGTTTGGAGCCTCGAGCCTGCCACGCTCACCTGCTCAGGGTGTCCCCGTGCTCTAACACAGCTGGGGGCAGCACGAGGGAGCCCATGATGATCGCCTGGGGAAAGGAGGACGCTCTCCTGCTTCTTCCAGCTGCTGCAGCTGGTTGGCGAGGGAGGACAAGGCTGGGGGTTGCCAGCGGCTCCCTGCTTGTGCCTCTTTGGTGGCAGCCACCAGAGGCGCGCGTTGCGCACGTGCTTGGGAAGGGAGGCGCTGAAGCCCAGGGCCACGGGAGGGTGCGTGAGGGGGTCCTCTCCTCTCTCGCTGCCTCTGGCGAGCAAGGTGAGCTCCCCTCGCATCCCGCGTGACCGCCACGTGCTCGTGCCAAGGCAGGCGAGGGCTGCGCACGGCTTCCCAGTGGGATACACCTGCCGTACCAGAGGAACAAGGTGGTTGAGGAAGAGAGACACCTTGGGCATCAGGAAGCAAGTCCCGCTGGGTTACACTGCCCCTTTCTGCCCACCCTGGAGGCCCCCAAGCTCCTTCTCTACATTCTTCCTGTGAAACTCTAGCGGTGATGGCTCAGCAAGCTCGAGCTGCCTTACGCCAGCATGGGGTTTCCTGCCAGCCTCGGCGGCAGGGGAATGTCCCCGAGAGGGCTTGCCCGGCCTCGGAAATTCCTCCGCACCCGAAAAGCCCAGGGAGCCCCTCTGACAGCGCCGTCCGCCCCCTCAGCCCGCGCCGCGGGCTCCCGCATGAGTCGCGGCTGGACCGCCCCGAGAGAAAGAGCCCTGTGGGTGCGCAGCGTGGGCGCGTATTAAACTCAGGGGGTTTCTGATTAGGGTTTTTTCTTTTTTGCCCGTTTTATCTCTTGCTTTTTTTTTTTTTTTTTTTTTTTTAACCAGAAAGCCAGAGTAAGCAGGACGTTTGGGAGGGAGGAAAAAAAAAAAAACTTTCCCTGCTGCCACTTCTCTGTTTCGAGCTGCTCTGCCCCAGAGGAACCTCTGGCTCAGTCGCGCACATGTGGCCGTAGGGGACGGTCGGTGCCGGTGGGGTGCGGAGCGGCGGCTGCGCTCCCTCGCGCTGGATCTCCCTTCACTCCTCTGACATGAAGGTACGCGGTCATTTTACTTGCTCTGTCGTATAAAAGGGGTGAAGGATTGGAACAATATTAGTTTGTTGCATTTGTTGTCATGGTTATTATTTACCTCTAATAGCCTTGGAAGTGGCTTGTGCTGTAATCACCCAGTGAGATAAGTCTTGGGGTTGGGTAGGGAGCAGTCGTTGGCTTTTGGGAAGGAAAATGAGCAATGATCAAATGGGGGGGAAAAAAAACCACATGGAACAGCAGGATTTTTGAAAGGTCCTAGGTGATTTAGGAGCAAAGTATCACTGGAAATTGCTGGAGTTTTGACCCCTACGTTGCCTCACTGTCACAGGCAATCTTCCCTTGAGTAATCTTTTTTTATTTCCAGGGGAGGATGTAGTAGCCCCCAGGACTCGGGATGGATGGGATGCTGAGCTCTGGTATCACTGAGCAGAGGAAACGTGGTTAGTGGGAGCGGGTGTTTGGTATAATCTGGGTTATGGTTTCTTTCCTGGCAGCTCGTCAGCAATTTTGGGATAGCGGCGCATCAGCCACACACAAGCCTGGCAACTTCTGTAGGTCAGGGGTATAATGTCCTGGAGCTTTCAGGGTGTGACAAAACATACAAAAATAGGGATCTATGCCTACTTTCTTGCCGTTTAATTTTGGAGGAATGAAAAGAAGTAAGTTTAACAAACTTAAACTGCACTAGAAAGCTACATATACCATGGAAAAGGTTTCTTTTCATCGCCTGCTGAGGCTTACTACGTGGGGTAGGCAGCACAGCCCAGCTCTGCTCCTCCTGCACGTGCTTTTTGTGCTCCTGCTCCGACCGAACGGGTGAGGCAGGGAGCAGAGCTGCCTTTGGTCCTGATCTCTTTTTATGTGATTGCCAGGAAATTAAAAGGAAATTAAAAATCCAGGGCCTAGGGTCTATGAAAAGCAAAAGTCTGTAAGACGGGACGTGCCTCGCTGCAGCTGGTGTGTTTTCCCAGCTGGGAACGGAAGGAGAAAGACAGTGTGTGGGAGACGAGTTTTGCATGACGTGCAACTAACTCAAAGGGTTTATTTCCAAGCTTCTTGATACTTTATGCTAACTGATAGGTGATTTACATATTGCTGTAATTTGTCATTACTATCCATTGCGACGGATTCCTTTTTCAACATGTAGCAATTGCTTGCTGAGGTTGTAGAAGCAAAAACAAGCATCATCTAAACATCCTCTATGCTTATTCTTAATGTTGAGACATTTGTGGTAGCAAATTCTGACCCACAGATGTAGTGACGTAGTCCCATTTGGAAGATGATTGCACACATTGAACTGGAGGCAAAACCTGCCCTACTATGTGCAGTTCATGCCAAGCGCCAGGAAACTTTTTACACCACTGCTTGGAAGCACTAAACATTTTTCTTATCACAGTACAATTTTATTTGGTGTCCCTGATTTAGGTGCTTTTTGAAGGAGAAAACTTCCTGTTGCTTGAATTCTGGTCTGACTAATAGAGGACAACTCTACAGCTGAGTTTCAGGACTTTCCTGAGGTCAGATCACTGTGTGATTTGAAAACTGTGATTTCTCTGGTAAACAGAGGACTGAACTAAAGGCATTTAAAACCTATAAAATGAAAATCATAGTGAAATAAGGTCAAGACATAAGACGTGAACAGCCAGGGCATTCGCTTCACTAAGCTTCGCACCAAGTTTACATGGTACAAGTGTCCTTCTTTTGCTGTGGCTGCCTTCTATCTCCCCGGGGTTTCCAGCACACACACGGGCACCCTGGCCCGCGGACCTGCGCTCATGAGCCGCGTGGTCCTGCGCAGATCCGCGCCGAGGCTCATGCAGGTGCCGAGCCTGCCGTGTGGGTACCGTAAGGCCCGGCTGCGCTCATGCTGCTGGTACGTCCTGGGCTGCTGGGCAGGTGCCAACCCGGTCTGAGGGACTGTGCAGTGGAGGTGGCTGCTTTGCCATGGCCGAGGATGGAGGGAAGCATCCAAATCCGCCTGGATGATACTTTTGAGTGGAAGAAGAGACGTGCCTGAGAAGCATAAATCTATGGCAACCTTAACCTTAGACAGCCCAGCACTATACACATGTGCCGCAAGACTGGAAAAGCAATGCCCGGGGCAGGCTGCAATTTGAAAAACTGCATTTTTCTTGATTCAGTTCTTATTGAGATAAAGCAGTTTCTTCTCCTTCCTGTACTAAAATGTTGAACAGTGATGCTGCATTGCAGAGGATGGCTCTGCATTCCCTGCTAGGGTTTGTTTTACAAGTGGTTGAAATGGTTCTCGTTTGCGAAGGCAAAATCCAAGTCTGCTTCAGCCTAACTCACCTGCCACAGTTACAGCACAGGTTCCTGACACTAACAGCACACAGGAAAAATTACTGTGTGCTCAGAATTACAGACTGTGGTCCCACTGGGTTGCCTGAGCCAGGGGAAAAAGTCCTTCAGCATGACACCTGAGTAAAGTTCACACTTAAGCCCTTAGACATTCAATGAGACTCCTTAAGAGCACCGGGGAGATGCAAAAATGTCATGAGATAATGTTTGCTAGAAGGGTATTGCTACTGGGTATCCTAACCGCCTTTCTAAGCCAGAATACTGCAAAAATAGTAAGCAAAATATTTCTAGGCAAGAACATGCAGTATTTACCTTGTCTAGGTGCTCAGCTGACACCTGACGTTGCCCTCTGGTATGGGGAAAGAGCGCTCTACTCCTTGTGTCTGCACCGTGACCTCAGCGGCGCGTGCATTTCCTCAGCGGCGAGCGCTTATGCACTGCGAGCGCAAGGTGCTTATGAGACAGAGGAGCTTATGAGAAACTGTGACTAACCAGGGCATGGAGTGTGCTGGGAGGAATGTCCACAAATGTAAGGTGTGCAGGGAAACTGCTCACCAAGAACCGAGACTGACATCGGCAGATTTGTGACACTTGCTAGGTTTGGTGTTTCTGTTTCTCCGTACCGATTTTAGTTGCTTTATAGCCACAGTGTGAAAGAATCTACTGAGGAGTAAACAGCTTCCTTCATTTTCTCTCTCTCTCTTTCTCTCTTTTTCTCTTTCTCTTTCTTTCTCTCTCATTCTTTCTTTTTCTTTCTCTCTCTCTTTTTATTTTTCTCTCTCTTTCTTTCTCTCTTTCTCTCTTTCTTTTTCTTTCTTTCTTTCTCTTTCTTTTTCTTTCTTTCTTTCTTTCTTTCTTTCTCTTTCTTTTTCTTTCTCTCTCTTTCTTTCTCTTTCTTTCTTTCTTTCTTTCTTTCTTTCTTTCTTTCTTTCTTTCTTTCTTTCTTTCTTTCTTTCTTTCTTTCT
>VZSV01000025.1:4545481-4559534 GCA_013398735.1 Nothocercus julius
TCATATTACCAGCATCTCCTTATCTGCTTGTCTTCTGTCACTCTCTTTCTGGAATGCTCATGTCTTGGGTCTCCAGCATGTAGCCTCGTTGGCTTGTCTCTTTGAAATGCATCAGCTGTGTGCCCATAGGGACATCACAGTGTTTTTACACTTTGAGCAGAACAGAGTTTTCCCTTTCTTTCTGTGCAGCACTGCAGAAGCTGCCAATGGGAGGCCTCCTGCTATGCTTCACCTCTTGCAAAATGTGCTGGTGATTCAACGATAAATCATAGCAAACTCTCCAAACGCCAGTTTGGAAATTGCTCCCTCAGGGGAGAAACGCACCTGAAGGCAAGCGCAGTGCCCGGCTCTCGGCAGCGTGCCAGGACCACGCTGTGCCCCTGCTGAGGCCCAAGGACAGGAGCCTGCCCTCTGCCAAGGGGTGTCCCCATGTGGCCTGCGCGGAGCAAAGGATTTGCTTTGGCTCCTGGCGCAGCCGCCCTTGCCCAGCTGGCACGGTCCTTGGCTGGGGCTGGCAGGGACCTCGCAGACAAGCCCAGAAACTCCCTCCCTAGATGCAGTTCCTGTCATGCCCTTATCAGAAACCAGTGAGGAAATCTGTGTCAGGTCTATTCTCTTGCTAAATAAAGGTTCATCTGCCAAGTCTGTCAAAGCAGCTGGAAAGGAGCCTTTCCAAAGGGAGATGCCTTGGGGGAAAGCGAGTGCAGGGGAACGTGGCAGTTCTCACTTGTCCTTATACCCCTTCTCTCGTACTGACAATCTCTCTTGGTACATTGTCCCTTGGTAAGGCCTCAGCTGTAAGCGGGGCCGCTGGGGACAAGTTGATGGTTGGCTCTTGTGGAGGGCATAAGGCCAGTGGTGGCAAAGGCTGCATCTGGCCTCGCAGGGCAGTTGTGGAAGTCATTGATCACTTCATCCGTGTGCTGCCTGGCTAGCTTGGAGGAAAAATATGGTGATATTTCAGCTTAGGGTGCCTTTTTCTGGCCCCCTCTTATGACCTGCAGTGGTGGGGATGAGGACTGGCCGCAGGGTGGAGTGTGGCGGGTTAACGTGCAGACCAGGCTCTCTAGCAAAAAGCCGCATGCGCCAAGCCACGATGGCGTGCCTGGCTTGGCCCCAGCGCGTCTGCCTCGGCACGGGGGTGCTCCTTGGCACCACGGTGGCGGCCTGTGCTGGGGCGGGCTCACGGTGTCGGGGCTTGACTCGCACTGCCCCACCGTGCCAGGCCAGGCCCTGCAGCTGCTGGGCCTGAACCCGAGGAGACACCCCAGTGCTCGTCCTGGCGCCGGCGGGGGGAGGAGGCAGCCCAAGAGCGCTTGTAATTTCAAGCTGTGCTGGGACTTCTGGCAGCCCTACCCACTACATCCCAGTCTGGAAGGAAAAGGATGTTTTTATGCCCTGTGGAAAGCAGGAGAGGAATGGGAGCTCCTGGTCTCTCCTGGTGCTGTTGCTCCCATGGGAGGGTGGGGGACGAGGCACCTTGATCGCCTTTTGCTCTTGATGTTCCTTCACACGTTAGCCATGGACATAGCGGTGCAAAGACAGTACGTGAGGCCTCTGGAAGGGGATATAAACGGCAGTGAGGGGCGTCCCGGTGTCCCCAGGGCCCTGCCACCCCTCCGTGGGAAAGGCCGCGGCAGCGCTGGGTGCTGGCAGCACCCTGGCCCTGGGGCGCCGGCCTCGGGCGGCTCCTCCGCTTCTCCTGGCAGAAGCCCTGGTGACTCTTCCGTGAGTCAGTCGTGTACAGGCTTCCTGGGTGGCCCTGGGGCCCTTGGGTGCTCCTGCGTGGGTGGCTGTCAGTGGTGCCCAGCTGGGTCTCTTTGGGAACAGGGACCCGGTGGCCAGCTGCTGGTGGGGTACGAGAGGCTGCTGCTCCGGGGAGGCCGTGGTCCGCCGTCCCTAAAGAAAGTCCTGTCACTGCCTAAGCAGAGGTTGGCGCTAACACCTCTAGGGTTTCCTTCACCTTTTTCAGAGGGAGGAGGTAAGAAAATGGTGCAAATGGACCCCATGCTGCCTCTTCTGGGGCCGAGGTCTGGTATGCCGGGTTTGCCCAGTCCTTTCTCACTCTCATCCTGCCTGTCACCACCTCCTTGGCTGTGCTGAGTGCTGCATGGCCACAGGAGCTCTTCCCACGTTCTTTTAATTTTTTAAGAGTTTACGTTTAATGTGGACCCTCACCACATTTAGAGGTCTGGTCGCACAGGTGGCTCTTGCCAGCGCGGGAGGCGAAGCACCGCGCCGCAGCGTGGACAAGGGGCCACAGCGGGGATGAAGGCGATGGGGAGGAGAAGGACGGTTGTGAAACAGCGGTCGCCTCCCGAATCGCGCGGCTGGGCTGGTGGTGCCACAGGGCAAAGCGATGCTGCCTCGAGGAGCGCTGCCGCTGGCTGGGTCTGGGGGGCGGCTTCAGATCTGCTCCTAGCGTGGTGAGATCCCCATGGCCCCTTGCAACGCGCAGGGAGATTGAGGCTGGGGACTGAGTTTGGAAAGGTGTGAAGGTCTTTCCTGCTGTTTCTGAAGGGTTACAGCTAGTGCAGCCGGTTAATGAGACAAGGCTGTAATTAACACCTCCTGACCTTCCTGACTTACCTATTTTTTCTTAAATTGATCTGTAAATGTATTTTCTTTTCCCTTACCCTAGGATAAATGCAAAGTAACACAATTATGTTTAATGGAGGAACAAATTGTACAAAACTGATTGAAGGTAAGGATCTGGTTTCATTAGATGTAAAAGGGTGGTCTTTCTGCAACCTCACCTTGGCAAAGACTCAACTGGCAACCTTTTCCTTACCTGTCATGCAAAAATATTGTTCCTCTTTAACCTGCAAAACTTCAACAAAGCAGGTATTTACAGTGCCCCAGACAAGCGAGGGCAAACTCCCCACTGCTGTAATCCAGCCCCCACCCTGCAGTGATGCTCCTTGCTCTGCAATGACAGGGATGTGCTTGTAGGAAGGGATTTTTGCCTGAAACTGCTCTGTTTTTTGGTGGCTTCCATTTGGCAGTTGTGAGGAGGGGTGAAATGTCATACCTACTTTTGCTCAAAAAATACAGACCCATGCCTCAGCCCCAAAAGCGGCTGGTCTTTGCCCAGAGTGGTGGTAAGGAAGAAGGGAATGGGCCACTGAAGAGTGATAACTCACGAGCTTGATGTCCATTATCAAAATAACTTTTGTAAGTGGGGATAAGAGTTATTTTATCCCTGGGTTTCATGTATCTGGTTGTGCAGGGGAGGCTCAGCAGTGTGCCTGGACAGGGGCTTTGGCAGGGATAGGGAGCAAGTGCCACTGTGTGCAAGGGTTTGTAAGGCTTTTTGGGGACATGTTTTCAAAAAGATCACTTGATTTTTTTTTGTTTTCATTTTTTCCCCTTAAGAAGTTGAATTCACTTTCAGAAAACACCTATCTGTTCCTTCCATCTTTTAGAAGTAGTGTGAGTTGCTATAGTTAGTGAGCTTTAATCTATAGTCAGGTTAAAGTAGTGCTGCTGGACTCTGTGGATGTACACTAGCATTAGAAGTTGCCCGTCATTTCCAGTGAGGAGGGAGAATAAGCCAGGGTTGTGTTGTTCAAAGGATGTTGGCTGGACCAGATTTGCAGGCAAAGGTAATATCTTTTTTTAGAAAAAAATAAAGGCAAGCTTTTGGGAACACAGTCATTCTTTGCTTTTGGGGTGTAGGCATGAAAACCACTCTTTTTTTCAACTCTACCAATTAGTTTAATAAAAGACACAGCCTTGTAATTGTGCACTCATAGCAGGTGACTGTGTCTGCGCTGCTGTGACACAACAGAGCGAAAGCCATAGAAGGAGCACCTGCACAGCTAGCGTTTAAATCAGGTCAAAGAAATAATCAAGTTAGCCTGTCCAATAACTCAGCTAAGCACTTAATCCAAAGTTCAAATTTGTTTAGGTTTTTATTGCACTCTTGAGACAAACCGTTCCAGTAACTTGCTGTTGTTTGTGTTTCCTTAGTGTGTTTTTGTATGTGTGTGTGTTAACAACATTATCCCAAAGGAGCAATAAAACTTCAAAAGTTGGACTTTGTGCTATACAGTGTGTGCTTGGGAACTGAAACCTTTTCAAAAGAGTTTATCTGCATCACCTTGATTGCATACATATATATATGTGTGTGTGTGTGTGTGTGTGCAAGCGAGCAAGAGCAACATCTTTACATATCTACACCATCTTGAATTTCAAAGGTTTTACAAATCTTAGTCTTCCAAAATCTACTAAAATGCTATGATTTGCATATGATTATGTGAAACTCATTAGTAAGGGTACTAATGAGCCTCACATACCCAAGGCAGGTAAGTGAGGTTCCACAGTAAAGTGATTTGCTTAAGGTCAGACTCCAGTAAGTTGACAGCAGGGCTGGAAATAGAAACTATTGTTTCCCAGTGTCTTGTGCTATATTCCCACGAAGAGATTTTTTTTTTTCCCCCTTAAGAGATGAAAACACTGCTGTTTGTTCATGCTCTTTCGTTTCTTTTACTTTTAATGTAATCTTCACAAATGCAAATGTCCTGACCTAGAGCTATATAAGGTCTCCATTAAAAATCTCTCCACAATATCAGTCTTCATGCAATTGTATGAAGCGGGACGGGATAGCGCAGTTGAGCAATTCCCATGCCATACAGAGTGATTGGCCCACTTTCTTTAAAGTGGGTTTGAGCTGTAACCCCCAGCATGACTTAACACAGAAGCCACGCTATTAATCGTCCGTCTTCTGCCCTGTAGTTACCAGAAAATGAGGAGAACCGTGTTTGCCTTTCATGAGCTAATTGCCAATTTTTCTGGGGTTTTATCTGTTTTTGTAGGCTATGAGGGAGCAAACCGACCTTCCACCTCCTTTTAGGAGGCTGTTTCCAGGAGCTATAATTAGGATGGGATGAGTTTAGGGAGGCACAGGATGGATTCTGTCTGGAAAGAAGTCCAAGTATCCCTGTTGGAGCTCTGCCCTGGGCTTGGGCAGACACCTAAATGCTTTGAGCCCCAGACCTCCCTGCCTCGGGGCACGAGGACCAAAGTCCTTGGGGAGATGCCCAGGAACACCAGGTTATGCCCTCCAGAGGGCATCGCTCCGGTCACCGCGCTACTAAGACAGGGTCTTTTACCAGTGGAACGGAAAACTTTTTCCATGTTTTTTTTCTCTTTACTCCTCTTCACTATGTTTGCTTCTTTCCTCCTTAACATACAGTGTGCCGTCTTTGAGTTTCCCTGTTATTCCTGGAACATAACACGTGTTGCTCTTGCTAGCTCTTTGGAGCAAGGCCAGTGAGAAGCCTGTTTTCTTTTTCTTTTCTTTTTTTTCTTTTCTTTTTTTTTTTTTTTTTTGGCAATTCTGGGCTTGTAGGGAAGACTTGTAGCCTAAAAAATAAAAATACATAGACACAAATATAGACACACATAGATATATACATTTATGAATAGAGAGAGTCTACCCACAAGCCTAGAATATGAGTGTCTGTGTATTTTGGGGCAGGGGGCTTGTGATGAGGAAAATGTGTGTTTTATACTTCAAGCTCCAGGCCTGACTTCTAGATGCTAGCTGAATCTCCAACCCATTTTAAGTGTGAACGTGTGTGGTCCCCCAGATCACTCCTGTAGCCTCGTGGTGGCATTGGCAGAGGAGGGCCGTGGCGGTGCTGCTGCTGCTGGCCTGCTGTGGTGGCACATGTCGTGAAGCGTCGGTCTTCGTCACAGTGTGGGTGAGGAAAGTCAGTGTTTCACTCACTTCTCACGTTAAGCCAAGCAGATGAGTACTCGCTCTCCTGCTAATCGGAGCACTGCCAAAGCCAGAGATGGCCATGGAGCCCACACACCTCACATTAATTTTTTTTTTCTCCCACTTACCTGAAAACTGGCTACTTTTTCAATGCACTGAAACAATAGCAATAAAAGCTGTAAAACTCTGTTCTTCTGCTGGCACGAGCCCACTGTAAACAGCCAGCTACTGGGCTTAATTAGGCAATTCTGCACCATCGTTTTTAATAACTGAATGTTTGTCTCCCGGCTATTCAGGTGGGCTATTACTGCTGCTTGATATTACTGGCAATGTTATTGCATGCTCGGTGCCAGCATTGGCAAATAACAGTATGATTCTTCCAGATTGCAATTGCAGTATGCGATGCAATAGCGTTTTGGGGATTTTTACCAAGAGGAAAGCCATGCAAGGTGATTGCATGCTTTTATTCAGCTTTCCATTCTTCTTGTAAATATTAGTTGGTAAATCCCCTAAAGAGTTAACCAAAAATATCACAAAAAGCACCGTGCTGATTCTTGCTTCTGTTATGGCAAGCATACAGATGTGTTGAACTAAAAGGTAAATGTTGATTGAAGCAAAAAACTGACATCAGTATATACTCCAAAGCACTCTGTATCTCTGTTTGGGATGTGTACGCTATGCTATATGTGTGGTGTGAAATACATGGGCCTATTTTAATTAGATGAGCGGTAGGCCAGTGATTGTTGTTCTCATTTCAAGTGCAACAACTTCTTGCGTGACTGAGAAGCAAAATTGTCAGCGACAGTCTGGAGGGTCGAGCAAACTGTGAAAAGTCACTGTGAATGACATGGATGCCTTTCTTTTTCAGAGAAAATGATTCGTGTACTCTTTGTAGCCTGCCCATATTCTTGGGATTGGGGTTACTGGCCAGTTTATTTTGCGGTGGGGGAAGAAATACTGATGCAAGTCTCTGCTCAGGATGGAGGGCCTTTTGGGAGCTGCTTGAAGCTGAAGATTTAAACCTTTGGTCACAGTAACATGGAAACATCTTTTCCTCTCTGTCAAGGTGCTAGTGCATGACTGGTGAGACTTAACCCAGGGACGATATTGCAAAACGATACATGTTATATGAACGTTTGGGCAGGTTGTCTGTCAAATGAGTGCTTAAGATATCACCTTTCTTCAAAATGTGCTAGCCTGGTGGCAGGTCAGGTATGGAGGTGCCTGAGCATGAGAGGCGGCTTTGAGCTGGGTTGGGTGCTTGGAGGGATGTAGCGTGGGGTGGGAGGTGACAGCGCCTTCAGCTCTGCCAGCGGCTATGCTCAAGTGAACTGAGATTTGGATTAGACATGCAAATCTACCAAGAAGCCCTTGGGAAGGTGCAAGACATGGCGGTTCATGGGGTTTCCCCGTGCTGGAGCTCTGCTGCCTGAGGTGCCCAACCCAAGGCCTTGTTCCCACACAGGCAAGGATGTTTGCTCTCATTTTTCCTTGCCTGTGTTAGCTGAGCAAAGGCTACGTTCGTTTTTACATGTCCCCAGTGTGGCCATGGATATGGACAGTGTAACCTGGTCCCTGTGGCCTCCAAAGAAGCACCTGAGAGAAGAAGGGCAAGGTGGTAGATGAAACAAAGCAAGTGCTTCTTGGCTTCTGAAGACAAATCTGACTTTATATGCAGCTTTGTGTTCTTCTTCCCTCTTCTCACCCCGCTATAGAAGTGACTGACTTGTTTCATCAGGCTTTTTGGTGGCATGGAGAGTGTCGACCTTGCCAACCCAGAGTTCAGTTTGGCTTGAACCAGGGACCTTGGAAGAGTGATGTCCTTTGGAGTGTTGCTTTTTTCCTCTGTTTTTGGAATAGGGCAATGTCCAACTCTCAAGACTTTTCCCCTTTGAGAAACTCTAAGGTGCAGTTGTTTTAACTAGGGTTTTTTATTTAAATATAAATACACAATGCTGCACACACATGGGGTGAAGAAAATGGGAGAGCATGGTACCAAACCGCCCACATCTCTCATTTGAGGCCTGACCAACCATTTCATTAAGAAATTGTGGTGATGTACTTTTAAAATTTCCCAGTGTTGTGCAAAGCGCAAATTGGGGGCTAACACGTTTTAATAGCACACTTGTAGCAGTGGCTTTTGTATTTCATATTGTGAGGTTAAGGAGAATCTGGAAGCTGTAGGAGGAGGTTCAAGCCAGACGAAGCTGAAAATGCATGGCTGCTTATGCGACATGAACCTATTGCTGGGTCAACCAGGTGGTTAGATGCAAGCGCTGCTGGGGCGCTTGGTCTTGTGACCTAGTCGTGGGTGTCCAGCTGATGCCAGGTGTTTGGGGACCAGGATCTCCCAGATCCAGGAGACCTCTCCTGAGGCTGGAAGTGCTGCTGGAATAGTAAAATAATAAGTGGAGAAACTCCCACTTTTTATCTGAAATTGAGTCTGGTGGGTCCCATTTCACTTGTCTCTTTTCCTGGAAGAGCTTTTTTTTGCAAGGAATCAGTGGGGATGGTGACTTGGACCCGTCTCCTGCTCTCCAAAGTTCAACACCTCAGTACAGGTAGCCAGCATTAGGATGGGATAAACACCTCAGCGGAGGATGTGGTGTGTACCTGGCTCATTTCCAGGAGGTATCTCGGTCACCAGAGGCATCTAGTAACATCTGAGTCACCCTGCAAAGACGCAGCCTATTGTGAAAAGGTAACTCCTCATCATAGTCACTCTCTGGTGTAAAACCACACGATGGGCAGCCGGCTTCTTCCCACGGAAGGGCTCACGAGCTCCCTGCCGGTGCCGCTTCCACCTTGCGAGTGACGTCTGAGGAGTTTGCTGATGCACTTGCCACGATTCACCAATAAGTTGAGCCTTCAAACATCTTGTTTATAAAGGGTGGAAGAGGTGATTCACCCTTCCTCTAGTAGGTGATCAAAGTTCCTGTTGCTAGACCGGACACTTCCCCGCCTCCACCTCCTTACCTGGACAAGAACCCTGTCATTCTTGGGATAGCCACGTGGCTTATCTAGCGCAGCTTTCTAAGGATTCGGGAATATCTCCCTCTGGGTCTCACCCGCAGCCCCAGCGCAGGGTTTCCGCTTAGTCAACCCGGCTTCCTTTTCCAGGAAAGCTTTGGCGTTGCTGCTGCGTGTAGCTCCGCTCGAGGCTTCGGGGCGATGCCTCAGCAGCAGCAGCAGCAGCCGCGGCAGCAGCGAGGCGGCAGGCCGTCCCACGGTGTTGCAACGCCCGCTCTGCCGCCGACCGCGTGTGCTGGTTGTGCCCGGTGCCTTGGGGTAACCAGGGAGGGAGCCGCAATCCTGCGCCGACGGGGTGAATCACGGGCCGCCGGCGCTGGGTGCGTGCGGGCCGCGTCTCGCTGGGCAGGCTCGTGTTTCCAGTGACCCAGATGGTGTCTCCTGACAGGTTCTTTCCACCCGGTTGAAGCCAGCGCTGCTGGACGTTCGCACGGATTTCGGAGAAGGGGCCGTTAGATCTTGCTCTCCTGCTTTAAAGCAAATCAGTGGTGAGCACCTGGCTCACTTTGGGGAGTTGAATTAAACCTGTCCTTTTTAATAATCCTCTCCTTGGCACAAGTTTAGCTAATTTCTGCCTATGCAGAAGAGTTCTTGGTTATCCTTGGGAGTTTGTGGATGGTTGACTTGCTACATATCCACTTATAAAACTGATGTCTACTGTCTGCTCTTGCAGCTGGACAACATATGGGATCCTACAGCGGAAAAAGACCCAAAACATGCATTTGAATGAATTATGATTAAATCTTGTCTGTTTCCTATGGCAGACGTTTCTCTCAGTTGTTCAAATGAAAGCAGGCACAGTCAGTTAAATAGTTTCTGTACTGCAGCTGGAATGGCATAGAAACTGAGAGTCAGAAATATTGTTACGCCACTATATAGATCCTAGCTATCTGCATAACTTGGGTAAAATGAGTGTTTATATACATGTACACATACAAATGTATTCACATCTGCGTAGTTAATTCTCAGGATGAGACTGCTATTCTGGGTGACACATCCTGCTTGAAATTACCTTTGGATCTGGAAGAAGCTGTTGGCTTATTAGCTGAATCAAAAAATACTGATTTTTAAACTTAGACTTCCTTCTCTGAAGATAAAGTGTGCTATTTTTACTTGTGTATGTTGTTTGCTTTTTTTTTTTTCCACCCACATTTCTGCCTTTTTTTTTTTTTTTTTTTTTCCATAGCAGAATATAACCTTCTTGCATAGCTGTGGTTCTGGTTTCCTTGGAAAATGAGGAGTGTCAGGAAACACACCATTTCAGTTCACCAATGCCGGTAAAGTGCTGGGTGACCGTGTGGTGGGAAGCAGCCCCTTTGCTCGTGCCGGGGCTGCAGACCCTGCTCGTGGTCCAGAAGCTGCTGGAGGCTCTTCCCCCTCCTGCTGCAGGTTTGCAATGACATTGCCTGCCACTCTGGGATGGCACTTGAGCTGGCTTGATGCTCTGTGGTGCAAATAACTGTTAAAACCCTGGAGCGATCCCTGCTTCTAACTGCCTTGTTCTTCTGACTCTACCAGCCTGGTCAGGACTGGGCTTCTGCTCTGCCCTGCTCCCTGGCTCACGTCCTGCTGGTGCCAGCTCATAGTGCGGGTTTTAGCTTACCTCTTAACCTTTCCTGCCACATCTCTGTCCTCGGGCAGTGCAGAGAGGTAGCTGACCCCTTCAGACTTGAGAAACCTGCTGTCACTACTGGAAATGGAGAAAAGTGGATTTCCCCCACATCACTGTGATGTTCTCCCAGAAGCGTGTGCAACCTCATCATTTCAACCATGCCAGCCTTTATCATTTATAATATTTCCTTTCTGGGGATGGAAGGTAACATTAGAACATACCATAACACTGTCTTGCCTTCAAACAGGTCTTCTCTGAAGTGTGCAGTACCCTCAAACGGTTGGGAAAACATCTTTGCATCGGAAGATGCTGAGACGTGGGGATTCGTTTCCTAGCAGCGTGAGGTTTCCCATATGGAAAAAGCAAAAAGTGCCCTGTGCAAATGGTGTGACCCAGCAGAATGCTAGAGGCTGGAGTCAGTACAGTGTTTAGCAAAAGTCCTTTTCCCTTGCTGAAAATCTGCTGTTATTGAACTACTAGAGTTGCTCCTGCGTTCAGAAGACCAGTCCCTCTGGGAAATGGAAAGAGACCCAGACGACGCTGATGAAGCAAGCTCTCCTAGGGGCCATGGGCCAGCTTATAGTCCCATAGAAGCCAGCATGGAAAAATTAAATGAAGAGGGAGACCTAATGGACTGGACAGTTCTCCTCTTCAGGGGCAGAAAGAGCTTTATGGGATGTTTGCCAAAGAGCTTAAGCTGATCCGGGAAGGGGACCGGTTCTGTGGAAAAATAAGTAAGGACTGAACTGCCTGGTGGTGACCTAACACAGGAGTGAAGGGGCTATTTAGATCCATTTATGGACTGTGAAGCTTAAAAGGAGCCTTGGGCAGTACAGCCATATTACACCAGCACTGGTGGTCTCAGGAGACGATACTTTTGATCTCATATACCAGTTCTTGTGAGTGTGGGACTGCACGAACAACTGGTAATAATAGATATGGCAGTTCTGGGGAAAAAAAAAGTGAAGGATTTCGGTAGTTCTGCCTGACTCCTGTGCTTGTCATGTGATGCCAGTGAGCAACGAGCTGGGGTGCAGAGCATGGCTGGGACCAGCTCCTGGATGCACCTGGCACCTCCCGTTGCTGGCAGGACACTCTCACCCCGTCCAGCTCTTCATAGAGCTCATTTAAAAATATGTATTTGATATACGTCTCTATCTAAAATACTAACTAAGTAGTCAATAAGACTGGGATGATTCTGGCAGATGTTGCCTCTGCTGTGTCCGGAATTAGCCGACAGCCTTCTTTTTGCACCATACTTTGGATGTCAAGGTAAAATTGAACGCAAATCTTTTAATCCAGGCTTGCTACAAAATTCGTGTGGGGATGGATTCCTCAGATTAACTTGCAAAGTTCACAACTTGATTAGGATTTAAAAAAACACATGACCGTATCCTCGTGACCATCTCCAGCCATGTTAGAAGGACTTTTATTACAAGTATCCATATTTCAGCTGACTGGCAGATGTAAGAGAAGTCTCCTGCGTAGTGCGATTTCCTCATTTTTTCTCTGACATGAGTGATGGGTGCTGCTATTGGCAGGGTGGAGGGCCCGCAGGTCTGCTTAGGTGGGGCAATGTCTTTAGCATCACTAATAAAAACAAAACTGGCCGTTGAGCATTCATAGAAAGTGTTTAACTGCATATCTTTCCTGGCAAGCATTAGGGGAGTTTGTTGCAAGTGTAACTTCAAGCAACCCCTCATAGTTGTTTTGGGAGGACTCTGATGTTGCCTTTAGAAGCAAAGCCCTCTCACCAGTGTGTCCCTACAGAGGATCAGCCCACAGAAGTAGAAAACTGAAGTAAGAAATGAGAAATTATGTGTATGTGTAAAACTCTGTCTTCCTTTTTCACTCCTGCCACCTCTACTAGGCTGGAGGTTATGAAAATAAAATTGATAAGCAATTTTTAATGGACTGTCTCTCTGGTACCAAAATGCAATTTATCTGGAGGAAGAGGAAGCATATTGAATACTCCACTGACAGTAAGGTTAGCTTAAGCTAACCAGTTGCTCAGCATTTCCTTTTGTTTTATTTTGAGAGATTTTCTTCTAATTAAACACTTCCCTTTCCCAGCATTTCATACTTCCTCTCTGCAGGGCTTCATTCCTGGTTAAGGCATGGTATGCTAATGACCTACAAATTTAGAATGGAAAAAAAAAATGCTTCACATAAAATATTTACCAGAATGACTCTAGCTTCAGATTTAGAGAAATCAGTGAAAATACACAGAGGCATTAAAAGAACATGTAGATTTTTACTCTTCCTTGATTTGCTTGAATTGAGTAAAAAATGATTTGTTCTTCATTATAGAAAACAGACACGCTGGAGACTTCTGAGAGGCAAAGCATGCACACTGCTGCTTACCTGACCAAAGTATCCTGTGCATAAAAGGACAAGAAGCCGAGCATATCTTGAATTCTAAAATCAAGACAGCTGAACACCTGTTCCACAGGTATGAGTGCACGCGTGCTCAATGAAAAGTAAAAACACCCATGCTGGTTTGGAAATGCATGTGCAGTATTTGGTTTGTATTTCTTAATAGAGCTTTACGTCTGCATCAAACGGATTTCTTAATGTGGTACTGCAGAGGTCTTCCTAATGGTTATCTATTTTTCCTTTATTCTAGAATCACAGGATGGCTGAGGTTGGAAGAGACCTTTAGCGAGCATCTAGCCCAACCCTCTGCTCAAGCAAGGTCACCTCAAGCAAGTTGCTCAGGACTGTGTCCAGTTGGGTTTTGAACATCTCCAGGGATGGAAACTTCATAGCCTCTCCAGGCAAGTTGGTCCAGTATTCAGTCACCCTCACAGTAAAAAAGCTTTCTGTTATATTCAGACAGAGCTTCCTGTGCAGCTCATCTTACATCCTCCTGTTGAGTATATACTCCTCCACGCTTCAGCAGATATTGTCTAATGCTTTCATAGGCCTTATTTCCTGTCCCAAAGAAGGGTATATGTGATGGTCTCCAGTGTAATGGCACGGCTGCAGTCCTACCACTGCTTTTATCATGTTACTTTGGTGCTGCTGCTACTGCAAGGCTTGTTTGCGCGTGCAGTATCTTTTGAGACTGAGTTGGCAGCGAGGGCTACTCTTAGACTGCATCCAGTTTTTCCTTCTGGATGTAGGTTACACAGATTTATACTCTGAGCTCCACCAAACAGAGGCTTCTGTGACATGAGAAGAACCATAACAATATAGGGGTCTTCCAAGAAGGGCAATAATACTATTGTCCAACAGCTTCTCTGCTCTCTTCCTTTCCTCTCCTCCCACCAAAACTTCCATATGTGCCAGAGAGATATTTTTACATCCTTATAACACACCATTTCTCTATTAAAGCAAATATCTACTAGTATATACAGCTTATAGATCAGTAAGTCTGCTTGGCATAATCTTCCATTCTGGTGGTTCACTATGGTTTTTCTGTCTTTTGGATTTGAATGTTATGACAATACAACTGGGAGATGACAAAGCAGTGAAAACAGCTTGTCTTCACCAACAGTTTTCCTCCTTCTTTTGGCTCTTGAAAGAGGGATATGCATAACAGAGGGAAGGCAGCATTTTCCCGAAAACAGGTGGAACCCAAACCTCCATAGGCGTAGTTCCATTCAGCTCCAGACTATTGCAGCAGGAATGGATTTCATTCACAGAAAACATCTAAGGATTATATATATATGAGGAATCTAGAA
>VZSV01000025.1:4560421-4582970 GCA_013398735.1 Nothocercus julius
GGGGTTATTTTTCCCCAAGTGCAGGACCTTACACTTGTCTTTGTTGAATTTCATAAGATTTCTCATTGCCCAGCTATTCAGTCTGTCCATAGTCAGTCTCCCTTCCAGCTCTGTAGTATTTGTCTTCCTTTGCATTTCTTCCTGTTTTAAGAGGATTTTTTTTTCCTGGTTTTGTTTGTAAACAAGGGAGCAGATGCCAGGGTCTAAAAGCTATTGTAGATCTCATCCAAAAGCTGTGAAAGCTGTTGAAATATTATTGTAGATCTAATCCAAAAGCCACGAAAGTTGAGGAGTATTTTGCCTGTGAGCTCAACCACAAGCTAACAGTTGTGTTAAGTCCTGAAGCAGGAGCCTGACTAGCTCTTCTGCACATTTTTAGCAGTATGTCTGGCTGTATCTTATCTAGGTGGACTGGATAGCTGGTAGCTGATACTTAGCTCTCTCCATGCCTTCCTGATGAGAGAAAATTTTCATGAATTGTAGTTGTAAATTTTGTTGTTGTTGAGGAAAAATTCAATACCTGAAAAGTTCTGGTTTATAAATCCTGCCGCACTCTTCCCGCAGAGAGCTGCATTTCAGCAGGTGCCTCGTGCTCCCACCTCTCGCGTGTCCTCAGGATGCTGTGATGCCTCTGTGATGAACCTTGTGTGGCAACACATTGTCCTCCCCAGAGTCTCCAGTGCTCTGAATGTCTGTCTAGCACCTCTCCTTATTGTGCGTCCCAGTGTGTGTAGCTGTGGCAATTCTCTGATACCGCAGAGAGTTGCAAAGCTAGTTCAAAACTCAACACAGCAAAAGCAACAGCATTTGTTGCCGGTGGAGATGGTGAATTCTGATTTGGTTGGTGCAGGGCTATCCAGAAGGAGAATTGGTGGAATTGGAAGAAATATTATCTTTTCCTTAATTTGTTTATTTGAAATTGGGTGAAACAGTTGTCTATGCACATGCTTTTAAAATACTTGCCCCCTTGGTAGGTGTGAGACTGGGAATTGTGGCTTTCTTTGAGAGGCGAATGGACTTTCATGGTTGCCTGTGTGTCTCCTGATGACGGAGAGAGGAAGATCTGGGAGATGCTGAGCGGACAGAGGCAGGAATCATGTCCCACAGATACTGCCTGGGTTGGCCAGTTTGCACCACATAGTAGAAGCGTTGCCCTTTGGATTGGGAGCAAGCCATCCTTTCCTGTAATGCACCTGTTCTGCTTTGTTATTTCTCTTTGTTTTTCAAGAAATGGCTTTTCAACAGTTTTGCTTAGCAAAGAGCCAAAAATTCGCCTGGCTGCAGGAGCCTCACCCGCGTCACCTGAGCCCGCCAGCATTTGCTCCACGGCTGCACTTATAACCCTGTAAAGGTGGAACCCCCGCCCCTGGCAGGGCAGACTTTGCACGCTGGCGGGAAGCGAGCTGGCAGGACGTCCCCTTCCGCGCGGTCACGAGCCGCTCTTATCATTAACCCCAGCAGCTCCTTATCCGGGAGCCGTCTCTGTCGGCCGGCCCGGCCGGCTGCCCTTACGTGACAGCGCGGAGCTGGCGGCGGGGCCCGCGTGTTGGCGCCGGGGATGTGACAGCCCGCATCCGGCCGCAAGCGCTTTCAAAGGCGCTGCCCTACGGCCGGAGGTACCTGGAGCGGGTGCTAATTGTTCAGGCTTGACGCAAATCCCAGGCTCCAGTTTCAGCCTTGCCACCGGCTCCCTGGCAGCTACGACCTGCCCAGCTGTTATTGCTCTTAATATCCTGGTGGCAGGTAGGGCTGAAAATTCCCCAGGCGCTCATGCGCCTGCCGAGGGCAGGTTATGGGGAACGGTGCGTTTCATGTCTTTTCAAGTGAAATGCTCTTTACGGTGGCCCTTGCTGTGGTTTAACCTGTGGGGTTGCTTCCCTCTCTGCCCCATTCTACGTAGAAAGTGCATGCCTGTCTGAGGCCGCCTTAATCTATACACTTTTATATTTTTTATCCAAAGCTCTGTTAAAATCATGCTGACTTGCCTGAAAACTCTCCTTGGCAGTCACAGGCCTGGCTATGCTCTCCCACAGCCAGCAGATCCTACAAAACTGTGTGACTGCGAGTGGTTTATTCACACCACAAGCTGCACCTAATCTCCCCACTGCTGGCAGTACCTGTGGAAAGCTGCTATAGAGGCTGCTTGACAGCAGTCTAGCAGTTAAGGTAGTTTTATTTGCTTTTATAAGTGTTTTCGCTGAGTGCCCTTTGATTTGGGCATTGATAGCAAATGCCAGCTGGTGGTGGTGTTTGTGCAATGGCCACAGCATCAGACGTGTCCTGGGGATTAATGATGGGTAGGACTAAACCACGGCCTCTTACCCAGCACAATTTTGCGGTGCTGAGTGAGCCCGCGGCTGCGGCGCAGACACAGCAGTAACAGAGGTGGCCGGCAGAGCTCACAGGGTCTATCAACCTGATGGCACCAGCTGATCTTGATCCCCAAGATCAGCAGGACAGAAGCAAGATGGAAACACAGAGCAGCAGTTGCGGAGGTCCCCTGGGAGCAGGTCTCATTGGGGCCGGTGCCGAGAGGTGGGCAGTCGGGGAAGGGGCCCTGGGGAAAAACTGCCAGGGGTTAAATACCTTGAGTGGCTGCAGGGGGCATTTTTTTTGTGCACAACCCTGAGAAGCTTTTTGGCATGGCTTTTTCACCTGCATGGCTATTCAGTCCTCTCTAAGCTAAGTGAAGTGTAGGGAAAAGAGAGAGAGAAAGAGAGAGAGAAAAGAAGCTCTTTGTTTTTAATGGTAACATTTAAAAACAATATAAAAGCAGTCTCAGTGGCCAAACCACAGAAATTGCCATGCAGATCCAAGGGCAGGTGTGCCTCCTG
Organism: Nothocercus julius; assembly: GCA_013398735.1. Taxonomy (NCBI): domain Eukaryota; kingdom Metazoa; phylum Chordata; class Aves; order Tinamiformes; family Tinamidae; genus Nothocercus; species Nothocercus julius. The sequence goes on from VZSV01000025.1 coordinate 4,563,256, forward strand.
GAGCTACTGGAACAGCATCAGAAACCTGCTCCATCCCTGGTAGAGAGTGTCCTTTTAATTCTGGGTCGAATTCTGCTCCAAATGTGGTTGAAAGCAAAACTCCCATTCACTTTAATGCTCGCTGGCTTTCATCTGCTGCTTCTGGAAGAAACCGAGATCAGACGTGAGAAACGCATGGCACTTTTGCTAGGGCAGGAAGCGGGCGACGCGCCGGGGGAGGTGGGGATGGATGGAGCAGTGTGCCCAGGCCCCTGGGATGAGGCCTTTCAGGAATGGAGGGTGGCGTGGGATGTTTCTGATTTCCCAGAACGAAGCGGAGGTTACGTCTTTCCATTTCTGCTTCCCGCTTTCTTTCCTGTTCCTTGAGGTTGCTCGTGAGAGGCCCCTGTGAGCTGCATCCCCCAGTGTCTGTGTTGCCCTCTGCAGTGCCCGCCGTGCCCCAGCTCAGCGGGTTGCTCCCATGGGATTGGATCCCGCCAAACTGGAGGGCTCTGTGGGAGCTGTCTCTGCCCGTGCCGTTGTGAGCATGACCTGGCCGGTAAGAAACCTCTGTGCCTGGCGCGAGGTATGAGAGCATCCACTGATGTTAGAGACGGAGTGTGTGTGTGTGGGTAGGTGTTCGTGACCGGTCGGCTTTCTGGAGCACGACTGAGATTCACAGGGAGGGGAAAAATCTACCCTTTTCAGCCTGGGATGCAGAGAGTTTCAGCCACTTTCAGTGCCATAAAAGTCATCGTGCCTTTTCAGGAACAGCACATTGGCTCAGTATGTTCTTCATTGCTATGGTAAGACAGAAGGAAGTCAAGTAAGTTCGATCTTGGTGTGAGGAGGTCTATTTGTTCATGTTAACTTGTGCAGGTAGATTGGTGCTAGATGTATTTCTTTATCCAATTTCATAACCATCTATTTGGTTCAGTTTCTGGGTCACTGTGGATATGAGATGGTTAACTTAGAGTTGATGCAAATGGCCAGACACATTCAGATCTTCCATCGTTCTTCTTTTCTCTATTCATTTCCATCAAAAATGTCTACTGAAATCTACCTATTTATTCAGTGGGAGAACTCCTTTCCCTCCCACTTTCCTCCCCCTTATTTCCCAAACCATTTGCTCTTGCTTAATGCCTTCCAAAATATTTAAGACTTGATCCTCCAGAGTGTTGAGCACCCTGGCTCTGATTCAGTAGAGCACTTAAACACAGGAATAATTTCATTTGAAGTCAATGTAATTATTTGCATGCTTTAGTTGCTTTGGATTGAATTGCTCCATATTCAATAGGGTGGAGCCTGCAGAGTCCTTTTGCTGGCTGCTCTGCTCAAATTTGCTAGATAGTGAGGAAAGCTAAAGTATTTCTTTCCAGTGCTTGCACTGCTGGAGAACAAAAGGAAGTGGTGTCTAGAAACGGTATTTCTGGGTACGATGGGGTTGTGGTTCCCTTTTGCTGCATTGTAAAAGGCTTAAAGGCTTTTGTTCTCATTTATTCTTATCAGAGCCCAGGAGATTATGCTTATCAGAGCCTGTAACTTTTTTTTTTTTTTAATCAGTTTGAAAGATGATTCTTTTATACCAGGGCAGCTGCGAACTTCTCGAGAACTTTCCTGCACTTTACCAGGCTACTGCACTTCCCCACCTCCATCCCAGCAGCTGGCGCCCCTTGACGTGAATGAAAACCCAGCACAGGCTGAGATTTAACCCCCTAATGCAGAGCTCAAGCCACTCTGCAGCCTAAAGCCTCTGGATACCTGATTTAGACCAGCATCTCTCATTTCTCAAACAAAAAGATGGCTCGAGCTGGGCTCCACTATTGATTATTATTTATTTATTTTATCTCCAGGAAATTTGGAGAAGTCTTTCCTAAGAGGCCTAGCCCAGCTGGGCTAGCTCCCAGCAGTGCAGGCAGCTGGTAAACACAAAGGTAGCTGGTGGTGATTTTATCTGCACCACCTTGGGCTTGCTGCAAATGCCCCAGGGTGAGCTGAGAGGCTCCTTGGGGCAGCACCGTCTTCCCATGCTAGCTCTGCGGAGCCTGGGCTGGGAAGGGGCTCCTCAGTCCTCGTGATGACATGGATGTTATCTCCTGGAGAGTCTCTGAGGCTGCATGCAGAGCAGCGAGCTCTACTGAGTCCTGGCTTACACACAGACTAAGAGACCGACCCTGTGGATGAGGTCCAAGAAGGTGGTGCTGATGCCACCACCACGTTTCTTTACCATCCTTCTCTGTGCGCTTGCCCCCACATATTCTGCAAAAAGCAATGCCAGGCTGAATGCACCCGCTCTCCACTGGTGGTGCAGTGCAGAGGCCTGAGGGAAGCAGCCTGCCTCTAAGCTGCCTAATCTTCCCCTTTTTTTGCCCATTTTCAGCTACTTATAACTTTTCCGTAATAGCTGGGGTTCGTGTAATATACGGATGAAGCGTCATTTACTTCCTTGTTTTCATATAGCACTTCTTTTCTTCCTCTTCCTCTTCTCTTCCTTGCCACCATCAGCCAGGGATTTCAGGTTTGGAGGAATTTTCTTTCCCTCCTGCCCTCTCTGTGCCCATTGAAAGGGAGCTTTTAGCCTTAGTGGTGGTGAAAAGGTGTGCGGCTGTGGCTGGAAAACTCCTCTCGCTTAGGAGCCTGAAGGGAAGACATCCAGATGCTTGTGTTTTTCTCTTAGAGATCTGGACTTATAAACTAAGCTGTTAGGGAATTTCCTTCTTCTTCTTCTTCTTCTTTTTTTTTTTTTTTTTTTTCTCCAGATGGAGCAGGAAATGTCTATGTGGGGCTGTGGGAAGGGGCTGCCTTATAATTTCCAAATACTTGAAGCTGGCAGGCCGATACTTAAAAGTTAAACACGGGGACAGGATGGCGTTGTTCGCTGGGACCACGTCTGCCGTGGAGCTCTCCTCTGTGCTGGCACGGGCTGTCACCTGGGCATGTGGGCGCTGGGGAAGAGGCGCACACCTGCCAAAAGCTCATCCGAGGTTGCCATCGGTTGGGCCTGGGTCAAGCTTTGCAGGCAGTTGGTACAGGTTTTTTGACAGAAACCTAAGTCTGATTGAGAAACAACGTTGCATATTGATATTACCTGGAAGCAATGGCAAAATATTGCAGACGACCTGTAATCTGGGTATTCACATTGCGCATGATAACCTCATCTGAGGTCTTTGGGGCTGCAGGGGTGCTGTGAGGGATGGAAGTGCTCAGCAGTTTGCAGCTCTGCATCTGCCTCCATAGCAGCTCCAGACAGAGGGAAGAGCAACAGTAGTGCTTCCCATTACCTGGACCCAGGGAAATAAAAGGAAGCGGCTTTAGTGGGAGTTTTTAGAAGCCTCTAACTCACCGTAAGAGTGTAAATATCTTCAAGGGATTGCCCTGGGGTGCTACTTAAAAAAGCAGCCAGGTTAAAGTGGCTTTGTTAAGTTTGTTCCCATGAATATGATTTTCCCCAGGCACAGTTTTTACATATACCTGCTAGATAAAAGCTACCACGCAGTAATAATAAATAAATAAATACGCAAACCAAATAAAAACAAACCAAATCTCCCTTAATTAAAGATATCAGGGGAAGGAGGTTCCTCATACAAACAAAAAAAAAGTGATGAGATAGTTGTAAAGAGCCTTGAGAAATAAGGCTGCCCAATATTGCTTTGGGCTATTATCCAAAAGGTTACTGTCCATCCAAGTTTTGCCCTCTCCTCTGCACAAAGGTTGTGAATATCCTCTTTCTCTGAAAAGAGAGGATTGTCAAATTCCCTTATTTCCCTTTCTTTCGTTTTTTTTTGTTTTTTTTTTTTTTCTTCTTCTTGAGGTTTGCCAGGTTTGCCCATCAGTGAGGAGTGCAGTGATTTGCCCCTAGCTTTTCCTAGCAAGCCCATTATGCACCATGGAAAGAATCCCACAATGCTGCGGGCCTGGGAGAAATGAATAGATTAGTTGCCCACAGAGCTGGGAGCGTAATTCGGAGGAAATGGGAGCAGCGACTTGCGCTGATAGAAAAGCCAGCTCTTGGACATGCCTATTCGGTGCCAGTTAGGGCAATTATGCTGAAGACTCCCTTTGATGTAAATTCACCCCTGTGAACCACCCTGTAATCTCACATTTGAAAGGAGGAAGAATTCCAGGAAACTTGTGCTGCAGAAGATCTGGAAGCTGCAAGCACTTGTGGCGCTGCATTCGGGTGCTGCAGGCATGTGGGGGTATGCTTTTGAAGGGATATAGGTCTGAGACGCCGTGGAAGTGGAAGGGAGAGGGGGAGAACCTCCACCAGGGAAGGGTTTCCCAGTGTTGGGCATGCAAGGTCCATCTGGTTGAGGGATGTGTGTTTTCCATCTAATGGGAAGAGGTTTCACGGTGCTATCCTGCCTGCCCCCTGGAAGCTCGTGCTCACACCGTATCTGGGGAGCTTGGTGGCCTGTGGACCCTGTCCTGGAGGACAACAGCAAGGCGGGGAAGGTCAGGAGAGGCTGGGGCAGTGGGTCTTTGTGCTTTGAGGTAGGAAGGTCACTGGCCATTGATAGCCCCGAAAGACAGGGCCATAGTGATGAGCGAGGGCAGGGAAGCATTGCAGGGCAACGCTCGCCCTGGCAAAAGCGACGAGCGCTGGTACAAACTGGAGTTACCGCAGCCGTGCATGAGATCTGGATGATACTCTGGACCCCAGGAAGCGCTGTGAGAGCGCCGGCAAGGGTTTATCTCGGGCTCCCATCAGGCTGCTCATGGGAACCCGTGCAGCTGCGTACTTATTCAGAGGGCTGGCCACGTGGGAGGCCAGGCACGTTATCGCAGGAGCGAAATGACAGACGTGAGCGGGGCCCTCGTCAGCTCGCCATGGGAAGGTGGTGGGACGGGGCTCGGCGCTGAGGCGGGAAGCGAGCGCCGCTCCGCCGGCACCCAGCACCGGGGCTCCGCTTCCGCGTCTGGTCGCTCCCTCTCACGTCTGAATTAATGCGCTGGGTGCAAAGGCGCTCACAGCTCACAAGTGGTTGTGGTTTGGTGTTTTCAGTCTTTATCTTGCTGGCAGATCAACGAAGCTAACTCCGTGGCCTACAAAACAAAGTGAGCATACTACGGCTTTCAGACAAACACAGCCATCAGGGCTGGCTCGGTTTTTGGGTGTCTGGCTGCAGCAAAACCTTCGGTAGCTTTTGGAAATGCAGGTCTTCTCGAGGATGATGCTTGTAGGCCCACCTACACTACATATCCCTTGGTCTGAAATCCTTAGACCGGGTCTTTCACTGAATGTTGATGAGTACTCACACTTACACCACTGCAAGCATTAATTTTGAACAAGCATAACTGTACTCCCAAACTTACACCCCTGTGCGGAATAACAACCAGTGTTGTGCCAAAATAGTTGCATTGCTGCTAAGATCAATTTTTCCCTCCTTTTGGCCATTTTCATATAGTTAAAACAACACATCTTTTGGCACAGACTTTTCTCTTGAATTCAAGAAAACGTAGGGAAACCTATTTTCAAGCATTTTGTGTTTCAAAAAAAAAAGGTTTTCTTATATGATAGAGGTAGCTAGCATGTTCTTGGGAGACTATTTTTGTAGTTTCCAATTCTTCTATTTTATTTACAATGCAAATCCCTTCTTTCATCAGGAATATCTTGAATTTTGGAAACAAGGTAGAAACAAGGATGAATAGAAGAAAGGACAAAGGCTTTTTTTCAGCAAGAAAAAAACTGTGTGGGTCAGTCACAGAGAGGACCTAGCAGCTGACAGGCTTTAGGATACCGGATGCAAACAACACCTTGGCAGGGATGCAGGAAACTGCTGGTCTCAAACTGCAGCTCGGTAGCCTTACTTTCCACCAAACGCCATCTTACATTTTTTTAAAAATTGAATCTTTGGTTTATATCCTCAGAAATCTGATCCGATCACAGACTTGGCCACTTCCTGCAGTCCTTGGTCAAAGGCTTCCTCTTTAGGATGCCACTGGAGACCTGCCACTTCTTTCTCACCCAAAGGCTCTTCCACATTTTTCCACTGGTCTGCCTGGAGCTGCTGCAGCTGAGCCATGGCTGCAAGCAAAGGTTTGAAGGATGCGACACCTTCCCTCCCTCCAGCTGGCTTGGACGAGCGCCCAGGGCAGCCACGGGCACTGCCTGGCTCTGCCAGGGCGCACAAGGTGGGTAGGTGTGTGTTGCCTTGCAGTGTGGAGTGTGGAGGGACCAGGATGGGCCAGACCTCACCAAGCTGTTGGCTGCCCACGGAAACAGATGCAGTTTCACGTCTGCTTGTGAACTGAGTTGTCTGTGAGGGCTTCGTGTGCATTTATTTTCCAGTGATTCATATTGCCCCGAACACTGCAGTGACCTAATGAGCACCTGGCACCAGGTGCTGCAAGGAGAGCGGGAGGAGGCTGCAGGATCCCGTCGAGGGAGCTGCTGCGCTGCGCCGAAGGAAGCGGAGGAGGCTTTGGCAGGTGACACACATGTGAGGCACAGTTTCAGCTGCACCCTGATTTGTAAAGCCGTTCCCATCCACTGCTACCACACTGTTAATTTAGCCACAGCACAGTTGCCAAGGTTTTTTAACTATCATTTTTTTCTGGGTACATATTGATTTTATACTCTTGCCTAAAGGTATAGAAATAATTAGCAGAAGAGTCTTCCCATCGTATTTGCCATATAGTTAATTAGAGGTTTTATCATACAGAGTAGTCATGTGAGAAAAACAACCTTTTAGTAAATGAAGCATGTTCCTTTAGCAGATGTAAAACAACATACCTCCGCAGACTCCTACGGGTCCCCACCGTTTTACATCCGCAGCAGGGAAGTGGTGCCTTCTGACATGGGAAAAAACAGTGACTTATGTTTCAGAAGTGCTTGGAGGCCCTGCACATGCCCTAGGGAAGGAAACTCTTGTCGGTTAAGTGGCTTGTCGGGGAATTAAGCTGACTTGCTGCAAATCAGGGTGCTGCTCCCCAGCCTCTTCCTTTCTGTCGCCATGGGAAGGAGCTGGCAGATGGGCAGCGTTTCCTCGCCCTTTGCATTCTGCTGGAGCGCAGACCAAGCCCAGGGCCGCTGAGCTCGGGGGAGCCTGGTCTGTGGTTCGCTGAGGCCGAGGGTCACTGTGGTCACAGGTCTGCGCTCCGCTGTTGACGGCAGGGATCACGATAGGATCAGCTTGTGTCTGCCATGCACACTGCTGGATGCGATGCTGTCTACCAAGCACAAGTTTAGGTGCTGCTGAGTGTGTGCGAGTGTGTGTGCACGTAGTAGGAATGAGAAGGAAAGGCCTAGAGAGAATAATGTTTATTCCTAAAAAGAAGGTTCTGTACTCTTTTCTGGCTGCAGCCCAATGTCTGATATTCATTTCCAAAATGAGGATAGGTACATGTGCATCCCGGACAGGAAGTGAGACCGGTGGCTGAGTGAAGATTTAGATCAATCTTCCCTCCTCCCAAAAGGCAGGACCCACTGGGAACTGCTTTTGAGTGGAGGAGCGCTGCTCGGTGCTGAGGAAAGAGGGTCCCAGCACTTGGAAGGGCAACCCGATGTCCTGGCTGATGGCACCTGCTTGGACGGGTACCCAACCAGTAGAGCGAGGGCAGGTGGGTGTGTGGAGCAGGACATGGCCTTTTTATATGGTTAATATCTAATTCATGTCCACACATTTCCACCCAAAGACTGTCTTATATATGGTCAGTGCTGTGAAGTGTGAGAATTACGCCCCTTGTCCAGATAAGAGAAACGCACTGAACGCTGTGGGAGTCTGAAATGGGGGCTTATCTGTTCTTCGTGTGCCTTGAGATAGCAGTTTGTGATGTGTGTACACTTTCGTAGATGTTAGGTGGTATTTAAAAATACAATTTATCTAAAAACATATTTAAAAATATAATTTCTCAGTCTTTTCAGAGAGTTTCTGTTGCATCAATGGAAAAAGAATTTCTGCTCACTAAAAGCTCCTTCCTCTTAGATATTTATCAATGCCTTGCCTAGCACAGATAAAATATCCGCATCACAGCTTAAAGCTTTATCACGTGAACTTCCCATCTGAATCTTGCATGAAAAAGTCTATAACCTCAAAACAGCTTTGCCATATATTCAAAACATCAAAAGAAAAAAAAAGAAAAAAAAGTTCACCCTAAGACGGGCGTGCTAAAGGAAGATACCACCTTCCCCTACCTGCTTGTTACTGCTCTGTGCCGGAGAGGGGCGGACGCAGAAGTTGCTGAGCTGTGCGGTGCGTCCCGGGGGGATCCCTGTGCTCCTTCCCGTGGCGCGGGCAGCCTGCCTGGGTGGACCAGGTGGGCCTGGTTGCTGGAAGGCGCACATGGCAAAGCACCGCGCAGGAAAGCACCACGACGTCCCGACGAGATCTGCCAACAAAACTGCTTGTTATCTGTTAACCCATCGGAGATGAAAGGAGCCCTGTTTAGCTATTTAAGCTGTGTAAATTAGCACATTGTCATGGAAGCAAACTAAGGAAGGTCTCAGGCTATGGGCGCGCAGGGATGCGAAGCTGTTGAACGAACGCAGCAAGACTGGCAGGCCTGTCCCTCGAGCCAGCCGGCGCGCGTCGCAGGGAAATGAGCCCCACCAAGCCTAGGGCAGGAAGCAAGAGAGGCTCTCTGTGTGCCCAGCAGTGGGGAGGTGCTCAGAGCTTCTTCTTAAATGGTGGAGGAATGAAAGAGCAACAAATCTGTGAGGTCCACTGTGGTTAGAGCAGGCCTTGAGCTCTCGGATGCTTTAAGTTGCAGAATAAAGCTGATGTTGCGTGTGGTGGGAAATGACATTAGTGTCTCTGTTTCAGTGTTAGTGGGTCCTGTGACAAGGCTGTGTTGAAAGATAACAAGAGCCACTTCAAATGTTGCCTGTGATCTTTATGTATCAGGGTGACTCTTTGTTTCAGCGTCAGGCAAGACATTTCAAAGCACAGAGAGTTGCTTCTCTCTTGTGTGGTAAAAGCAAAGGTTTGGTTGCTGGAGAGCAGGGAATCTGCAGTTTCTTTTCATCAGATATATAATTTCTGGAGTTGATCTTTGGTTTTCTAGGGCTCCTTACTGTAAAGAACTTGGGAGCTGCCACCAAGGCTGAAGCGAGCATTTTCTAAACAGGGCCTGAATCTTCTCTCAAGCTATTGTAATGCCTTGAATGTGTACGTGCGGCATGGGTGCTGGAGGAGGAGGAGGAGGAAAGCCTGGCGGTGTTGGGAGGTGGAGGGAGAAGAGGGTATCTGGGATCAAAGTGTGCTCATCACGCCACCATTTTGCGGAGGGAAGGTACTTGCAGGGCTGGAGAGGCCCCACGTCCCTGGCTGGGTGTGCACAATGCGAGTGAGCAGAGCCGAGGAGCTGTTCCCGTAGATTCCGTGTGGCCTCCAAGGGTGGTGAACGCAATTCTCATTCAAGCCAGGGGGAGTCTTGTCATCCACCTAAATGGAAACAGATTGGATCTTGCAAAATATTTAGTCGTTGACTCTGATATGTCTGGATAGCTCGGTGGACAATTGCTATTTTTGTGATTTAACAGGACCTTAAGTGATTACATAATGGGAAAGGAAAAGAGAAAAACATGGAGCAAGATTCTAGGAATCATAGCCGAGTTGCTGGTGTGCTGGGGAGGAGGCCCAGGCACCCGAAATGTGCAGTGAAAGCTAATGCAAAAAAACATAAAAAAAAGGCGAAGCATCACTGGCAGCTCCCCTTTGCTTTTGTTTCCGATTTTCTTTAGTAATAACCACGTGAGCCCCCGTCACCCCAGAACCACCAGGATGCCAGGGGCTCCCTTGGGCTCTCCACTCCAACACAGCAGCTTGCCCTGAGCACTTTGTCCTTCATCATTTCTTAGACAGGAAGCTTTTTCTTTCCTTTTAACCTCCTTAGCGCATCCGCGCGGTGCGTCACGGGCAGTTTCTGTCTCCCTCGCGCTTCTCGCTTCGCTGCCGCTTGCCTGAGCAGCGGGTGACTCCCCTCTCAGCATCCAGACCTCTCCTGGCCTGTGATTAAGTTTCTGCTGCTCTCCTGGGGGCTGGTTGAGAGGGGGGGCTCATGATGCCTCATTTGGGAGCTGCTCCCGACTCTTGCTCACGCCAGTGCTCACGTGCAGCCTTGGTGCAGCTCGTGCTGCTGCACGGGGGTCGGGGCCGGCTCACCAGGTGCTTCTGGGCCCACTCTGTGGGGCCGACTTGTGGTGAGCAAGAGCCTGGGCTCGGCAACTGGTGCCTCGTCGCGTGGGCGCGCGGAGCAGTTCCCACAGGGACGGTCCTGTTTGCGGCCTTCGAGCTGAAGGGCAGGAGATTGGTGGCCTGGGTGAAGGTGCGCAGGGCAGGAGGAGGAGTGCTTGAAGCTGGGGCTTCAGCGTGGGCATCGTTTCCAGGTGCTTATTTCAGCTGGTGATGGTCCTGTTTCCTGGGCTCCAGCTCCAACTACAGCATCCACTGGCAACTGTATATATATATATTTTTTAAAGAAAACTTAAATCTGTGGGTTTTTTTTTCTTTTTAAATTGCTATTATGTTACATTTTTCAAATGAAGAAATGCCACCAGAAGGGGAAGTGACAAGTGAGAAGGGAAAACCGATGATTATCAAGATACTTGGCTCAGCTGAATCATCCAACCTGCCCTTCTGAAGTTAGTTTCCTACATTGCTGAAAAGACTTAAAATAAATACATTGTAAAGATGGAGAGTGATCTTCTCAGTTTCTCTTTTTCTAAAAATAGAAAGTGCTTTTTGACTAGGGGATTTGCTGCATGGTATCACCTGATACGGGAGGCCCCGCTGAGCCATTTTACTGTAAACTAATTGGCAAAAGCAGAAGCTCAGCAGAAACTCCCTTGAATTAGTTTGAGATAAGTGCGCATTTTGGATGACTCCTACAAGTAGAACGAGTCTGCACGGCAATGTAAAAAGACCTGGTATGTTAATAAGGGCCTCACCAGAGACGAGTGCCTCTGTTTTTTGGGGGTCTTGTGGGAAGCTCGCTCCTTTTGCCCCGTTGTTGCTCTGACTGAATGAACTGCTGCATAAAAGACAGTAGCTCTGCCATCATGCAAATAAACTGGCAGTGCTCGGTGCTGGCTAGGAAGCAAGTGAGCTAAAGAAGAATCTTTTAGTAGAAAGATCCCATGTACCTGGATGGGCTGCACGTGGTGCCGAAGCCACCCTGGGCTGGGCAGGCACCTTTGGAGGTGCAGAGTAGAAACAGTAACCAGAAATATCTTGACCTTCCACTGAAGCTGAAATGAAAAGGGAACATGGAAGCCAGAATCAGAAACTGCAGGAGAGCAGCACGGACTCAGAGAAGACATGGAAAAACATCCTCTGCTTTTCAGACAGAAGCATTCACCTGTGGCAAAAATAGCCCCAGGTTATCTGGACTGCCTTTCCCCTTTCACTTACAAACCAGCAGTGCTGGGATACAAAAATAAACAAGTAATGTAGAAACAGGGTTATTTCGGCTTGCACCAAAACCTGATACATTTGATAGGAACCTGCACACAGCAAAGACCTTTGGAAGGCTCCACAAGGTCCAGCAGTGTAGGAAGTGATCCCCATGCAGGAAGAGAGGGGATGGATGGATGCTTTTGTGAATTTTATTCTTGGAGCTGTACAAGAAATTCCTATGTGCTGGATCCTACTATTTTTTCTTTTTTTTTTTTTTTTCCTTTTTTTCTTCTATCAGGGAAGCTTTTAGAAGCAGAATTAATTTGAAGTAACTTGTGGTTTTAACCCACAGTAATACTTTTCCTGCCCTTTGCTGAATAGTTCACAGTGACGTACTCCGATTTCAAGTACCATTGAAATGACTTCAGTGAAACTGCAAAGGTAGGAATAGGGTAAAACATTGCCTTTATTCAAAGAAAAGCAAAGGAAGAACTAAAAATAGGACTTTCCCAGGATTTTTCCATTTCTTCCTTGATGTCATTTCACCCGATGTTTATTTGAAAATCTAAAGATGAGACCGTGTATACTTCCTGTGACTGACACTGTTTCTATTTCTGCAGTAATGGAAATGATTATTTTCCTATTCATTTGCTTCTTTTGTACAGATTTAGACACAAATAGCAGCTGACCTCAGCAGGTTGAGATCTGTCCAGGCATTTTTGTTTGGCTCCATCTGGCAGCTTAGATCCATACATGCATGGATCTCTCCCACCTTTTTGGTTTCCCAACCTGTATTTTTGTTTATGGTCTGTAGCAGGCAGAATACTGCTGTGTGCCTGGGAACCACAATGAGCATGAGTGTGAAAGAGGAACAGACCACACCATAGATATTCTGATATTTCATGAAGTTAGTCTGGTCACTTTCAACAACCTTTGCTGGCACAGGAAGATGACATCCTGTATTATGATAATAGCAGAAATCCCCTCTTATTTTTAGCATGAATCAGTTCAGAGACATTCCTTGTTGAGATGCAAAATCAGATACTGAATGTCTACATCCTGCAACAAGATTACATGGTGTGGGCAACTCCACTGGCCCCAAAAGAAGTGAGCCCCAAAACTCCAGCCTAATAATAAAACCTTATTCTCTCATTCCTCTTAATATGATATCCTGAACTGTGTAAGACATATATTAGCTGTCTGATGGTGGCACATGTTTCTCAGTGAATTGCTTGGCTTCCTAATTTGATATTTATAAATGCAACACTGCAGTGCCCAGAGATGCATGTGTTCTTAACTGTGTATTCTGAAACTCGAGCATTTATATGACAAACGACTACTCAAATTACTTCTATGAGTCTATTGTTCAGCTCAAGCTAATAGTTTTAGATTTAGGTAATAAATCTCCAAGGCATGTCATAGAGGCGTAGATTTGAAAGAGGAGCCTATCTGGTTGCTTGCTCCATGCCAAAAGTTATATTGCAGACTCATTTCTGTATCTAGCACATGTACCTGTTTTCAGCTAAAAAAGCGACTAAGGTTATACTGCCTGAAAGTGCACAGGTACATCTTACTGGATGCTTGTGGGAATAGCTCCCTTTCTCCAGTGCAATCCATGTATTCCTGCTGACTCACACAAGTCCCACCATTCTACCTGTCCCACCATTCTACCACCGTGTAGGATTGGGTGCAAAATTAGTACAAGTATGCTATGCTGTCCTTTAAGGGAAAAGCAAGGGCTTTTCCTCTTCTGGTCTACTTTGCTGTGGGACAAACAGGTTGGGAAACAGCACCAGGCCCCTCTCCTGCCTTTCACTTGAGGGCTGAGATGCTCACGATGCTGAAGGTGGTTTGGTTTCTAGAACAAAGCTCCTAGGGCTTTTTCCTAGGGCTGGTCACAGTCCTCTTGGCCATAACATGTTCTGGGAAGCTGGGGTGGCTCCTGCTGTGCACAGCACTACAAACTAAACATCTTGCTTGGGGAAGCTCGTGCCTGGCTTTGCTGTTTGAAATGTTCTCTCTTGCAGCTGGCCAGGAGCACTGCGTCCCGCACACGGCTTCTGAAATCGCGGGAGGTGACGCACATTGCTAAGCAACATCTGCCTCCAGCTGCGTGACCTTTCCTGTGAGCTCTCTCCTCCTCCTACTAGGGGTTGTCAAGAAGCCTGAGAGGCTTCTGAATTTTGCTCCATGCTCATTTTCTGGGGAAACTAAAGCCACGCTGAATTTTGTCTGCTTGCCTAACTGCTTGAAATTTATTTTGCTAAATTTATTTGGCACACTCCCCATGTGCCAAAGCAAAATACGAGCTTGGGGAGGGAGCAGCAGCTTCTCACCTGAAGGCTGATGGAAGATTAGAAGCACATGTGTGCCCCATGGAAAGAGATGCTGGTTGCCCATGTCTGTCCCACCTGTGATGCAAAGACAGTGTATTTGCAAGCCATGGGGCTAGCTCTGCATGGGGTGAAATTAAGCGGTGGGATATGCACTCAGGCTGCTTTTCCCAGCCCGAAGAGAGGCCTGAGAGGCTGTCCCTGTGGCTGCAAATCTGAATATTCTCCGCAACGATGCGGTTCCTCAGGAAGGAGCAATGGGATGGCTCGTGGCTGGCAGGACGCCCTGTCTGCTCCAGCGCGTCCCGAGACGCTCCCGCGGCTGCTCGTGCCAGGCCAGCTCTGCTGGAGTCGCAGCGCCCGCACAGAGGGAGGCTGCGCCGCGCCTGGGGCCTCTAGACATTATTATCCTGCAGGTAAATAACAGGGCTTGGGCTGCTGACGTGGCTGGTAACACTGTGAGTCAGGTTTTCCAGAAGAGCACGGGGCCCGGCGTGCTGAGATGTGGAAAACCCTGGCGCGGCGCTCAGGTGCCGGTCAGCGCGCTGAGCTCCCTAGGGAGGGGGCGATCCTCGCGCATCGCAGCTCACGTCCTCTGGTCGGGCTGGAGCGTGGTCAGCCAAAAACCCACTGAGGGTCATTAGATACCCAGAAACGACCCCTGCCTCCGCAGGTCACGAGCTGCAAATTGCCCAAGGTCGGGGTTGTATTCAAGGGAAGCAGTGCTGCGCGGTCGGGCTACCCCTGCTCCCTTCCCACAGTGCCTGGCCGGCCTCGGAGAGGAGATATGAAGCAGGATGGACTTCGGTCCCACCCCAAAAAGCTGGTCCTGTGCCCAGGTGCCCACAGGGCGCCCCAAGGGCGCAGGTCCAGCCTGCAGGCAGGCGCCTTCCCACAGCATCAGGGCCCGTGGGGCAGGCTCTGCTCCCCAATGTATCAGGCATTTCTACTTAGGGCCTTGCGTTTTCCCTTGAAAAGGGAAATTCAGCTGTCCGCTTTCCTCATTACACCAATACCAAGAAAAACCGCAGTGATTAAACCGTCACAGGACAGAGCCCTCTCAAAATGAGTCCAGCTGTGCCCTTATGTGCTGCATAACGCCGAGGGCTTGATGTTTTCGCTGTTCGTCTGCTTCTTTTGGGGGTTATTTTTTGCTGCAGCCGCAGGCAGGTCAGGGTGCCACCGGCAGACTCAGAGTGATTCATTTCTCTTTCAGCGTCCCACGGGACCCTTGGGGCACTTGCCGGCCAGGCCACAGTGAGTGAGCCCACCTCTGCTCTGCACGTGCCATTACAGAGTCGGTCTCGTGCCTCCTCTGTGCCTGTATGCTCTTTCTTTCCCATTTGTTTTTCCTTTTTTTTTTTTTTTTTTTTTCCCCTTTTTTTTTTTTTTTTTTTTTTTTTTTTTTTTTTTTTTTTTTTTTTTTTTGCTGCTGGATGAATAATGCCTTCTCTGCCTTTTTTTTCTACTTTAAATAGTGTTGGAAAATTTTCCCCCCTCTGCCTCTTCTTTCCCTGAACACTGCCAGTATGATCTGGAGAGGAGCTGAGATTTTGGAGGGCAGTTTTTATGAGAATGGCTCCTCGAAACGCTGTGTAGCCTGCAGAGATCTGAAGTGCATGTGGAAGTGCTGTGAGAAGAGCTGGCTGAACCTTAGTGTTTAGATGAAATTCCTGTTTGGCTGCCGCGCACCAGCTCTACCTTTGAGGCTGACGCTTCTGATGAACAAAACAGGTGACCATCAAAGGGTCAGTGACCATACACGGCCCCGAGCTACTCAGGGTGCTTGGAGAGCTGCGTTCACTTGCATCGTGCCTGCTCTTCAGGGCTGGTTTGGGGCTGGGCTGGACACTCCAACCCTGCCTGGAGTAGATGCTCAAGCTTTGGTTGTTTTGCTTTGGTTTCCCAAGGCTGCTTTCCAAAGGCTAAAGCTGCCTGCAGAAGAGGACTTCCACCCTTGCCCTCCAAGGAAGAAAATGAAACCCTTTAGTTCAGATAGATTAAAATGTTGTGGTTTTGGTTTGTGTTTCAAGATTTTATGCCTTACTATGAAAACATATCAAAAATAGTGCAATTTTGAAAGGGGAGGATCCCTGAGCAGTTTGCTTTGCTGCAACAGGGTTTGGGGAACTTCTGCCCCATAGTTGTTTCCACCCTTGGCCCAGGGAAGTGGCAGAGCCAACGCTGAGAGAGAAAAAGCAGCCCTGCTGCAGGTTTCCAGACACCTCTGGTATTTCCATGTGCTCTGCAGGGGGTTTGGGAAGGAGCACTTGTCTGCTGATGGACTAGATTAGGCACGGAGACTGCTCGGCCTTGCCTGCCGGGCAGCTTGAGCGCTACCTCCCCTTGGCTCTGGTGGAAGCGGCGTGACTAAGCGCCCTTTGAACAGCCGGTCTGAGCTAGGCGGATGCCGAAATCTCTCGGCGGTGCAAGCGCCTGAGCACACGGCTCCAGACCGCGGGGTGAGCCGTCCTTCGGGGGGAGGACGGCCGCCAAGGCTGGGATGCTGTTCGGGATGGTGCTTGTGATGGACTCTCAGAGGGATGACCTGGTTGAGGAGGAGACCTGTGTTAGGAGGACAGGTTGGACCTAGGGGAAATCGTCTGAATAGGAGAAGATGTTGCTGAAAGGGTGAGGAGAAAAAATGGCCTCTGAGAGCAAAAAATCTTGGTGGAAAATGAGTATTATTATTTTTTTTCCTGTTCTGAAAAGCTCTGACGTGAATGGATGTTGGCCTTGCATTTTATTGACCGGCTGTGATGTTTCATGAGAGGTTCAGTAGGGAACATGAAGTCCTTCAGGGCTGGGGAGGAATCACAGCTCTCAAGAGCATAATCTGAGGGCTATAAAATAGTGGTCAAGTAGCTCCAAGTTCTTGCGAATTCAGGATAACGCTACAGCTATGGGAAACCATTTGATTCCCTTTGGCAAGATGGACTGCTGAGCAGATGTGAAACTAAATATCTTGCTGATCGAGGGGAAAAAAAAAAAAGTGTTTCGACCGAATTTTTGTTTTCCTTGGTTAGTATATTTTTTTCTAGAAAATGCAAGAAGATGGGACTGAAAGTTTAAATTAAGGGACAGAAGCTCAATTTATGCATATTTAGAAACCAAAATGCTCTCTAAGCAAACACTTATGAGTTTCATAGTTTTTGCTTACGTTGTTCATAACATTTTGTATCCATATGATGTTAGTCATGACATGCTGTTACTGTTTTTAAGCTTTTCAGTTGCTCCACCAGGAGGCTAAATCTAAATTAATCAATCAACTCCTACCCAGGAAGTCACCTCCTCTGCATCCTGTCGATGTAAATGACAGTGATGTAAAAAGTGTAATTGAATGTAATGTGTAGACTGTTAAGTGGAAAGCTATGTTAATTTCTCAATTATATTTATTCTAAGGTTTGCATCTTTTCAGGTGATGATCCACTAAATTGACTTGTCACGCTAATGCGTTCATTTTTAAGGCATGAAAAAAAATCAATAAGAATAAATACAGAGACTGTGAAATTAAAAGTTGTCTTTTAAAAAACAGATCAAAGCCAGAATTTAAAATATTTGATGTTGGGACAGGTTTATGGATGTTAACCAGAAAGTACAAAACCCCAAGAATTTTTTTTGTTGGTGTTTTCTTNCAGAATTTAAAATATTTGATGTTGGGACAGGTTTATGGATGTTAACCAGAAAGTACAAAACCCCAAGAATTTTTTTTGTTGGTGTTTTCTTTTTTTTTTTTTTTTTTAATTTTATTTTTTTATTTTGCCTACCTCCTGTGTACCTGGCATACTATGTGAATGGTGACAAGGCACCCAGGACAGCAGTAGATTTTGGAGGATTTGTGCTGCTCAGGGTGAGCACTGCGCGATGATACCTTGCGGTGCCTCTGTGTGACCCATGCCCTTTAATTCCTAAAACTAGGTGTTCAGCACTCGAAAATCTGGTTTTGGAGATTTTTTTTGTCCCGTGGTTTTTTGTTCTCATAGCGTCTTAATCATTCCCCTCTGCCTTGGCTTCCTGAAAGGAGCGCATCTGTTCTCTCGTGCTGGTTTCAGTCTGCACTGAAACCACAAAACTCAGATTAGGCTCTTCAAAAGCTTCACCAGGCTTCAGGAACTCCTGAAGCAAATCTGGGCCCGTTTTCATGCAAATCCAAATGCCTTTTATGGTTTCGTTTCAACTTGACATTTTGATTTTGAGATTCGGAGTTGCTCAGGCCCTACGGCCTTATGTGAAACCCAAAGGGCGTGAACTTACATGAACTGAAATGGAAAAAATATTCAGATGAACCCACTGAAGACTGAAACCAAGTTCCCACAACTGTACTTAATAAACCGCTCTGTATTTTTTTTTTTTTTTCTTTTTATTTAATTGGAGAAGTGGCAGATACTGCTCCACAGTTGGGAGTCCGCAGCAAGGCCCATTTTTCGTTTTATGTACATTGGATATTACACAGGCGTCCCGGTAAATCATGGATGGTTTGCCATCCTCTAACTGGAAGTTTCCTAGGCACTCCCCCCTGAAGGGGTGCCCGTCTTTGCTGGCACATGGCAGCTCTGTGCTCTGGCCGGGAACTGGTCCATGCTTGGGGCTGCCTGTGGAGAGAGGAGGAGGAGGAGGAGGAGGAGGAGGGACTGCTGGGCATAGGTATAGGCAGACGGCAGTTGACTGGAGAGGGTGTAGGGCGTGCAAGTTTTAACTAAAACAAAAAATCAGTGTTTTGGCAGGTATGGTAATGGTCAGCTTGGCTAAAACCGACCCAAGGCACCTCTGGAGAGCGAGCCCCTTTAAAACACCACGAGGTGTTTTAAAGCACGAAAGGGCATTGTGAATTTGTGGAGACCCTTATTATCCTGTTGCGTTAATGGTCCAAGACGCCTTCCCTACCCAACTGGATCACAACGTGGGCTCTGTCTGCAGGACAGCGCCAAGCACAGACCCACATGCGGGCAGTGGCTGAGGTGCTGAGGTGGCTGTCCTCACGCTTGATCCCTGGGCAGCATCTCCCACCTCACTTCTTCCCCCTCTCCTTGAGGTTTCATGCTCAGGAGAATGAAGTATTTCAATGGAGCAGCTGCTAGTGGTGGCCTCTAACTTCTCCTCCTTGTTGTAATCCCAGAGTTGTTGATGCTTCCCTACACAGACGATGGCAGTTTGGTACCTGACCTTTGGGCACCATGGTTCTCTCAAGATGTTACCGACTGAAAAGAGTGCAAAAGCCACGTCGGAGCTGTGGCTGCGGGTGACTGTGCTCAACCTCTCATTTTCCCTTTCTTACAAAAGTGTGCATGTGGAAGCCAAGGTCTGCTCTTTCAAAGACCAGCTTTGATTTTGTGCCTCTGCATCTATGGGAGCAGCGAGCCGATCCACACCTAGGAAAATGAAGCCTTTTGAAATCAAGCTTTCAAAATCATCAGTTAAGACTTTTCATATTAATTAAAAGATTAAGTTGATTTAGAGAGCAAGCATCCTGTAGCATCCTATTAGAGGCAAGGTAGCTACAGTTTACATACGCTTTACTCAGTGCAAAAGCCATATGTACTGCAAAAAAAAAAATAAGGTGAGGTTAGCCATGAGTGGAGAGGAGCAAGTTGTCCTTGCTTAGTTATCTTGTAGCGAAAAACGCAGCACCTTATCTCTAGCAATATTTTACTCGGAGCTGGCTAATGCTCAGGAACTGTCTTGGTTTTGTTTTTCATCTTTGAAGCTAACCCCACCAACTTCTGCACTAAAAGCTTCGCTTCTCCGAGTTTCTGGGTCTCCGCAACTGTAATTTCTTCACACGTGATTATTGCTGGGCCTTGGGGCTGCAGGGCTCCTACAGAAGGTAATGGGTGCCAGGACAAAGTGTCATCCCAGGGTGATGCAGGAAACTTGAGGCCAAGCTGGAAATCGAACCTAGGCATTTCCCAGGTTAGGTGTCTTACCTAGAGGGTTTTGTTTGTTTGTTTGTTTCTTTTTAATCTCTCCACATTGCTCTCAGAGGCATTTTTTTCTTGGTCCAGACAGTTAGTTAATCTATTAGCCTCATCTTTGAGCTATTGTCCCTCTAACCCAGAGGTCTCAC
>VZSV01000025.1:4592209-4627339 GCA_013398735.1 Nothocercus julius
CAATCTTGCTTTACAAGCAAATTTTCTGTTATGTAAGCTAGAAATGTTTATGCTTCACTTCCAAAAAGTAAGCTACAAAGCGTAGTAGCTAAGTAAGCTACTATGAAAACCATATAATCACTTGAACTGCTGTAGAAATTAGAAAACTCTTTGACTTCTGGTGCACTAACTTCCTTTCCAAGTTACCTGAGAAGTGTGAGAGTATGTTCTGACAGCAGTGAGATTAAAAGTAACTGGAATGGAAACAAGGACGTATTAATATCTCAGTTACAACATTGAGATAGAACTATAAATTCAAGGAAATTAGAAGCCCCATGAGATTATTTTATTGCCTCTTTGTGTTAGTCTTGTATCTTTTCTGGAATAGAAATAAGTTGTATGGTAGAAAAAAAATGTCAGAAAGTGGTCTCAGTCAAATTATTATCAGGTTAAAAGTGATCTTGTGTATCTGTGCCACAGATAACTTTTTTTTAAACAACAACTTCTAACTAGCTACTTCTACTAGTAGAAGTAGTACTAACACTAGTTAGCACTGGAACACTAAGTTCTTTTGAATTTGGAGGCATGGCAGTGAATATGAAATAATCTGAATGGCAGTGACTCCCTTCGGCAAGCCTGGGGATTGTGCTTCTGGATGGCCGTCGAGGTGCTCTTGTCTACCAGAAACAGGTTTCCTTATTTCTGTATGCTTGATTGGTTTGTTTTGTTTGATACAGCCTACTTGCAAGGCAGAAAAGAATAATCCTTTTCACATTCTTGAGAAAAATCCAGCATTAAATGGTTGACCTAAGTGTCAGTCATTTTACCAGAGAAATTACTCTTTTGGTTTTGCTGATAGACAGCTCTGGCCACAGTGGCTGAATCTGAGCTGGATCATGGTGAGACGACTTAAAAGCTTTTACAAACTGAATTGGAATTCATATTTTAACCTAGGGAAGGGTGGGGGAAGAGGAGAACAGCAAAGTTAGGATTATAACTCAACCGATACGTTAAGCCAAAAATTTAGCCTTGATCTGTATCCATCGTAGTCCTTGGCTGCAGTCATTGGAGTTAGCAGGATGGCTACCTTCAGCCTCTGCAACTTCAGTAAAGGATCGAGCCTCTCCATTCATTGCTGTGTGGAAACAAGACGGACTGAGGCTCGCTGCAGATGAGGCTCCTGCGACTTGTATGGGTCTCCCCTCCAGGTGGGCGCCCGCTTGTGCCCGAAAAGGCAGCCCCCACCCCGACTCTGTAGCCCTGCATTGACATAATCAGAATAAAGCCTCACTACCAGGATGTTGCTTTATACCCTTGCTGGCGTTTTACAGACCAATCTGGAAATTAAATTGCAAAGAGAAGGTTGCAGTGACGGTTATAATAGGTCTGTGTCAAACCGAGGCTTCTGCTGTACTATCTCCACTGCTTGCCAATGGGAACATCTTGGTTTTCAACTCCCACCTGTAATCAAGCCAAATTGACTTCATGGCTTGGTTTGTTTCTGAAACAAAATGGCCCTTGTGTAGCAGTCAGGATGTGTGAGAACTGGGGTTTCTGGAGCTCTCCAAGCAGGCAGCAGGAAGATGGGCAGCAGGTAAACCCAACCTCAGTGGGACTGGCTGTAGTTAAAGAAGCAAAGCTGCATCTCAGGAACAGTGTGCTGCACTTGAGATGCTCCACTGCAACTGCAGGAATGCTCAATAACATATTGTTTGGCAAAACAGATCTTATAATACCACTCCAAAAATATAAAAGAGGGGGCCTAGGAGAAATTATGATTTCAATACCCATTAATATGCCATTTAAAGCTGAGCATAGTGCTGAGGAAAAGTGCCACTGGGCAGCCTTGGAGATGAAAGTTGAAAATCCAAGATGTAGTTTTCATTTTACAGAGACAAACCACATAAATTCAAAGCCTGGATGGGAAAGATGTGGTAGCTGTCTCTATCACATAACACTTCAAATCGCCACTTGAGTTGTCCTCAGCCTTCTCACCATCCTCTGTCACTGCTGTAGAGGAGATTTACCTGTTCGACAGTTCAGAAAGAGCTCACTTGTTTCAGTTCCCAAGACATTTATTTGTGCTGGTAGTAGTGGATTATGCAGAAAATGATTCACCTATGTTTGTTTGAGGACTGGTTCCACTCCCTTGCCTGGCTTGCAGTGAGATGGGAGAGCAGGGCCACCAGCAGAGGAAAGCATGGAAAGCAGCTGAGGCAGGGGCATGTGCCACACTTCTTTCTGCAAATGAGTAGCTGCCAGGTGGATTAGTCCTACTACCCCTCTGCATCTCTCTATCAGCAGAACTGGGCTGTGTTGTGGCCACTGCAATCTTACCACTGCGATAGCTACTGCTGGTGGTCCTGCAGGAGCGGGAAGGCATGAAAGGTAAAATGCCCTTTGGACCTGGGTCATCAGACGTGGGAAATATCAGGTGTGGGGAATATCACCAGGTACAGGAAATACCACTGTGTGTGTGCCTCGCTCCCAGGCTCATCTTCAGGCAGAGAGGATGGACCCTGCCTAGATGGTGTGATCCAGTGTGCTCTCTTTTATTGACTGTATCTATGCCAAACTAGCCAGTGTGCTTGTGCCTGCATGGATCCTGTGTCCTGGATGCCCTTGTACTGCTGTGTGAGCTGGTGGCTCACAGATCTGCAGTTAATAACCTGAAAGAGGGCTGACAGAGCAATTGTCCCGTGCCTCAATTGAAACAGACTCCTTTGCCATCTTGAGGGCGCCGATTTGACCGGGTTGTAGACCTGATGGCTCTGCACACAGTTAATTACAACTCCTATAAAACATGGAGTCTTCCTCTTGTGTTTTCTGCTGTTAACGGATGAAGCAAGTTTCCATCCATAACTGTTTTCGTGGCTAAGGGCTTCCTGTGCTTGTTGAAAATACAGACTGGACAGCAGTGGGAAAAGTGACCGTTGCTTTGCTGTGGTTTTAGCTATGTTTTTCCACCTTTCTTGCTATTGAGCCTTTGCACAAAGTAGTTCTTGGATTGCAGTACTCCTATGTTAAGGAATGGTCATGCCAGCTTCTTCGCTCTGTTGTTCATATCTCAGGTAAGTGGCTATTTAACGGCTCTATAACTCAGTCAGAGAGATCTACTTTAAAAGGAAGCAGAAATGCAGTATAAACTAATGTGGATCATTTTGGTGGAAGGGGTCGGCAGCTGGCTCCAGGTTCGTGGCGCTGGCAAGCAGAGGTGGCATGCTCTGCCGTCAGCTCGGCTGTGGATGGAGCAATGTGCCTGTCAGTAGTTCTGCTAGCCCTTAAATGCTGGCCTGCTAAAAATCTCATGGCATGACTTGTGCCGATAAAGGAGATAGGAGGACACTGAGTGAAGCAGTGTGCAAATGATTTGGGAATCCCTGATGACATCAAATGGACGTAAAAGCCACTTAGACTCAGGTCAGGTGCATTTTGGGCTGATAGGCAGAGTGACGGGAAAAGGGAGCACTCTGCTTTATCCAAGGCATATCAGCAGTAAACCACCCGTTGTGGTAACAGTGATGAAGCAAAGTAACATCATCCCTTGTGGCTGATCTGTGCTCCCCAGAGTTTCCTTCCCAGAGACACGCTGCCGGTTGGGACAGGGCCCAAATTACCAAGGGATTTTTGCATGGGACACCCCGTTCCACTCTGGGGGTTAGAGGTGCTGCCACGATGGTTAGGACAATTCAGGTTGGTTTGTTTGTGCTTTTGCAAAGCTGTAGTTTCCCATTTGCAACACCTGGGCGGACAGCAGCTACGGTTTCGACCAACAATAAAGCTTTATTGCACTCGGCCACAAATAACGAAGCGCTTATCCAGGGCGTGATCAGACCTGTGGCTGTGAATAATATCAGTCAGAATGTGATACACAGGCTAGAGAGATAAACAAAGCAAACCAAAGGAAACCAAGCTGTCTGATAAACTAAATAAACAGGAGGGTAGGCCCAAGAGTGCATTGCCAAGTCCCACGTGGTGTCTTCAGTCCCAGACTCTTTCCTCTTTTCCTCACTCTGTCTTTTGCTGCCAGCACGGTGGGACGTGCTTCAGGCAAGAAAGGACGGCTCATCCCTCCCTCTTTCCCAGCTCTGCAAGCTGCTTGGGGCCGGTGGTCACCTACAACTCGGCGTGATTGAGAGGACATGGTTGGCAGAAGTCCTCTGTACTGGCCCCTGCGTTGTATTTCTGAATGATTTTACAGGAAGAAATTCATCGGTAAGACCAGGATAGGAAAAATGGAATAACGTGCAGCATATTCTCATTAAAAAATCACAAAAGTTAGGATTAGAAGGCATTTCAACACATCCTCTAATCTAGCACGTTCTTGTCTATGGTGATCAGACATTAGGCA
This sequence comes from Nothocercus julius, assembly GCA_013398735.1. NCBI lineage: Eukaryota > Metazoa > Chordata > Aves > Tinamiformes > Tinamidae > Nothocercus > Nothocercus julius. The sequence goes on from VZSV01000025.1 coordinate 4,596,540, forward strand.
TAAGAAGGTAATGACCAAACAGCTTCCAAAACATGAGGCAAAACTTGGAAAACACACACTGTCCCCACCTGAGTAAGCAGATGGTAAAACAGAAAGGGATGAGAAAAGGTACCAATGACCATTCAGACTTAATCCAAGCTTTATCTGGTTTTAGGTGAAAGCAGTGGTGTCAGTAGTATAAGCTGGAAAATTGCTGGCATGTTCCTCCACCCCCTGTAAACATCCTAATTCAGTCTACCATGAAATACAAAAGACTCAAAATATTTCTAGGCTAAGTGGATGATCTCAAAAGAAAAAAAAAAAAAAAAAAAAAAAAAAAAAAAAAAAAAAAAAAAGAGAGAGAGAGAGGCAAAGAGACATCATTTTATGGCAGATATTTCTGAGAAATTAAAAGGAAAGGGAATAAGGTTAATGGACCAAGCAGACTTTTCTTTGTTTTCTGTTAATTTGCCAAAGTGTAGTGTTTTATGTTTGGCAGTGTATAGTGTGGCTTACTGCTACCAAGCAATGGAAAGCAATGTGTTCATCTGTTTAATCCCTTCTGTAGTCCATAAAGCAATCCAGACCACAGTGAAGTCATTTTGGTAACACGATAGTTGTTTATAAGCAAGCTGTTGTTATGCTGGTTTCTTTAACTCTCTACTGACTTAGCACATATTAAAATATTATAAATTGTATACATAAAAACATAAGATAACTGGAATAGTGAGTATAATATTTGGGTTTTGCTTGGAATCTTCTTTTTTTTTTTCCCATGAATTTACCAAAAATGTGAAGTCATGGCCAGTACGGTAAGGATGATGACCTTAGCTGTGCACTTCCCAGCTTCCAAGAGCATGGATTTTATCCTTGATGTGTGAAGGAACAGCACCACATAATAAGTCAAAGTGGTGTTTGTTTATTTTGGGGAAAAAAAAGCATCTGAGTCATAACACTGCAAGTCGCATTCCAACTTCCTCAAAATGCGGGTGTGTTCGGAGGCAGCGTTTGCCTCCCCGGGACTGTGCGTGCCACCACGGAGGTGCTGTGCTCGCCTGCTCCTGGAGACAGAAAACCGTTGAAGCAGTAGGGTGGGTCTGGTGTGGTTTGAGAAACCCTGTGCCCCTGCAAAACCGCCCTCGGAGCACCTCCTTCGGAGCACTCCATGAAGCCGAAGCACGGCTATGGCTATTACTCCGTGGCCTGGGCTAATTTACCAAGGACAACACTTTAAGAAAAGAGTCACAGCCAGCCTGTTGGCTTGGCCCAGGACTGGGCTTGTCGGTACTGCAGCATGCGCCCTTCAGGCTGCAATTCATCCCAGCGGCCCTAGTTAGCCTCTGAAGACCCATAATTTCCATTTCGTGTGTCTTGAGTGGAAGACAGAGGCCGAAATTCCCTCTCCTTCCCCAGATCTTTGTTTTTGACAAGGCTCCTAGCTCCTTAAACCCTGCCTTCCACCCAGTGGAAAATATTAGAATCGTGAGCTCAGTTTGGCATGGAGTGAAATGGCTTTGCAAGACTCCAAGCAGTGAAGAGTCAAGTCCAATTATCGAGTTTTTTTTGTTTTTTTTTTTAACCTCCATAAGCACCAACTCACTTGCAGAACTGGGTATTGTTCCCTTAATTGCTCAGATGCAGGGAGAGAGCCATTTCTCTCGGTGTGATTGCACCGGCGGGATTTGCCAGGCCAGGCAAGCAAGCCTGATGCTCGCCGTCAAGGCCTGCTTGCAGCCAGCATCGCACAAAGCACAGCCTGCGACTTCCACAGCGCCCTGGCTGCTGCAGGGCCCTATCATTCGGGGGTCTCCAAGGGAGCCGAGTGCTGCTGGTAGCTGAACTCCGGCTGTGATTTGCCGCAGTGACGGATGGAAAAGCATTGGTTGCAACCTTGCGGGTGGGATGGGCGCGCGGCTGAGGAGAGGGGCCCGCGTGCAGCACGCTCTTGTCCTCACGAATAGCGAGCTGCGGCCTCACAAAACGCCCCTGCATTTCTGCAAGATTATGCTCGCCTGCTGGGACTTTTCAACGCTGAGGAGGAAAACAAATCCCAAGTGTGATGTCAGCACGGCCCAAAATAAACAGGGATGTGGGTGGCGATGCCTTTCTTTTTTCTCCAGCTCACAGGGAGGTGTTATCCCTGCTCCAGCCTGCTGCCTTCCCTTGCTTTGTGCCTTGTTTGCTATGAGCCGCAGTGATTAGGGACAGGGGATTTCCCTGGGTGCAGGTCCCCGTGCTGCTGCCTGCCCCGGGCACCCCACGGTCTTGCAAAGCCCCACCTGGCTCCATGCCGCTGTGCGCTTTCCCCCGGGGCGTGCTCATTCCGCTTCCTCCCCTCGACGGAAGGAATGACGCTCCTTAAATCTGCCAGAGCTCTGGACTTCGAGATGCTGCTCCTCTGTCAGATTTGGTTGGAAAGAGGCCAGGAAAAAGATTATTAGGGAGGAGGAGATGCACAGATGGATAAAATCTGCAATCACATCTCCCTGGTTGCCCTAGGACACTCGGTTAAGAAAGCCATTGAGACTGCCTTGGCAGCCTGTCCCTCTCCAGCAACAGGAGGCAAATTCAGTCAAGCAATAACCTTTGGAAATGGGAACTGCCATGGCAGAAAAGCACCAAGCACATGCTTAAAGCCCACCAGAAACCAGGGAAACCCCCACACCGCATTCAGCTGAAGTCCTTGAGGAAGATGTCTGAGTGAGGTTTTCCACAGCCTTTCCGGCACGGCCTTGGAGCTGAGGATGGTGAGGCATCCTGTGGCCACAGCAGGGCAGGACCAGGTCTGTTTGCTCCTGTTTGTAGGACCTTCCCCCCTTGGCCACACGGCCCTGGCAGTGCAGCCCCTCGTGTACACGCGGGCAGGGGTGTGAGGGGCTGAGCTCCTCGGCTGGGGGGCAGTTTTAAGGCAGAAGATGCTGGTAGCAGTGGGCAGCTGGTGCAGAAGTGGTTGTGCACAGCTGTGCTTCTGCTTGGATTGGGATGAGGCCATTCCTCTCAAATCTTCCACCAAACTGACACCGGAGACCAGCACCTCATCTCCGATACTGTTTAAAACTCTGGATGTGGAATGACACTCTGGTGACAGGTGGGAGCCTCTTTCTGCCTTCCCTTGTCTCTAATTCTCCCTACCCGATCTTCCCCTTTCCTCCTCCTTCTCTTCCTCCCTGCTTTGGTCTTCTCAAAGCTGGCAAGGGGCAAGCCCAGTCCCTGGAGACATGGGGAAGGCCATGGGGAGTCCTCTTCTCCTGCTGGGTTGTGCCGCCCACTGGCACTGTGGCTCCTGCCCACCCCATCTCTCCTTCAGCCCTGCTGGGGACCACAGGAACCACGCTATGGGACAAAAACACTGAGCATGTTGCTTCGGAATCCCCCAAAATGAGGAGTTTGTGCATGTGCTCTGGGTTTCCTGGCAGTCTGGTTGGGGTGAGAGTAGGGGCTGCTCTGCCAGAATCCCTGGATGTCCAGAAATCCCAGATGTGGCCTCTTTCTTGGGCAGGGTGGCTTGGTAGGACTGAGACATTCAGGCTGATCAGGGCTATTGCTCATGCTCTGACATGTCTGGGATTTTCCAGACAGAAATAGGACTGCTCTAGTTCTGCATCTCCAACTTTTTTTTTCTTTTTTTTTTTTTTTTTTTTTAAAGAATATATGTAACTCTTCTAATTTTAAGACATTTTTGAGCCCCATGCCCATTATCTGTTGTTCTGCTTTTTCTGGGTTATTCCATTTCCACAGTCCAGATAACCAAAAGCTGGTGGTGGTAGCAGCTCTGAGCCATGATAGGAAAGCCACAGCCCAGAGACGCCTTGGGGGCCTCAGAGATTATACATAAAGGCAAGTAACCTCCTACCCTACAGTAACTAATTAAAGTTTTGGCTTAGCAAGGTGTCTGCTGAAGCCACCATTTATTGATTGGTGATTAATATGGCAAAGCAAATGACTGTGTAACTGTGGATAATGACATACTTAAAGGAAATCTTAGTGTATGAGGCAGCTGCAGGCAGCCTTGGCAGGTTTGGCTGGAAGAACAAATCCTGGAGGAGAGATCCCTTTATTTGGGATTTTCACAGAAGGCCAGACAAAACATTAGCAAAAGTCTTAGTAGTGCCAGATTTGCACTATTCTTCTTGAAAGTTTATCTTTTTAAAACAAGGTAAATAATTTAAATACAATAAATATCTGTGAGTCATACAACAACTCTCAGAGGAGCAGTGCGCTCCTGCTCTGTTTTGGCTTCCAGAAGAGCAGGCAACATGACTTAATAGGGCGTTTCCACTTGCAGCTTTTTCACGACACTGCCTCCATGTTTGGGCCAAGCTGAAGGAATCAAAGTGTCCTCAGCTTTTCGTCAACTGCTGTTACACGCGGCTGTTTCGCTCTTCCCAGACATTCCTCCTGCTTTGGGGTTTTGAGAACCTGGCGAAATACTTTCAGAATACTTGAAAACAACAACTTGTTCCGTAGTTTGTATGAGAGCTTTTTCTTGCCAGAACAAGCATGAGTTCTTAGTAGCATCAAACCTGAGAGGTGAGACTGGATTTAGAGCTCAGGTTTGCGCTCCCGTGGATGCGCTGATGGATGCTGGTTTTCATGCTGGCAGACTCCCATACACTGTGGTCTTAGATAGCTTTTCTGGCATCCCTCTATCCACCCCCGAACACTGCAGCAGTAGCATGGGAGCAGATCTGGCCTGCCAGCATTATGCTTCTTGGGGCAGTTTTGTTATACTTACGCATTTCTACGGGGTGGAAAAGCCAGTTCCTTAGTTTTACTGACTTCAGGCCTCAGTGCACGGCAGCAGCACATGCCCTTTCTCTTTCATATCCACATTTATCTCGGAGCTTTGTGGGTGATGAGTGTATATCCCACAGTGCCATCACATTCCAGTGTTTCTATAATCCAACACCTTGGGACTAATTCAAACACATATATATTTTAAATGGTCAGTCTTTACTTGCCTTTTATTTATAAGACACCGGCTTTGAAGCACTTCTGAGCTTCAGGAACTTAATTATGTTTTAATTAATGTCTAGATTTTCTTAATTGAGGATAGCTGGCAGTGTTAAGAAAAATAGCAAAAAATCATGAGACCTCTGATACTGGCCAGAACTGTACCAGAATCTGTGGGTGGTTTCTTCTCTACACTCCAATGCGGTTTTCAGGTGTGGCTATTACTGCCTTCCAGTTAGTGGACATAAGCTTTAGTCATGAACACCTTTGTTTTCTCCCTCTGATATGATACATACTGCCTGAAAGCTCTGTTTATTTTCTAAGGAAGAGAGGAAAAACTGCCTTGTCATAGTTATTGATCTTGGAATTTGTTGTTATGATGTTAAGCCTCAATTCATTTATTGTATGTGTACAAGCACTTGCAGTTGTGGGTCCACATCAACGCTAGCTGTTTTCTCTTTCCTGATCTGCACTAATTAGTTTGGTCATTAATTTGAAGCTCCAGAGATAGAGGAAGGCAGAAATGATAGTTAATCACTGACCATTGAGTTTGTGTTGTTTGATTATTTCAGTAAATATATGACAACAGATCATAACTTTTGGTTATGCTTTCTGGGTGTTGAATTCTGTGTCCCCTGATGTTCATGGGCTGCTTTTATGGACTCCAGCAAAATAGAGCACAGCACACAGAGCCTGACCCACCTCCAGCTAAAGCACAGGGAGAGGCCTGTGAATTTTGAGGAAACAGCATCATCTGTAATGATTCCTGGCTTTCTTTCCATGTATTCCACTCTTACTCCTACTTCCACTATGCGTTATTCCTACTACCACTACTTACCACCAAATCCCCACGAGGTGACAGTTTGCAGCCAACCTTGCTGCTTCTTTCAATGAAAGCAAGGCTAAGGAGGCATGGTGGAGCATGGGCAGCCCAGCTGGGCTTCATCAGGAGGGTGAGGGAGACCAGGGCTGGTGGGAGTGCAAAGAGGAAGTGGGTGTTGGCACAGCTGTGTTGGAAAGGGAAAAATAATCACCTGTGAAGAAGAGTTAAGTGGGGTATGGAGTATCTTATTTAGGGTGTAAAAGCCCTGGGAAGAGTTAGGTTTGCTTTGGCTTTCTTGTCCTGAGGAGCAGAATGGTGAGTGGGACTTGTGGTGGGACTCTGGTTGTACAACCCTTGTCAAGAGTGCGTTTGGATGTTCTTTCTTTTGTTGACTCTAGAAAAATTAAATGGTAATGAAATAGCTATCCCAAGAGGTACTGCTGTTGCTAGTTTTGGGGAATGGTCTCTAGAAACAAATGCTTTGTTTTGTGCTGTTGTCTTGCTCACTCACATGTGTAATAACAATAGTGAGATTTTTATTTTTTTCTATATCTTTGAGTTGTTTCAATGAACTTATCTACAGTTTCTCTATTTTTTTTTCCTAAGCCACCCATGAAGCAATAAATGAATTTATATCAGAGTGGCTTTTAAAAGAGTGTTTACTAATTAATTTGTTTGTTGTCTGCCTGCTCCCCCTGAGCTGCTAGCAGCTATGAGCGCAGAGATAACTCTGCCACTGCATAATTATGAGTTTGTTTCCTTCTGACAAAGCACCCTCCTTTTAAGAGATTTTTTGGAACTTGTGCTTGACTTGGTATAAAAAAAAAAAAGCATGCATTTAATTTGATTTTGTTAAATATGATATGATCATAGGGGTGATAAGGCATCTCTACAGCTTTAATTCAAGATACCAAGTTGAATTAGTCAGCTTGATAACTTACAGGGGGACTGGATCACAGAACGGTTGAGGGTGGAAGAGACCTCCAGAGTTCGTCTAGTCCAACCCCAAACGGATGCCTCACGGATAGATACGTGCATGGGAGTGATGACAAAAATCCCATTGTTTTGTAGGTTTGTTGGGCTTGCAGATGTGCCAGTACAGAGTTCGGTATTGGCACTGAGTATCTGTATGAGATAAACCTGTTTGCTGAGTGCTGCTTGGCTCCAGTTACAAGGAAGTTCTGTGTCTTGTATCAGCGTGCACAAAAGAGAATCGATTTGGGCTTCTGTAACCCGTTTCATGTCAAGCACACGCAATCTCACTAGGCAAGATTTGCTTTAGGTTCAGAGAAGATTTTTGATGCTTGAGCTCACAAATGTGATTATCCCTTCCCTCCTTCCAGGCCCTCTTCTTCCTCTTTCTGGTGTAAACTCTTATGCTTCTCTCTTGCCTGAAGCTTTTTATATTAGCCTATGAATGCAATCTCGGTTTGAAATCCAAACCAAGATATAAGCGTGAATGAAAGCAGCAGAACTATTCGTTTGCCCGCGTTGCTCCACGCAGTGGTGATTTCTCCGGAAAGCGGCATCTTGTTTAAAGGCCTGAAGGTGTTCCCGTGTCCTCGGGGCGTTACTCGGTGCTTGCCCGCGGCGTCCTGCCCCGAACGCCTCCGCGTGCTGCGGACACGTGCTTGCCTTGAGCTTTGGGGGGTTCTCCAGGGCTGGGCTACTGGGTGCTGCTGGGAGAGGCTCAGTGGCAGCGCTTGGGCCCCGTGCTCCCTGCTGGGGGAGGCCGGGGCGCCTGCTCGCGCCACCGCGCGCCGATACTCGCGAAATGGCCGCCGCAGTGCGGGCAGCAGCCGTTTTGGCGCGAAGGCCAGCCTGGGGCGGGGAAACGAGCGCGCCGGCTGTTGCGACACCTACTCTGCCATGGTTTCAGTTCTTCCACCCCTCTCCTGCCTGGGTGACTAACCCTGCAGGAATGTGACCAGCCGCAGTCTCTGCGGTCTTCTTTAAATTTTCACTTTTCTTGACTGCCTGAATAAGAAACTACGAGATGTGCAACACTCTGGGCTCTAAAACAAGGCAGCTTTGTATTGCTGAAAGACTCCTGAAAGTGACTTGTGGATTCAGGGGATTTTCTGTGTTGCTTAGAGGAAGCTCTTTCATTAGCTGGTATAATTTTCAGAGAGCTTTCGCTCTACGACTCGCGTCCACCCAAGACGCGCTCTGGGCACAGTCAGTAGTTGTGCTCTGGTTCGTGGGACTTGCTGGGCAGGATGGGAATACAAGTAACCTACAACAGCCGAAGCAGGCTTGGAGGGGGGAAAAGGTGTAATTCGTGTGCTGTGATCATCTCTCTGGTGATTCCTCCCAAAACTATGCTAGTGGTAGCCTGATTAATTACTAGGGCTTCCAAGCAGGTTTTTTTTCCCCTGCCTTACAACTGGCCACTCGGCAACACAAAGTCAGGCAAAGGTTTTGACTTCAAAACTTGAAAGGTCTTTTTGTGCTTGGGAATGTCTTCAGTCACCCCTTGCAACTTGCATGCTTGTCTGCTGTAACCTTGCTCTGACACTGTCTGGCTTTACTCAACACCGTCACTGAAACAACGATGTTAACCTAGTCATGGTCTGTAACCTGCAGCAGATCTTGTTCTCAAGAGAGATGCTGCATCAGCACCACAGATGACTTGTGTTGTAAATTGCAGGGTTGGAATCTTCTTCCTTTCTTTTTTTCCTTCTTCTTAAATAACAGCACTAGTAAGAATGCTTTCTAAAACTAGGAAAGCATGAAGGCTTTTAGGCTTCAACTTTTGGGGTAAAGGGCAAGGAGGAAAAAAAAAGCCTGCAGTTGAGCAGAGTTATTAATTAACAACTAGCTACAGGACTCTTCTTGACTGACGGCTTTATGTATCATAACTTGTTCGGTAAATCATCCTTGCAGATTATAAACATGCCTACGCATTAATAGTACAACATGTACAGCCAAAAAAGTGAAAAATGCCGCAGCTACAAAGTAATGGAGCCTGTTGCTAACAATTATCAGGAAAAAAAAAATATAGAAAAACAGAGGAATGAAAGCCAGATTTCCTTTATTTTTAATAAGGTGGCCCATGTCTCCTTTGGAGTGTTGGAGTGTGTGGGGCGGGCGCACAGCTGGGAGCACGTGTGGGTGCAGCACTGGGACCTGCTGGCCCAAGGGCCAGGCCACGTCGTGCCGGAGGTCAGCCGCGTCACTGCGGACACAAACGTCCTCTTTGTGTGAGGCAGACCCCAAGCCTTGGGCTGTACTGCCATGGCTAGGCTCAACCATCCGCAAAACATTCACGGGAAGCCCCACGGGACTTAGGGATGATGGTGATTTCTCCGGGCTTTCTGAAACTGCACAGTGTTGTTTCAACAGGAGATTAACTGGAAAATGGCTTGGAGAGCATCTTGCTCCCAACACCCTTTGGACTTTAGCAGGGCATTACAGGTGTTTGAATCTCTCCTAGCAGGAGAGAGAATGAAAAGAGAGGCAGTTATGCCAAAATGAGCATGCAGTCAGGAGGGCAAGGACGGAGGAGAGCCGGAATAAGGCTGTTTGACCAGGAGCAGAACTTCTTTCTACTGGGGAGGAGCCCACAGCGCCTCTTATTTTTCTTCTAACCCTATATTAATAACTTCAGCATGAGCGGCTAAAATATCATTAGGAATCAGTTCTAATTATATAGGGGCCACTTTCCTCGTGGGAGGTTTGCTTGCAGGCAATGCCCTGAGGGATGGGGATCCATCCCGCAGGAGGTGGATCTGCCTATCTCGCTGATCGCCTCTCTGCTGCCCATCATTATGGGGATTTGCAGTCACCAGTAACTTCACAACCTGCCTGTGAGGCATCGTCTTCATGTTATGGATTAGAGGCTGAAATGTAGCACAGACTTGAATGACTTGCCCAGGGTCATGTGGGAAACAGGTGTCTGAGCCAAGAGCTTTGAAAACAGTGTTTCTGAATCATGGCTCTGACCTCTCTCTACTTGCTTCAGTTTGGTTGCTACGGCTGGGTCCTGGGTCTGAAGGAAAGAGTTAAAAATCCACATTCCCTGGTGAGAAACAGTGCCTCTATTTCCAGGTATTCATGTGTTTATTTTGTTGCGTTCCCTGGGAGTGGAGCTTCAGGATCACATAGGCTTTTGGCTTGTTGCTGTTTGGGTAGTGTGTGGTGGTTTTTTTTTTTTTTTTTTTTTTTTTTTTTTTTTTTTAAATTTGGGGTCGTGTGTTTGTTTTGTTTTATTTTTTTTCATTGAAATGCTGGTGGCGGGAGGTGCTGCCGAACGAGCCCGGCCAGCGCCGCGAGCAGCGGGGTTACGTAAGCGCCGCGCAGGCACGGATTCCAGTAACTGCCGCAATCCTGCAAGCGCTGCCAGGAACTGCTGATCAGATGACATGGTCTGAATGTCAAAACAGCCTGGGCTGGTAATCTATTGACCTGTGCTGGGCTGCACGGGAGAGCTTGTGTGTATGCATGCGATTTATTTATTTTTATTTTTGGAGGCAACTTACTAATTAAACCTAATGATGTTCAATTATTGAAGTAATAAGTGGCTGGGAGCTACAGGAGATGGCTTTAGGCAGGGGCCGTCTTTTGAGGTGTGAGGGTGGAGGGCCATGCGGGGAGCTTGGTGGCCGCAGCAGGAGCAGGTCCTGCTCAAGGCAAGTACTGCCTCCTGCCTGTTACAGCTTCATGGGAAAGGCTCTGCTTTTCCCTCCCTCATCTCTTTTTGCGTGTGCATCCTACTCTTGTTCTGCCAATTTCAGACTCGGCAGAGATGGAGCTTGTGACGAAGTGGGATTTCTCCTAATGTCCGAGCAGGTCCCTGCAGGCTGGAGCTCTAATGCCATCTGAGCAAATTATGAACATCCACATGGATTATACTCTGGTCCAATAACTTAAAAACCACCTAACTCTAACAGAAAACTGTTTCTTCTGTCCCCTCCTTGCCTTGCCGCACTTTGTTTAAAACCCACCCATCCAAATGGCCTCCTAAATCAGATCCGATTTTCATGGATAGTAGCATTTTTGCATCCCCCAGATACTCTTGCAGTTTCCTCCAATGTCTATACTGCTCGAAGAAGGCCTGACAGCTCATGTGTGTCATATAGGAAGAGTTTTCTCTAAGACTTTTAGTGAGGAATTTGTTCCATCCACTGAGTAAAAGCTTTTGGTTTGCTTCATCAGAGCTTTTTTTACTCCAGTTCCCCCATCAGTCTCCATCTTTTTAACTGGCCAGTGAAGTAAACTGAGGCCTCACATTTCCACTGGTTATTTGCCTGTCTGCTTTTAGTCTGTGTGGGATTTTTTGGTGCCTCTTTGCCACTGTAACAGAGAACAGGTTTGAAACCTGGTATAGGAGGTGCCCTGAAGGTGGCCGTTCAAAGGAAAAACGTAATGGTCATGCTGACGCTCAAGCACGTTTTGAAGTCCCCTATCCTAAAACACAGGGAGGCCTCCCTGTCCAAGGAGGCCCTGCCTTATCACCTGCACCTTACTGCTGCTCATTGCCTCATCTTGCAAAGGAGTTCCTGTCCTGGAAAGCTGTTCTTCCCGCTTCTGAGGTGCAATAAGGATATAAATGGCAATTAAGGGTCACAAGGGTGACGTAAGAGGCAAGGGCAGGCTATTCAGGGCTGGCGGAAGAGATTAAAGATCTGCCTGATGTGTCAGGTTGTCTGTCTGTCTGCTCTAGCCGGGTAATAAAACCATGATTTTTACCTGCTCTTTAGAGGGTAAAAAGTACTTGCCTTCTCCACCGAAGCTGAAAGCTCTCCTGACTCTACGTGCTGTCTAGAATCAAAATGCTTTCCAACCTCTGTTTCTCATTTACTGTCTAACCTACTTATATTCTTCTCTGAACTAAGGTGTTGTACTGAGGTAGTACCAATGACTTCCCCCCTTCCTCGGTGCAGGTTCAGGAACACTAGCTGAATGGGCTCTTTCCTCAATGGCATAGTTGTTGTTTAAAACAAAATTAGCCCCCCCCCCCCAATAAAATATTTAAAATTCATCTGGATACCAAAGTGTAATTGTGGGAGGATTTTTGGAGCAGACTTGACGCTTATTGCTAGAATTATTAACCCTGAATAATCTCATCTTTAGTGTCTTTACACTGTCTGCTGTGTCTTTACTTGCAGTAGAGCTGCAGTGGTGGCTTTCCCTGATTCGTGTGCATTTTAAAGAGGGACTCTTTAGCAGGCATGTCGCGTGCTGAACCTTAGCTTTGGGAAACTTGTGCTCTCAGTTCCTCAGCTGCAAAATGCGAGTGCTTGGTTTGTGAAGTGCTCTTAATATGGGCTTTGAGAGGGTCTTGGGGCTCCTTCATCTGCTTGGGCAGGTGTCAGCTGCTGCATCCGAAGAGAGAGGGATTCATCTAGGCTGTGTGCTCTTTTGACTGGTCCTGTTGCTGACTGTGGGGAAAAGAGCTTTGGATCGGTGTGTGTTTGGCCTTTTTTCTTTCTTTTTTTTTTTTTCTCTCCTCTTCCTCCACAACATCTCTTAAATCGTATCATGGTCTTAAGTGTATTTGGCCTTTCTATAGGCTGTCTGCAAAGGCATTTTGCTGCTGCTGCTTGGTGTGAAAGCATGTGAGAGAAATCAGCCCTTTATGGGCACTAAACAGGTGCTGAGTAGTGCTCAGAGTGAGTAGCATACATTTTTATTCTGAAAACTGATGTAAATCAACACATACTAGTGAAGCAACATATTCTTTATCTTGAACATCTTTTTGGCTAAACAACAACAACAAAATCCTAAAAAACTTCTGTAATGGAGACCTGCACTTCTTATGACAGATAACAGAAAAGGGTGGAGCAAAATGTATAGCAAAATGTATACTTAGTATGCAAGAGAAATGAGTTATCCTTTTGCTTCAGCTCTAATTATGTATAAAGAGCTCCACTCTCTGGTAGAGCAAGTTGAGACTGTTCTTTTATGGGTGACTTGGCTCTAGTCTTAAAAGATACTAGTGGAGTTGCTCAGGACAAAATGTGTGGTGTGTTTTTTTTTTTTTTTTTTTTTTTTTTTTAAAAAAAGTGTGCGTATTGGGTCAGAAAGAAAATATTATGTGTGTGAATGGACTATATCTGGAAGCTCTTCAGATGCCTGCCAGGGCTGTTACAGGTGATCCATACTGCCTCTCATCTCTGTCCTGAAGAGGTTCAGTACACGTGTGCCTGCGTGTGCATTCCTTGCGCTAGCATGTACCATGTCAAAGGGCTTCAATATTGCTGAGGGACCTTAAAAAAAACAAACAAACAAAAAAAAAAAAACCTCCTCAGAAGTGAATGAGTTTGTCAGGCTGAGTATCTAGAGGCAGAGGTGGATGAGTTCATGGTTTTGCTGTCTGGCTTATGGTGGAAGGAGATTTTGCAGCACTGCACCGGTCTGGATGAACTAGGGGAAATGGAGCCATGCTAAATATTGTGTCTTATGTAACTGTGCTCATATTTGTGTAAACCTGCTACTGCTGTGCGTGGCACACAGGTTGGTCATAGGGAGCTCAGCTGCAGGTAAGGATCACAAGCTTCCCTTTTTTTGTGCAAGTTGCTCCACTACAGGTGAAATCTTCCCTGTGCCCTGTCTCCAGCTGTGGCTAAAAATGGGCACCTTGGCAGAGGGAGAAATGGGGCAAGTGTAGGTGATGCTGCCCCCCAGTATTCCCGGGGGGGGGGGAGGGTGTCTCCAAATTACCCTGACTTCTTGGAAGCCATGAAGGAATTCCAGTGTTATGCATTTGTGAAGGGTTTTTACCATCTTGTAGTCAAGTGGTTTATGATTCTCTCTGCATTCATAGGGAACTTCCCATGAATCAAGGCCTGCAAAGAGCAGACGGCTTCTATGAACAAGGCTGTATTTCCCCCTTCCCTTGTCCTTGCAAGCCCCTACACTGAAGAGGGCACTTGGCGTTGGGACGGGCGAGAGAGAGGGGGCTGCTCCCGGGGGTGGCCGCCAGCCCTGCAGCTCCATTGAGCCCTGTGTAGCTTTGCATGTGCCACAGATGGTGCCCCCAGATGGGTCTGGGGCAGAGCAACGTAGCTCTGTCTGCTCTTTGATGTTACTGCTGTTCTGCACTACACACCTTGCTGTCTTGAGTGCTGTACAAAGACATATAACGTAAGTTCCCAGCTCCTGGCACCTTGCAATCTAAATGAATATTGACATGAAATTGCACAGGAATCCAAATACAGATATCTACATTCCTCTGGCCTTATTTGCAAAAATTTGCCAAGAAAAACAAAGTGATCCCTTCAACTGTAGTAGCTAGCTTTGGCCGATAATATTTTATCAGACATATCTGTCAGGTAAGTGATGCTATACCACATGACGTGATAAGGGTCTTACATTTACGTCTCTTCCAGTGGCAATGTAGTCATGTTTTATGAATGAGTAACCAGCTGCTACCCAGCTGTTTCATAAATGCACGCTGGACGTTTATCAGCACTTGAAACCTTAACAACATGTAGCTATCTCAAACAGAATAAATATTAGGAAAATGCATTTCAAGTGTTCATAACTTCAGTGCTGTTGAAGACCATATTATAATGAAGATATGAATGCTTGAAAAAAAATTTATAGACTGGAAAATATTTTGGCTGTAAATGCATTTTTTTACGTTTTCCCAACCCCCTGTTAGAGTGAACCCTTTAGTACTGAAGGCTATTATTTGGTTTGTGGAGGGTTTTATCCAGTATTCAATACAGACAGTGAAAGTTCTGCAGTTATCTCCTTTATGAAGGAGTAGATAGGTGAATTTTGAGGTACAGAACTGTATCTGCCTCCACGGTTGAGGTTAATAAATATGGTTAACAAAAACCCTGAAAATTCTTATACTTGTTTTATATTTTCTTGTACTTTCTGGGATTTTTAGAAGAACCAAAGATTCATATCTGAAACTTCGCATTTGTACCCCACATGTAACATTAGCACTGCAATTTTATTTGTACTGTGACTTTCAATCAAATTTGATTTCTTTTTTTCCCTCTGACAGAAAAGTGTGCAGCTTTTCCAAAATATGTTCAAATCAGGCTATGTTCTCGGGTTTCCACCTTCTCTGTGTAAAAGACAAGCTGGCACTTGTTATATATGACCTATACTCTAATTTCTGATGCATAAAAAGCCTGTCTTTTTGCTACCTTTTTTTATGTGGTACTAGAGGTTGAGCTTGAACTGCAATACTCTTTGCATGCTTTAATTTTGCTTTATGTCCCTCTTCTCTCCCCTCATTTGGAAAGGGATACTCCTAGCCTGGTTGAGAATACCTATTCTCCTCCTCCCTCCAGCATTTTCTTTTAAAGTTGTAGGTCTTGAACCATGAATATCTGGATAAATCAAATACCAAAAATACTTCGTTCGTAGCAGAGTGAATAATTGTCACAGTGGATTGCTTTGTACTGTGAATGAACAAACTGTGATTCTGGTATCTCCTGGAAATGCCTCAATTCCACAGTATATTGCCCAAGGAGAGAGTAAATTTACTGAAGTTCAGTGCTTGTCATGTGTTGTATTAAAAACAAAACAAAGAAATCCCCAAACCAAAACAAAAAAACCCCTTGATGAGTAGGTGCTGATGGCTTCACTTTGGTATGAGAGAGTCATGGGAAGCAGCCGCAGATGAGAGGCCCCTTGGTTTTGGTGCCTTGTTCTCCTGGACATACCCTCCTCTGTCAGAATTTGGGACTCGCCTCCAGGGCAGGCAGAGCTTGGCCAGAAGAAACCACACTTGCAAGGTCTATAGTAGCGTGGAAATGGGCCTTGGGCAGGTATGCTAGCTCGTGGGTTTCTTTAGTGGTGCGAGAAGCTGGGAGGGGAAGGAAATGATGAGGTTTCCCAAAATGTTGGGGGAAGCAGAAGTTGGTGGGAAGCCTGGTGGTTTGTCACCTAGAGCCTCTGCCTCCAGACGTGTTTCCCCTGCGCTTGGGTCTGTGCCGCTGGGACGGGACCTGCGGGATGTGGCATGGCTCCTGCCGCTCTCCGAGCCGTGCTGCCGTGCCCCGCAGCGCGGCTAGGAGGGCCGTGCTTGGGACGGCCCAGAGAGGCGAGGGGTGCCCAGGGCCAACCTTCTGCCTTGTACCACTCGCCCCAGTGGTGGCACAGCCCTTTATACCACCTGTAGAGGCGCTAACTGAATTCAGACTGCGCACATTGTCTTAAAATATTGCACCATACAGAAAGAAACAGGGATCCTGAACAGAAGAAAGTTTAAAAAAACAAACACCATGTTATTGTCGAAGTTGGGAAACGTGGGCTGTGGCATTACAGCAGGTGTACCACAACTGGATTGTTACTGGTGATAACGCTGAGTGAGACCCCCCTTGGTCGGGGATGTGTCTTTCCCACACAGGCAGGTGACTTCTGCATTTGCACGATGAGCTTACAGCTCGGGAGTGTCAGAGGCTGCTGGTAGCTACCTCTCTGCAGGGCTTTCTCCTCCTGAAGCAGGCTCCTTCAGCGTGGCACTAGGGCACATACTATGGAGAGGAAGGGCAGGTAGACGTGTCCTGTATTGTGGTATTTTCATTTTGCGGAGACCTTGTTCTCCATTTGCCTCTGTGAATGCATTTGAAATGCGTGTTGCTGCAATCCCCCTGATTTTGGGGTAACCAGTTTCCGCTTTGTCAGATTGCAAGGCTGCATCAGCAGGGCTGGGAGCAGCTGAAAAGGTCTTGCTTGGTATGATGAGAGGATGTGCACTGAGGACTGCAGAGTAGGTTCAGTGGAGTCCCGCTTGGCTATGTTGAAGGCTCTCAAGGGAATCATTTCTCCTTGTGTGAGAAATGCATAGTACCAGCCATGCTTGGCTTGTGCTGTGCATTTATCCTATAAGCTATGAGACCTTTGGAGTGCTGTTGTTCTTTGACTATTGACTTGTTAGTACTGCTTGCTTCCTGGAGAGGGCAAGTACAGATGTAATTTTGCTGTGTTTCAGTAAACCATGGTAATGACTGAACGCAGACACACACCGGGGCCCTGTTGCAGGGGAGAGAAGTGTGTTGCTCTGTCCCGAGTCCTCAGATGATAGCTAAGGCCTGGGAAGGAGGTTTTATTGACTAGGGTAATTGTGCAACTGGTCTCCTGATTAGCATGCATCTTAAATGCGTTTGTACAGAAATGTGAGAGTTTTTGCCTGAACTGTGCTGGTTCAAGTGAGGGTGTATGTGAATAAAACAGCTTGGGAAGATTTTTTTATTATTATATTTTATATTTTTTTTTTCTTTTTTGAAAGTACTGACTACTATTTTAAAAGCCAGATGAGTGTTTAGTACTCTCATTATTTAAAGAAGAAAAAAGACCTTGACAAGTCCTCTAAGTATAACAAAACATCCTTGACTTGTTAGGGCCATGGTCTCAAAGTAGGCATCAATTTCCAGACTGTTGATGCTGGAAACTTTGGAAGCTTTGCTAAAGCTGTCAAGACCGCAGTAGCCCAGCCAGTGGGCAAGTAAAGCAATGCCATGCTGCTGAGCTTACGTAAGCAACCACCTGAAAAATTCCTTAAAACAAACAAACAAAAAAAACATACTGTGCATGCAATTACATCTGGTAACCTTTGAATTAAAGGCCTGCAGATCACTTTTTCCCCTTGGCATCAATAAATGCCTTAGCCGTAGCTGGCTTTTCTCTTGGTCAGTGCTTTTCCTTTGCTTTCTGAAGGCTTTGCACACTATAGGAGGAATTACAGAATTGTTTGTACACCTCTCAGCTGAATGAAAAATGTTGTGGGATTAAAAATGTATTTTGGACGTTCTTGCAAAGATAGCTTTGAAAGTAGTAGTGCTGGAAGAGGACTATTCTGTGCAGAGGCATGTGTGTTTTTGCTTGTGGTTTTTTTTTTTTTTTTTTTTTTTTTTTTTTTTTTTTTTTGGTGGCGGGAGAGGGATAAATATCCCTATTCTTTTCTCCTTTCCTGTGATCCTGGTCAAAATTTGTAACATCTTGCAGTAATATATTTAAAATTTAATCAGACTTGTGCTAATAGCAAACTCGACCAGTTGGGTGGCAGTGCTACCGTTCTGTAGAATTTGTGTATGCGTGTGCAGGTGTAAGAGCAGAAGGCTACATGCTGCTTGTCATGCAAATCAGAAGGGAGAAACTAGCTGCGGAGTGGGTGGGAGCCACAAAAAGGCTGAGGGGAGACTTGGTGAGACTCCACAGCACCTGAAGCGTGAATGGGGACTTCACGTTCTCTTCATGGGGTGGACTAAGCATGCGGTGAAGAGCTAGATGAGAGTTGTGGCAGAACTGGGGAAGGGATGTCTGCATGGTCTGCATGTTAAAGAAAAAACTGTCTGAGGTGAATGAAAATGAAATCAATCTCCTCCCTTCAGCCTGTGCTTCAACTGGGACATGAGTGAGACTGAAGAGTCCTCTCATTTCACAGACAATGCTGGCATCATGTGGCCGCTTTTTTCAGCTGTCTGAGAGGTAAAAATTTCTGAAATATCTTCTGTGCTCTTTACAGGTGTCTTTCAATTTGAGTTCCCCAAAAGAGCTCACAGGCAGGGCTGAACCTCATTGCTGCACCTGTCTGGATGCCTTGGGTCACTATCTCTACTTACAGAAGAGATGAGAATTAATTGACAGCTTGGGGTTTTGTACTTTCCCACAACCGGTACTGTATATTCAAATGATCAGACCACCTGTTCCAACATGTTAAAGGGGTTTTTAGATGTATTCTGCTTTTGAATCTCAATTAGAGTTGGAAATTGCCACCCGAGTGGCAGACAAGCTGTGGTGGGTGTATTTTTTTTAGCTGTGGGCCTAGAGGAGACACTCTCACAGAAAGGTGAGCAGTGCTAGAGGGGAGCAAGCATGTGGGAGGGAAACGAAACCCTAGGCCAAGCTCATTTGGGGAAGAGCTGGAGAAGGTGAGACCTTGCAGTGTCCAGAAAATGCCCATCTGAGGAAGAACAGTGGGAGGAAGGGAAAAAAAAAAAGGATTCAGGTGAGACTTTCCTGGAGGAGCTGGCAAAGGAGCCACAAGTTTCTAAGGAATACTTCCTGCTGACACCACAGAGGGACACCCTGCCTGCAGCATAACTTTTTGGAAGTTGAGTGGTCTGCAGTGACTGCTGGGCTGGGGAAGAAAGCTCCACTTATTCTCAATTTACCTAATTCGATGCATAGACTAGGCTACAGAAAGTAATTTTAAAGCAATAATACTGGTATTGTGGAAGAATGGAAGGCGAGATAAAGCTGATATCTAATGTTAGCTGCAGTGGGAGTGTGTTGCACAGCCCAGGCTTAAGGAGTTCAGCAAAAATTCTCCTGAAGCTCAGATAAAGCAAGCCTAGGTAACACAGGTTTAATCAGTGGTACTTACTGGCTTATTAGCTTCCTTCTGAAATAACCTACCATGAATAAGAAGCCGAATCCATTCAGGAAAGTTCCTCTTTTAAGTTCAGTATATCCAAGTAAAAAAGGAAAACTTGGCAAGAAATCCACAATAGCTGAGAGAGAGGATGCTCCTCCCAGCTATGCTTCAGACTGTGAAACAGATGATACAGCATTCTTAAATATATAGACTATGTGTTTAATTACATTTGCATAAACTTGCAGATAAACTGTTTATATTTTTAAATATTTTTATACGTGCAGACGTGTTTGTGCACAAATGAATACTTCTCTGCAAAGACATACAGATGTGCAAGGAGTGAAGCTATGAAACAGAAAGCTAATGGCAAAATCATTTCAAATCTCCAAACCTTGAAAGACAAAAACAGTTTCTGGAGGGCAAGCACAAAGCCACTTAACAGGAACCAAATGCCCCATACGCAACACAAGCTGTATGAACTTCAGCATGTATTTAAATATTGATTAATTACAGCTCTGATTTTGCTGTCTTCATTCATTTTTATTATATGCTTAGATGATAGGGAACCTGACTTGGTGTCTTTTTCAGGTTGGCTGTTCTTTTTTAAAATGTCTAGCCTAGATGACTTCAAAGCTTAGGTGGAAGTAATGCACAATATTTCATAATCAGACATATGCACGCACATCTATGTTGCATAGCAGACATTAGTGTTCGTTCCCCCCCCGAGCTGAAGATCGATGAGAGATCCCTAAATTCCTCCTTATGTCTTAGCTTCCAAGTGCAGATTCCTTGGAAAACTTTCTAGCTCTAGAACAGACGCAGCATAAACTGATTAAGATTAGTACTGGCAAAATACAAATGCAGGCCCTTTGACTTTGTGGTATATTCTTTCCTCCAGCTTTATCCTAAAGAGGGAATCTTATTTCTTCTTAAGCTATATATGGTTGAACATAAAAAGAAAAATATGCACATCTACATACTCTGTCAAACTCTTGCTAGATTTTTTTTTTTTTTTTTTAGACTGGTTTTCTTCCCTTCAAGGGGTCTTACATCTGATGCATTGATAAAAAGGAAGTAAAAAGTACTAGATCTTATTTAATGTATGTTCTCCCAGCATAACCTTAAATAGGGAAGTGCTACATCTTCAAAGTTGTTGGCCTGGGTTCAGATCACACTAACAGCTCTCTAGAGTTCACTGTTGGAGTAGGATTTGGTGTGAAGCAATTGAGTAGATATTTTTCTTCCTGAGCATGTGGAAAGGGTGATAACATATAGGAAAGGAAAATGCAAAAGTCGATAGTGTGACTGAGGAGAAATCAAGAAGGTGGTCTGTTTAATCTGTTAGCCTGCTGGAGCTAGGGAGAGGGTGAGACTTGTGCCAGGTTACTCTTTATCTGATCAGAGTGCTGCAGTCTGGTTTTCTCTAGTCCAAAGAATGGCAAGTCCTTTCTTTAGCACATGCTTTCAGAGGGTTTTGTTTTGCTCTATGGTTGAAGGATGGAAAATCACCGTGGGCCATGAGGGCAGATAATCTTCCTTATGCCTGTGTATCTTTACCAGAGCAATGGTGAACTAGTGTTGGTGGGCAGGAGTGAAACACATCCTTGCAAGGCGCGTAGGACTTGCCTCCTGCTGCCAAAGGGCAAAAGTTGCATAGGCTGTGAAATAAAAAATAATGAGCATGATGAGTTTTTTCCAGAACTCTTTTTCACTCTTCTGGTTTAGTTTCTCAATGGAGTCAGCTTTATAATAAGTAACATTAGTTACTATTAAACATGCTAGCACAGCATGCTTTATGTACTCCAGAATACTTTATGTGAAATTGATGCATTGCAGGAGACACTGGGCTATAACATGGAATACAAAAGGTATTTAAAATGAACGTGAAGCAACAGGAATACGTTAGAAATTCAACGTACTGAAGCGTTTGCTGTAGTTAAGCAGAGACCTAACTCTTTGGCGGGAAAGTAAAAAGCTTTTCACTATACTTAGTTTTCAGGGGGAGGAGGCCTTCTTAGATAAGCTAAGTAGGAAATCTAGTTTGAAGTTATTGAAGACTGGAGTTATTAAAGATGGATATACTGTGAAAAGCAATTTCTTAGCCTCCCAGTGGAAAATTCATCTGTATATTCTACTGCTTTCCAAGTATCTTTGTAATCATTTAATGTTTTTAGAACTCAGTATACATGGAAGTCTTATACTTTTTTTGTGGATGAAGAATTGAAGTACAGGGCAGACTGAATAATCAATTCAAATGCCTGTGGGAAATTTATGACTGAATTGGAAATGATATTCAACTCTCCCATTAACTATACTAGTCTCTCCTTAAACTTTTCTGCGATCAGTGCCCCCGTGATGGCAGCAGAACAAAGCTACTCTTGCTGTAATAATAGAATAATCAAAAGAAATCAAGACGGACAAGAGTGCTTTGTTGCAGGAATTGATGGGTTTTACTTTTGGGGGAAGATGAGTCAAGGCATTACAACTTCAGGATCCAAGACCACAGGGGTCCAGCACAGAAGGGCCAGGCAAACACCAGGGCTTAGGCTGGGTGCTTTCTGGTGGTCGATGCCTGCTCGACTGTGCTGTCTGGCAAAACTGCATCCCAGTTGGCTGCTGCTGTTCCCTTTTCCCCCAAGTACTTGAGGTCCATCAAAGCTGGCATGGGCGCTTTTGGTTGGAAAGGTAAAATTGCCTGAAGTGAAGGCATCACGGGTAAAACAGACTCCCTTTCAGCCTCTTTAAAAGAAAGATGGAATTTTTGCATCTCTAACATTTCCTTGGCATGCTTGATTTCTATGTAATCGATAAATTAATTCAACCTTTCTAATGCTTCTAATGAGAAAACTACCCATTTTGTAAAGCAATAATGTCAATATAATTTATCTTACCAGGGTAATAAAAGCATGCTACTAGAGTTTAACCTACTATTGTGGAATACTCTTGGGTATTTTATTTTCTTAAATTAACATAAGAACTGACTGCTGGAAGATGTACTTTATGAAACCAAATTATATTATTAATCAAGCCAAAGCACAGAATTTGCCACATGGTGGTTTTGAAATGCCCCAGATGCTCTTTAATTGGAATGTTACAGAAAATAACAGGATGAGAAACTGTATTTGGTGCTTAATTAACTTGCATTGTATGTTCAGTGACTTATATTAGATGGTTGGACCAAAATACAACTGTGATGTAACATGCTGCTTAATGCACTGAATCCATTTATCTATTGTATCTACTACATTTCAGCTTACGTTAATAAGCACCTCTTAATTAAGCAGTTGGCGTCATTCCTTGTTGTATGTTGAAATGGCTGATGCGAAATATGTTTTCCTCTTGTAGCCTACTCTTCAGCACTCATCTTTTTCATGTAAATTATCTGTCATACAAAGAAACCAAGTTTTAAGAATGCTTTTCTCTTGCCATCTGCTGCTCAATTGCTATTGTGTTCCTTCTGCAGATTCATCCAAGTTCAAGCTGTGTTTTAATTTTTTTTTTTTTGGCTGTGAAAGGGATGCAAGAGAGCTAGGGATCATTCCTGTGTATTTTGTACAGAAGGCCTTTGTGGTCCTTTACATGATTGCCATTTGCACGGCTGTGAGTAGACCCAAACTGTGGATTGCCACTCTTCCAGGAGCTATGCCTGTGATGGGTCAGTGTTTGGACTCACTGTCCCCTGCTTGTGCTGTCTTTGTGGGTTGCAGGAGCAACTCGCTACTCTGGCACCAGCAGAGCCCTAGCTCTGCTGTGACACACGTGGTTCGGTCTCACTCTCACCACCTTCTTATAGCAGATCCTGAATGACTGACTGTATTGCTATGCTGGTGCTCCTCTGAATATCCAAACAATGCGCTGGGCTAGAGCTGCCTCAAAGAGTGGGTAAAAGACACTGAGCAATAATCCTGGTCACAGAGTCACAGAATGGTTGAGCTTGGAAGGGATCTGTAGAGATCATCTAGTCCAGCTCCCCTGCTCCAGCAGGGACACCCAGAGCATGTGACACAGGGTGGCAGCCAGGCGGGTGTGGAAGATCTCCAGAGAAGGAGCCTCCACAGCCTCTCTGGGCAGCCTGTGCCAGGGCTCTGGCACCCTCACAGGACAGAAGTTCTTCCTCATATGGAGATGGAACTTCCTGTGTTTCAGTTTGTACCCATTACCCCTTGTCCCCTCACTGGTCATCCCCAAGAAGAGTTTGGCTCCCATCCTCCCTACATTCTCCCCTCAGGTACTTGTACATATTACCAGATCTCTTCTCAGTCTTATCTTCTACAGCTTGCTTAGTCTTTCCTCATACAATAGATGCTTCAGTCCCTTAATCATCTTCTTGGCTCTGTGCTGGACCCTTTCTAGAAGTTCCCCTATCCCTCTTGTACTGGGGAGCCCAGAACTGCACCCAGTACTCCAGGTGCAGCCTCACCAGAACTGAGCAGAGGGGCAGGATCCCCTCCCTCAACCTGCTGGCAACACTCCTCCTCATGCAGCTAGGATCCCGTTGGCCTTCTTGGCCCTGAGGGCTCATTGCTCTCTCCTGGTTAACTTGTTGTCAACCAGGACTCCCAAATCTCTCTCCAGGGAGCTGCTTTCCAGCAGGTCAACCCCTAACCTGTACTGGTGCCTGGGGTTATTCCTCCCTAGGTGCAGGTTCTACTAATCTTGTCATGCCTGACACAGATGTTTAGGACTTCCCTTCTGCTTTATCCAGGGGAGGTGAGCTCCCTGGCAGGAAGACTGCTTTACCTTCAGAACCCAAACCTCCCAAACCACTAGCTATGGGACTGGGTGTCTACGGAGGCCAGGGCGCACATGGGATTTGTGGAACTGGGGGATGGGAAGAAACCAGTGAGGGTGAGTCAAGANAGTCAGATGAGATCTCAGCCATCTGAACCAAGAGAGTATTGGTGGTATCTTTGTAATATTTGGAGCTGCTTCTATTTTGTCTTAATGGTAAGTAAGTGCCACCTCCAACGCGTAGGGTCTTTTGTGGCTCACAGGTCTGTGCAAGACCACCTAGCAAGCTGCGTATGGCCTCTAGTGGCCTTTTTGTATCAGATACTGTGAGTCAGGGCTTGCAGAGTTGCTCATGATTGCTCATCTATGACTCTCCTTGTTAACTGAGAACCGCAAGCCTCTCCAAGAAAAGGAAAGCTGAAACGACTAAGTTGCTTGCTGCAGAGCGTCTACTCAGGTGAGATCAAGCAGCACTGTGGTCATCTCTATTTTGTACTATAAGAACTGTAACTGTCAGGGTTGCCTGAGTGTCTAAAGCTCTGCTGAAACAGATCTCAGTATTAAAGCGTTGGTACATTTACTAAACTTGCAGTAGATTCAGGAAACTAAAAGTTCTACTTGATAACGTGTCAAACAAGCGCAAAATGAATATTATATTGTGATAGCTTTACTAATATTTGCTTACTTCTCTAATTTGCAAGGCTGACTTCTGGGGCCTTTGGACCTCTCTGTGCATGTGCAGTTTCCCTTGCGGCTGGAGGATTGCACTTCCTTAGCAGCAGCACAATCGTGGTGTCAGAGGTTCTGGCTTGAAGAGCTCAAGATTCTCTCGCTTGAGTTACAGCAGACTGCAAGAGAACTGCAGAAGCAGAATTGCTCATAGGTACAAGAGCAGTCCCTTGTCTCGGGGAGCCCACTTAGCCTGAAGGGTGTCTGTTCCCTGAAGTTCAGGCTCAGTAGTGACAAGCAATGACAGTTGTGACAATCAGTGTAGCTGTTGAGATCTCTCATTTTAATCCCAAGCAATGTATGCATCTAGCAGACAAAGTAAAGCAAGTGCCTTCTCTTGGTTTCCGTGGGAAATAGTTCCATTTTCCATAGTATTCCCCTATAGCATGTGTGCTTGCCCGCTCTGTGAGGTGTTTACATTACGACGAAAGTTAGTGCTATTGCAAATCAAGGGCAAATAGAAACTTTCTTAGTGCTGCATTCCTCATCTGTGGTGCTGTCTCACAGACATGAGCAAGTTGTCGCACACACTGTTGGCAGAACTTGTCCTTCGTGCTTGTCCTTCCCAGTCCTGACTTGGAAGTTGTTTCCCTCTGGGTGCCTGGCCCTGCTTCAGCAATGACTCAGCTGCTTGTACCATTGAGCATAACAAATGACAGCCTGGCATATTAAGGAGAGCTGCAACTGGCACCAATTCTGTATTGCCATGCTAGAGCTAGGCAGCTGCTTCGTAAGCATCTGAATCATCCCTGCAGTTGGGCCAGAAAGTCCATGGCAGCTGGGGTAGGGACTGCTGCAGCCTGTGCTCCTCCAGGCAGAGCCTTGGGGTGTTTCAGCATCTTGGCAGTTTGTGAAGACTGCCTTACTCTGAAAGACAGACAGGCCTGGGAAATTAAACAGGGAACTTTACTCCCCTTCTATCTGCCTACCCTCAGCCACAGAGACTTGGGCTTGGAAGAGATTTCTCTCTTCCATGTGTGTGGGTGTGGGTGTTTTTTTTTTTTTTTTTTTTTTTTTTTTTTTTTTTTTTTTTTTAAATAAGCTGTTGTCTTTGGCTATTAAAATTGTCATGGATGCTCTCTAGCAAGGTTAAGTATCCCTGAAAAGAAGTTATGTGCAAATGCTCTGAGGTGGTAGTAAGTGCGCAAGAGCAGAACTACCATTTTCTTTCCTACTTGGCAAGCACTGGAAGAACTTCAATAGCTACGTTATGTACAGACTGAAGTAGCCTCTTCCCTGCTCTTAAAATCATACTGGGATGAAATTAGTATTGGAAAGATAACTTTACTGAATTTTGCTTGCATAGTATGTTAGAATCTATTTTAAAGTGAACATCTGCACATTACTATTTTTGTTTGTGATGAAACTGGGAAATGCTTGGATACCTCCAAAAAAGTTGTGGCTGTCAGAAGCTGATTTGCGTGCTACTATTTTTTTTTTTTTTTTTTTTTTTTTTTTTTGGTGGCTAAAATAAAATTCCAGCTGATTCCTAGAGAGCCTAGGATGTTGTCTGGAAAGAGGTAGGTCATCTTGGTAGCTGGAAAAGTTGATTGCTTTTGGAACAAAAATAAGTATTCAAATGGCACACCAGAAAGTGACTTTAACTGGCAAATAGGGAAAACTGCAGCCCTGTCTGAACTTCTTGATGGAGTGCTTGTGGCAGCTGTGCTTCGTGGTGAATAGGCAATGTGCTATAACTGCCTTTTGCTTGCAGATAGATGTTTGAGAGGCAAGAGGGAGTCAGTTTGCTGGTGCGTGTGCATGATAATGATCAGAAGTCTGGAACTAGGAAAAGGGTCTGTGCAAAGGAAAGAGAACAGAGAAAGAGGACATAAGATACAAAAGTAAAACTGGGTATGAGGGAGAGCCGTATGTTCTGGCATATCCACTCTTGTTCACACGTGGAAACTCAATCTCTATAAATTACTTTATAATGAGGAACTAGTATGCTTGAAGTTCTTTAGCTGAAGAGAGATTTGTTATAGTTGTGTTTTCTCTACTCTCTGACCTTTTTGTTTATTCTAATATGGTATTCTGATTTCTGATGCTTCTGAGAAAGGTAAAGAAACAAAACAAGCACCTTAACATCTGTGTAAAGTGTATAGAGTTGTGTCCAAGAGAAACATTTCCCTGACTGTAAGGCTGATCTGCTTTTCCATGAGACGTCAAGTTTGATTAACGTTATCTTATTCTGACCTTTATTGGAACCTATGGAGTGGAAAATGTTATTAATGTAAATAAAATGATCCAACTTTTCTATGCACAGTAATTCTCTAATTCTGGGCAGGAGGGAATCCCACAGGCTGCTTGTGCCCAGTGTAGGCTGGAAACTGTTCTCTGCCTCACAAGTAAGCTTTCACAGCTTACTTTACCGTATTTGAGACATGGTTTAGCAGGTATGGCGTTGAAGGGCTTACGGTTGGACTTGGTGACGTCAAAGGTCTTTTCCAACCATAACGTTTCTATGACTTCTGAGGTTCCAGCAGGCATTTACATTCAGTAGGGTCTGTGGATGTGTTGGATAAAAACAATTACAGGGCTGTAGCAGAGCCAGCTCCTGCAGATGGCAGCAGAACAGCACTGAACACAAAAAAGGCTGTTGCAGTGCTCAAATACACCTTGGTTAGCAGCCTTCCTAGCTTGCTGCCTGACATGGAAACTTTGCAGGCATTTTCTGAAGGATTTTTTTATAAAGTTGTAGAAAGGATAGCAGTAAACTCGTGTGTGTGTGTGTGTGTGTGTGTGTATATATATATATGCATCAAATAGGAAATTCCACATATTAGAGTTCAACATCTGGTATTCAGGCATGGCAAAAGAAAGAAAAAAAAAAAAAGGCACTTTGGAAGTAAATCAGAAGAGAAACACAGAGCACATACTAATAATTATTTTAATGTGATGTCCACTGTGTGTCATGTTGTCCTAGCATGTAAACAGTGGAGAAGGCCCTTGGATTGGATGTGCAGTTACCAGCAAGGAGTGGGTTCTTGATTACTGTTAAGAGGAATAGTTCGTGCTCTCAAATTGAGCTGATTTTTCTGAAAAGCAAAACAGTCTCAGTGATATGGTTTGAGAGAAACCTTCTCCAAAATCTGCTCTAATCTCATAATTAGCACTGCATTCTGGAAAGACCTTTAGCCAGCTGCTGAAGCTAGCTATGAAACTGCTTTACAGGCCTTGCTTATGTGCCAGAATTTGGTTCTGGGTGTCTGTTGTTGTTATTTATTATGGTGGGTGAATGTAATCATTATAGCAGGTTGAAGAGGCCATTTATTGCATACAATAACTGCTGATTTTATTTGTTGGTGTATTCTAGTGTTAGTAAAAGCACCCACAGCAATGGATCTGGTGTTCTTGTATCCATCAAAATAAGGCTGTTATGAGAGAAGGCTATCGCCCATGCAAAACAACCCCTTTTCAGCAGTATTTTTATGTCTTTTTAATACACACGCAGGTGGTAGTACATAACCTCTTGAAGATGTGCAATTAAACAGTGCACTTGTGCTGTTCTCAGAACTCATGCCAGTATACCAATTTTATGTCTGCAGTTGTTTCTACTACTGCTTTCTCATAGTCGTCATAAAAACTCAGCAAAAAGGCAATGTTCTATATAATGTGGTTTATTAGGCATATTGAACAGTAATACACAGATCAATGAAGCTGTGTAGCCAAATACTTCTGTCATGGCTATACCCCTTGCAAGCTTACAAATTTGCCAGCTGAACCATAGAATGCTAGATCAGCTGAAGGGTTTGTTTTTCCCCTTATTTTTGCAAATAATTTATTTACCTTAAAAAGCTTCACCTGATTCTTAAAATCTTGCAACACTGTCAAGTCAAAATAGTTGACAAAATTTAGTCTAATAGAAAATCTCAGGAGTTAATGAATTTCCTGAGCCAAGATGTTTTGAAACTTTAGGCCTTGATAGTAATGAGGTCTGGTTATAAAAGGGGTGGATCATAACCCAAAACTTCAGCTGTGGAATGAGGGATGTGGAGTTTAAATATATGGGTTTGATTCAGGATTTTTCAGACTGGAAATGAGTACTCTATCTCAGGAAAGTATCTACTGGTTAAATGCTATTGCAGGATGCATCTCCCTCAGTCTTACCTGGCTGATCATCTCCTGTTTTGACTAAAAATATTTGCTAAGATTGCAAAATACTGTGGCTAAAAACAGAATGAGCATCCTCCACCCCTTAAAATGCAGGACATACAATTGGAACTACAATTCAAATCTGCATTTAAGTGAACAGGTCAAGAGAGATCTACTCCAGGTTCCACTGCAGCACTATATGATAGCTGGTAGTTGGGCACTTTCTTGGAAAGAGATCTGGTTCAATAGGATCCTTCTGCAGAAGAAGTTTAACTCTGATTCATGCCCCAGAAATTTTAAGAAGTCATCTTAACCTGTGGAAGTGGAATCACTGAAACAGTTGTTCAGCCATGAAAATGCCCAGATTTTAATTCTTTGAGCTTTGAGCTTCTTTGCCTTTACTTACAAATGGCCATCAGTTTTGGCAGTGGAGAAGAGGTTGAATGGCCTTTGACTGAATGGAGCATTAAGTGCTGAAACTTGGGTTGTTTTGGAAGCTTTCTGAAGCAGTTTTCTCTAGTCCCCTCACTTCAGTCACTAGACTTGCAACATGCTCCTTAACTGCTGTCAGAAGTTAGCCAGATGTCATTTTGGAGACCAGCTGCTCATGGAGACCACTTGGGTCATGTCCATGTAGCTTGACTGGAACAATTTCTCATCTAGAAACCATTTTCCATGCTACCACAGTTGTGAGAGAACAAGCCAATAATGCCTCTTGCAAAGAGGGAGGTGAGCTAGGTGTGCTATAGGGTGCTGACATGTAGATAGTATCCCTGTAATCCCTGCAGTGCAAGAATCCTGGCTTAGGTGAAGCTTTGTTTATATGGCATGGTTATACGTGTGTGTAAAGTACTGGTGAGATGGGTCGCTTGAGGAGGTTGGCAGCAGGGTCAGTGAGGTACGGTGTGAGGCAAGAGCTCATCAGGGTTAATGCTGTGAAAGTAACCATGAGGGCATGGGACCTCCCTGAGTATTTGCCACTTCCAGAGGACATTGGGTAACTCCTAAGCATTGTCTTTTCCTCAGTAACGCCTACGAACAGGAGGATTCTAAGTTATGCAGGATTGCAGAAGATCTCAAGAGAGCACTTGGGCAACCTCTCTGAGTGGAGGCAGACTGATTCTGCCTTCTCTGCAGGTCAAGTGTGTCCTAAACTAGAAAGCAGTGTGACAGGTGCAGAGCTGGATGGAAACTGAATTCCAAATAGCTGTGTGTCACCAAACAAAAACTGATTCACTATCTGGAGGGCATGTTCCAGAGGCAGCAGCGTTGGCTAAGACAAACAAAAAACCTCACAACTGTGTGTGTGTGTGTGTATAAAGACATTAAATTTGCAACTGGGTGTTAAACTTTCTGAGTCCAAAAGAACTGAAGGTAGGTTGAAAATGAAAAATAGCTTGAGAATTGGGAAACCATCTACATGATGGGGAGATGGTATAGGATGGAAGTAAAGAAGCAAATTGCACTTGAAGGATGAGACCCTTCCCCTTGAGCAGGAATGACGAATTGCACAAATTGAGAATGGGGAAATACACTCAATAACTGACGGCTAGGAGTAATCTAGTTCATCCCACTGAGAGGATGCAGGGGATTACAATTATCAAAAGCAGCAGGACTCAGTGCCACTAGAAAGAGTCAAACATGTTACTGACGCTACAGTAAGAGGGATTACACCTGTCAGACGTGTGAAGTGTATCTGTTCTGCTCAGCATTGCTCTGTCCCAGCGCTGCTGAAGCAGAGGGATCAGCTCTGCACAGAGCAATCCAGGCAAGGCATGGATCAGCTGGGGAGAGCTCCGAGGAGAGCACTGAGACCTGGCAGACCTGACCTGTGATGGAAAATGAAACAAATTGATAGCGTTTAGCTTAGAAAACAGCGTCTCCCTTAAAGCAGGGGCATGTCTCTAAATCTGCAAGTGGCTCTTGTAGAGAGGAAGGAAACACTCTGTTCTGTTGCGGTGGGGGGTGAAGAACTGATGGGCCTGAACTGCCACAGCAGCGATTTGGGTCAGGTGTTAGGAGGAATCTCTGCTGATTAAGATGGGAAAGGATGGGATTAGGGACTCCCTGTGCAATCGCACTCGGGGGCCCTTAAGAGCAGACTGAACACCTCTAAGGAAGGGCACAAGAAACCCACGGTCCTATTGCTGTAGCATTTCCATGGGCTGCCTTGATAATGTTTAATTGGGAATTGTCTCGATCTTT
>VZSV01000025.1:4633308-4647920 GCA_013398735.1 Nothocercus julius
AAAAAAAAAAAAAAGCTGTAAGAGAAACCTTGACAGGCCCCTTAAGTATGGCAGCCTTGGCAGGCAGCAGCCTAGTGTTCATAAACTACCTCAGTAATTCTTACTCTAACTGTAATAAGCAAGTATTGACTTCTGTTGCATTCAACATCAAGATTCATTGACCTGAGAGGTAAATATTGGTGAGAGCGAAGCCAGGGTCAATACATTCCTCAGGGGACTGTTAATCTTCTGTAGACTGAAAAGGAAGTCGATATTGGCGTTATTTCATGATTCTGGTATAAAAGTCTGTTATATGTGCGTGCAAGGGCAAAGAGAAAAAAAAAAAATACCAAAAACATTACGTAGGGATTTCTTCTGGGCCTATGTAGAGCGTTTAAGTCATGAAAGTTAAGAAAAGTGGATGCCTAATGATGTCAAGTAACTGCTTCAGGAATGTGTGCAAAACTTGTGGTTTTGCCACTGCTGAGTAGAGATGGTCTGGAAGGTTTCTCTGGACTTGTGAAGCAAGAGGAGAGACGTTTGGAGGTCCTTGCAATTTCTGCCTTGTGCCTTGGTGCTGCCTTTGAAACGGAGGGTTTTAGCACTAATGCTGTAATGCAGCTTTGTTCCTGCTCCATGTCTCTTACATGGTGTTTGCCTTTTGATGAAGTGTGCTGTAACCCTGTGCTTAGTACTGCTGCGGTTAGTGATTTTGGTCACGCTCCTTGATGAGCTTTTTGGGGAGTAGTGTCATTTTCTACATAGCTAGGCAAGGATCAGAGTCCACTAGGAAGCAAAACTGGCTTTTCCTGATGCATGGTCTGCTGTTCCTCTTGCATTGATGCGACAGCTTAAAGTTTTGCACGTTCCCCCAGGGAGTAGGAATGATTTTGTGTGACTTGGGAACCTGCTGAAACACATTGGATAATAGGTAGAGAACAGTAAAAACAAACAAGCTCGCAGACAAACCCGTAGAGTAAACTTCCTTCATATAAATTATTCAGTGAATAATTTGCAAGCAAGGAGTACATTGGCAGAAAATGGGTTTGGTTTGTGAATGACTCACAAAGAGGAAATGGATCTGAAATCACCGGACCATTTACTCACAACAAGTAATTGGACTGGCTCGTGTTCTCCCTTAGGATAATCTGTAACTTTAAAAATTCATGTATTTTGCAGAGCTATGTATTCTTTTTTTTTTCTTTTTTTTTTTTCCTCTCCAAACAGTAGCATGTTTATTTACCTGTTGGACTGTGCTTATAATATGTGTTCTGTTATTGTTGTTTGCTGAAGAAATTTTAATTCAGCCAATAAAATGGGAAATTAACATTTAAATAACAAGAATGTAGATACATTTTACTAGACGTGATATTCAGAAATATGCATGCATACAACAAAATATTAAGAGGTCACGGTCGGTATGAAATACTCTTTTTAATGCCAGATGACGACGAAAAAGGAAGTAATCTCTTTTACACTGTTAGCGGTCTTTGCAGTTCATCTTCTTAATAGACTTTAGGCTTAACATCCTCAAAAGTAATGCTTTGAAAAGTCAGCTTATCTTGGACTTTGAGTCTTATCTGGTGTTATTTCAGGCTTGTCATGATATAGCAGTGGAATTAGATCAGTATATGACTGGTTTAATATGGTGATGATCAGATTTCAGCCATTTTAAATTTGAGAGAGAGGAAAAGAAATATGCCTACTTTGGTTTCCATATATCTGATTTTCCAGAGATACTTTTTAAACAGGAAAAACTTGATTTTATTGGCGCTGTTAAATGTCACACCAATATTTCTTTTACTATAACCGCTCTGCGTTATATTCGCCCAAAGTGAACGAGACTACCAAGAGGTGTTTTTTCTTGATTATCTTCCTTGCTATTGATGTAATGTTTGTAGAATTTAAAATGGAAGTGTTTTATGAAGCTTCACTGAAATAGTATTTCAGTGGAAATGCTGTTACCTTGAGTGTGTGGGGTTTTTTTTTGTTTGTTTGTTTTGGGGGTGGAGGTGGTGGATTATTTTCATTGTTTTCATCTAGCTCCTTTGAGCAGTTTCTTAACACTGGTCATGAATTTAGGTTAGAAAAAGAACGTAAAAAATAATACAGATATCTGTGGTTGGTAATTGTGTCAAGGATGCTATTGACTGACCCTGCTATTAAGGTATAGTAACAATAAACTTTGTTAAAATTCTCTGGGATGGGAGGAATTCCTCTTCTCTTAAGTTTAAAATCACTGGTGTTTTAGGCAGGAAAAGAGAGAGCACCATGGTGATCTCCTGCAATAGCCACTTTTAGATCAATCCTATGTTAGCGAGGAAGATACTGTATTAGAGAAAAAAATATTTAAAGAAGATTTTGTACAAAAGTTGCCTAGGCAAGAAGTTTTACCCAAAGTGTTTGTGTGTGTATTTGCATGTGCCTTCCAGTTCTATAAATGGCAAAATGTATGCACTGCTAATCCATCATGAGACTATCTGCTTGTCAGAAATTGATGAGCAGCCCATTACAGAGTCATGCATTTACCTTTCACTGTGCAGTGCTGGCACAGTTTTGTTTGAAGGATTGTTGCACAATCTAGGTTTCTTTTAAATACAAATGAGGCCAAGATACAAATAACCCAGCAAAAGGGAAGAAGTGCTTTTTCCAAAAGCCCAATATTTCAGTGCAAAGTATGCATTTGTCTCAAGTTCCTCGCTGGCGATGTTGCTGTTAACACTAAATGGATGTTTGGTTCCCAGGCTCGCAGCCATGGAGCTGTGTGTGACCGTGCGAGTCGGACGTGCGGCACTGGGCTAGCAAACTCTTGTGCTGAGCCCTCTGTTAATCAGCTTCCGCCTTGCGGATGCTGCAAATTTGTTTTTAAAGTGAGTGCTGTCAGATCTGTTTAAAGCACAGATGTGCATTTCCACAGTATGGTATAATCAGAGAAGTTCAGAAGACATTAAGAATGGACATTGCCTCTATTTTTATCTTGCATTTGCAGCATACTGACAGCGCACACAGCAATTCTCTCCACTTTTCTGCCTGTTAATCTGGAATGCCCTCTCTTTTCTTGTATGTTGCATTGAGCAAGCTATGCAAAGGTGTACAGCTCCCTTTTGCTTTCGTTGGTCAAACTCTCTTCCTTTAGGTTTTACCTTCTCATTTTTCAATGATGTTAACTCAGGATATTCACATATCTCCCCTTATGTGTCTCATTCCTTGTTTTAGCTTTTGAAGGAGCCCTTAGAAGGAGATCAAGCTGGCCACTTAGATGGAGAATGAGGTGTCACACTCTGCCTTTTCATGGAAGAAGAGCAAGGAATGATACCTTATCCCCTTGCTATCGTCGTCAAGTTTCTGATATTTGTACTGGTAGGAGCTTGCTTTTTTGCCTCCTTAGGAGGTCTTTTCCTGTGCTTTTCTTAGAGGTGTGGAGTTAGGAATGGAAACCTTGCGAGCTAGGCTTTGCTTTTATTTGCTTAATACTTTTGGAGGAGCCGAGAAGAGCACTTGAAAATTACCAGCCTCGTTCATCATAATGCAGTGAGCTTCATGCAGCAAGCAGTGCGCGCTTGTAGGCTTTGAATGAACAAAGGTTTTAGTTGGGCTTAAAAATACTGGGTGCTACTAAGCCTAGCAGCCTTTGGCTGTCAACCGGAGAGGGAGAAAGGAGATGAGATTCCTACGGCAGGCTATTTTATAAACTGCTAGCAAAAGAGGGAGCACTTGATGATATGATAGGGACATTTCTGTTTTAACTGGAAAATTTCACATTCCCTACGTGCAAATGAAGTGTTTAAAAAATGAGGGTGGTCTCCACGTTTCTTCTAACTCATGGTGTAGCCTCTACCACTTCAGAGGCTGACTGGGCTTCTGCGCTAGTGTAGTGTCTTTGTGCCTTCCTCCCGTGCACCGTCTGCCCTGGACATGAAGAAGAGTAGACTGGCTTTGTGTGTGTCATAACAATATTTAGCTGGGTACCCTTCTTCCTCTTGATCCAGGATCTTGAAAAAGGTTTAAGAAGCCCTCTCTGGGGCCTTGAGGTTGGAGAGAATTTACATTGCAGAACTTGCTCATTTGTCAGTGAAATGAAGTGGTCAAAAGTCAGTAGCTTAGTTAAACCTGAGAAGTCTTTCTTATTTCTTCAGTGTTTTGAACTGTTCTTCACAGGTATCTACCAGACATTCCACATTCTTCCGGCAGATGTTGTATCTGTTGCCCTCTGACCAGGAAGCTCTTCAGTAATAAGGCGATAGCCCTCCATGCACGGAGCAGAAAGATCATTCCACAGCCTCATGCTTCAGGCGTCACTGAGTGATGGGGCGAGGTGGAAATCACTGGCTGCTGCAGGCAGCTCCTCCACAAAGCTACGCACAGAGTTCCTGGAGGAGAGCAGGGTCTGGCGGTGTTTGGGGTTGCCCGCTGACTTGGGATTAGCTTCTCTTTGTCTCTCCTAAGTTGTTCCCGTTTGCCTCAGTGTACTCACTTGACGGACTGGAGAGCAAAAGCACTGTGACTTCTTGCTCTCCTTGACTGCAAGAGGCCCAGGTGAGGCCCTCCAAAGAGCTGCTTGTGCCGTGTTTGCTCTGCATGCTGCTGTATGTGCTCCTGCCTCCCCCTCCTGCAAGCGGCCAGCCGGCTGGGATGGACTGAAAGAGGAGGGAAGGAACCAGGAGATGGAGGGGCAGCAGCGGTGACTGAGCTGCTGCTGTGCCTGGGGCTTCTGCCTGCAGGAGATGGGAAGGGGAAGAGCGAGGGCTGAGACCCTTGGGTTGGGTTCTAGTAGCTCCCCTGGAGTTTGTGCAGCATCTCTGAAACACTGGAGAAGAAATGCCAGGGCCTTGTTTGAAATACACTTTTCTCTCCTGTTCATCACCCAGGTCCTGCGATTACAGTGTGTATCAAGTTCCTTTTTTTTTTAAAAAAAAAAAAAAAAAAAAGCCTTTTATCATAGGGTATTTCTGCCTGTCTCATCTTATAGATGTGTGGTGGGAAACTGCTTGCCTTTTGTTCTTGCAGGCTCTTTGGATGGAATGTGACACCAATGTATTTTCCTGGTTTGCTTCCAAGTACCATCTCCATCTTTCTGCATGCCTTTTGCACAGGGTTAGCCAAGTGGTGGGGTCATTTGCCTCCATTCATGAAATCTTCAGCAGTAGGCATCAGGGTGAAGTCTATAACTAAATGTTTGCAGTGACACAGAGTTGAGAGAAAAGCTTTAAGGGTAATGTTCTGTTTTTAATCTAATAAGGTTCCTTGTTCAGTATTAGTAGAAAATGACTCTTTCTGCATTCCTTCATATTGCTGTGTAATAAACAACAGCATAATACTCAAAATATGAAGTAATTTAATAAGTTCAGGCTGTGTTACAGATAATGGATAACTATGCACAGGAGTATAGTAAATCTTGAATGACAGTTTTATTTCATTACCAAGCCTGAATGCTGTTTCCCGCAGCACTGCTTTACTGTAACGCAGGATCATGCTCTAGGAAGTGCAATTACCGTCAGGTCTGGTGAAGCAGTTTTACTTCTGTGGCCTGCTGTCTCCTTAGATCTAACAAACTCTGCTTGGCCAACACCTGGAAGGAAGACCTCCAGTGAAAACTTAGGTATAGAAGGCAGAAGTGCTGGTGACTCAATAAACCTGGCATTTCCCCATGTAGTCCAGACGAAACCATTGTCTCTGAGTAGTGTGCTAAGGCTTGCTGGTGGAGCTTCTGCTTTCACATGTAGTGGACTGCTGAGACACAGGTCAAATATTCACTCTTCAAAATATATATATATATTTTTTAAATAAGTGTTTTGGTATGTATATATATATTTTTTTTTAAATAAGTGTTTTGGTATGTATTATCACGTTGTCCTGTAGCTGCATTTTAATGACAAGCGAAATACTCTTCAGTGGGCTATAAAGATGGTGAAAACCTGCTCTCTTGCACATATTGCGCCTTTCTGCCAGAAAAGCACCAGGATTATAGAATATAAGGAAATGAATTTTTACCTGCCCAGCAGGGCATTTGTTTTGGGTATTCCTCTTCTGTACCTGCTTTCCCAGCCTGCCCCTTCCCACCGTGCTGCTTTGACAGCATAAGTTAGAGCGAAGCAAGGAGACTTCTGCTAGTTTTGCAGTTAAGTACTGAGAGAAGTGATGCGTTTTTACTTATTTAAGTGGAGACTGCCATGTGATGTGACATTTTGAATGTCCAAGAACTGGGAATAAGGTTTGATCCTTAGGCATTGACTTGGTTAGCTCTGTTGCATTTGTTTCATATTTAATAAAGTTCGCTCCTGGTTTACTAAACACCCAGAGTCTCATATTTCTAGTTTGCTCCTTGCAGGCAAATGCTGCGGGTGGGAAGGAATTGCACTTTAGGCATTGGCAGGTTGAGGCAAATGTGGTGGTTGCCAGTTTTAACTCAGATCGTGCTGTACTTTGACACTGTCATATTTGTGCATGTTTTGCCCATTTTCAATTTATGAAGGTTTTGGTAAACTGTTTCTGATTCCTACGTTTCCACAGGACTTTAATCGAGGAACTATAATACTAAAGCTTTTGTGTGTGTGTGTGTGTGTGTGTGTGTATATATATATCTCCATGTATTTCTTCTGCGTTGGGACTATGAGGATGAAGAGTTTGCTCTTTACTAGAGAGAGAGAGAGAGAGAGATATTTAAGGCTAAATAAGTCACTGGGATAGGCCTAGAAAGCTATTGGTAGGTTACCAGGCTGCCGTAAGAATTGAAGCAGCACTAAGGCTTTCAGAGTGCTATAAATGGTCAGAACAGGAGCTTCTCTATATTCCAAATGGTGGTAATTTATTTTGACTTTCAAAAGATTTTTGATTTACTCATTCATAAAAGACTGCCAAGGGTTCTTGGGTAAAGATTGTGCCTTTTGAGAGAGGGAACAAAGGCTGAGAATAAATAGCTAATTCTCAGTGCAGAGGGAGGTTAATAGTGGGGCAGGCCAGGGAAGAACTTGAAAGAAGTGCCGGTAGGAGTGGGGGAGATCAGAGATGCTATGTTAAAGAGTCCATCACCTACTCTTTAACAGCTTATTCACCACTGAAACTAACTTAGCAAACATGTAAGGGCTTTTTTTCCGTTTCCCTAATTAAGACTGAAAGTCAAAAGCAGCTTTAACTTGTGCAGCTAAACTGGGGTCAAGGTGTTAGGTATGGGGGGGGGGGCTCTGCGAAGGAGTGTGTGATGAGGGCACTTGTAAGACAGACTTGGTTTTTCTTAACATTTGCAAAGAAAATACAAGTTTGCAGGATCTGATTCCATGGTGTATAGTCTTGGTTAAGGCATTTTAACAGACAAAATTAGCGGGACTTTTATATTTCTTTTTAAAACAGTCATTTCTGTACTTGTATTAGTGCTCCTAAGAGCTGTGTTGACTGAGACCAGCAAAATTTCTGGCAGCTGCTGTATCCCACAGCATGGCATGAGTGTCAGTAAGGGAGAACTCCTCTGGATATGGAACTCAAAAGTGAGCTTGGCTTGCAGGAGTTGCAAGCAACCATCCCCTCTGCTTTTGAAGATTCTTATAATTTGGCTATTTTCATATGAAATGTGTCACATTTCCACAGAATGTCAAAATATTTAGATTGTACATGCTGTAGGTATAGGGAAAGGAGGTAAGGGCTAGAATGACGTTAGGGAGAGAACATGGTTCCCTCTGATTCCAATAGATTTGTGTGACGCCTTCCTTATGAAGTATTTGGTCCTAATTCACTTGGCAAAACAAGCTGTTTATACTAACACGCCATGCTGTATCTCTCAATTTCCTCATTTGCAATCAGCTGTCATAATGTCAGAGCTGAGTAAATCATTCACAATTAATGATTTCTCCTGCTAACGCTATCTTTGGTTTCTTGTAGTAGCCTCGTTCTTGGCATTTATGTGAGATGAGTTGTGGATAACTTCATGCAGACACCTTGGCATTAAGAACCTTAAGGGACACAATTGTGTTTTGGCAAATTAACACCTTTGAAATCGTCTTTATTTTAAACATTACCACAGCATCATCTTATTGCCATGGAAGGTAAATGCAGAAGAGGTCCAATGCAGAAGGTCCAATGCAAATGCAGAAGAGGTCAAAAGAAATCTTGTGCACATTTTCAAGTAAAAAAAAAAAAAAAAAAAAAAAAAAGTTCCCTCACACCTTTGCTCACCTGCCCTTTACTGAAGTTACTGTGCTAATGTAAGGTGGTTGGTAATAACACTACCCTGGTTAAAAGGATACTTTTGGAAGTGGCATGTTACTAAAATGGGCTAGAAACCTAATGCAGACTGTAGCGTCTTAGTCTTTCCTGGTGGTGCACAGACTTTCCTGAGAAGTGATACTAGTTGCCTGGGGAGAAGGTGGGTGGAGAATTGGGAGCACTCTTAGTGCACACACCTTGCATCACAACTTTTGATCAACTCTCCCTTCACTCACAGCATCAGACTTGTTTTGGCAAGACTTGACAAGCCAGCAAGACAGATCTTTTTATTCCTGGGAGAATGGCAGTGAGCACAGATGACAGTCTTCTGTGCAAGTGCAGGTAGATTAACGCAGCCAGATTTGTCTATGCATAGTAGTATGAAGGGGTAAGCTGTGACCAAATGTTGAACATTTCACTTCAAATAATTAAATTTTTCCATCTGAAACCAACAACACAGTTCTCCCAAGGAAAGCAAGATATGGCCATTCCTGGCCATATGAGAATGTCGGAGGGAGCTAAAAGCATTTTTACATTTATTATTATTATTCATTTATTATAGCTACAGCTAAAGAACAAAGTCTTGTGTCTGGGAGCTGTGTAACAAGGTTTTTTGTTTTGTTTTGTTTTTAGTCCTCTCTGTGTTGGATGTGTAATGTGTGCAAACAGTAGCTAGCATTCCCACCGAAAGCAAAGACGGCAGGGTTTTACCTTAAGTTGATCGTCATGCGGGTGGTAGCTGCCCCTTGAAGAGAGAGCTTACGAGATATTAAACCTGTGCTGAGTTTACTCTTAAGGAAAAGGTTAAGTTTTAAATACATCTCTAAAATTCCTTAAGACCCCAGCTTCAAGTCATTTCTCTTCTTGTATTTTCCCTTATATTTTTCTAATTCAGCTGTACGCTAATGCAATATTGTATATGAGGATGGCTGAGATGATACTACAGTTCTTTAAGACAATCTGATGTGTATAGAGAGCTGAAATGCCTCAGAATACTGAGTTGCATCTTACTTTGGTCCAGTAATCTACACAACCAAACAGCCTGCGACTGCATTAACTTGCTGTGATCTTTGACAGAGGAGACCTTGTTCGTGTAAATCCCTTGCATACTGATGGGGGTGTGATTACCACTCTGACAAAAGGACAGGCTGAATACAAATTTGGGAGGGCCGAAAAGTGTTTAGTACCCCTTATTGTTTTCATCAGAATTCTAAATCTTATTCATGCAGGTAACTCTGATCTTTATATCAATGCACAAAAAGAAAAGAACAGAAGAGTAAAAAGACTATTCTCTTTTGACTGAAATACGGATTTTGTTATCATGTTACCAGCGAGGATCCATTTGGGGTATTATTCAAGCACAGAGATCAGTGCTGGCTTTTTGTAAGAGCCCTTAAATGTTTGGAATACATTTGACTTGAGGAACATAATCTAATGCAAAAATAAAAATCTTCAGATCAGAAGATAGGGAAGGTGGGATTGTGTTTAGCACACTGAAGCTTGCTGGCAAAGCAGCTCCACCTTTAGCTTAGTACTATCCACATTCTTTTGTAATCTTCTGTACTTAATAGCTGGATTCTGTTTTCCTGTGTCAGATTTTGTTCGTGAAACAAATTGGCAATTAGCCACTGGCTGAGGAAACAAAGGGTATTCATTGAAAGTAAATGCAGTGATGGTGATGTGTCTTGATACTTGGTTTCTTCTGAGATCAAAAATACCAGCTATGTGCTTTTTGAAGCAAGTAAGTCAAATGGACTACGTGTTACATATTACTACTAAGCCATACTTAAAACTATTCTATGTACATTAAGTATTTTCCGTCACGGTGTGGCCAGTTGCATCTCCCATATTGTTGCTTGCTGCTTTGAGGGCTTCTAGACACATGGGCTCCTGCTTGGGCAGGGCAAGGGAAGAAATGATGAAGGAGCCTCTTCTGTCTTTTGTTGTGTGTGACTTGGCCAGCCTTCTCTGGGAAGCACAGTTGTTCTTCCCTGCTACTATCCACTGGACATCAGTGGTTTGGAAGGATGTTTTGAGGCCCAAGCCTCAGGAGGAAGTTTTGAAGTTAGGGGTTTTGAGGCCCAAGCCAAAAGACAGCAAAGTCTCTTAAGACTGGCCGAGCTGCTGTAGCAGCGTATGCAGCCCTATAGATAGACAAAATGAGAACTTGGGTATTTTGCATGTACAGGTTTGCTGTCTATTCCTGCAAAATATGAGAAAAAAATAATCAGACTTTAAAGCAGAAAACTGTCTTTCTGGGAATACAAGGGTTAAAGCTGGAGTTTGGGCAGCCCTTACTCTGAGGGAATCTTGGACCCTCAGACTCAAACCCGCAATTAACTGGTCACCATGAACTTCTCAGAATCACTGCAGTTGTGGATGTCAGACTAAATCAGGATTGCCTGGGTTTTAAGCTTATGCCAAACTGTGTCTCCTGGCAGACCTGAACATGACAGAGAGCAGGTGTGTTACCCTCTACTCTGGGACATGTGAAAACTGAGGTTGGGACACATATATGGCAGGTGAAGTGAAACTGAATGTTCTGTGTGGATGAGTGTTTGAAAACTAGGCCAAGACACGCTGATACAGTGATGACCCAGAAGGACTGTACTCTACTCATGCTGCCTGGTAACTGGAAGACAAGCATCGTTTAAACCTTGACTTTCTAGGGATATGTGTTCCCACTGGATTTAGGAAGGATTAGAAACTTCAATTATATTTTGAAAATCCCTACAGAAATGTACTAATAGAACTGCATCAGTATAGTGTCACTGTAGCTGTTCCTACTATCCCTATGTAGGTACTGATGTTTGGGTTTTAGACTTCTTCTAGTTCTCTTTGCTTAGAAGTGTTTTTAGAGCATCCCCCTCCTGGAAGCAGTCTAAATCTCAGTTTGCTCTCTATATAGGCAATTTAATGGTATAGTCAATGGAATAATTATACTGAAATAGTTCTTCCCACAGACTTTCACAAATGGACCAGGTCTATTTTTGTTGCTTTCTTTTTTTTTCCCTCCCAAGGTAGAATAGCCACCTAAATATGGATGTTTCTCCTTCCAGAAGTAGGACCGGTATAATTCACACAGCCTTTTTAAACATTTACGTGTGTTGTTATACAGTATGGTAGAGAAAATCCACTCTAAACTGTTGTCAGTTTATGCTTCTATCAATATATAGTGCTTCAGAAGTGAGCACTTTAGGTCATCTGTTTTGCCAGTCCTAAAGAAACTTGTTAAATTAATGTTTCTCATCAATAATTCAGAGTTTCTAGGAAAGTCTTTTAACTCTAGTTATAGCTTTTTTGGTGCCAAATGGTTGTGCCCTCATAGGTAGCAGCAAAGGCATCTAATACACAGCAAAGGTAATTCAGGTGTTTATCCAGTTCTTCTAGTGAACGTGTTCCTACTTTGAACTCTTATGATCTCTGGCATGATTATCCCAACCAGGGAATCCCAAGTACAGGAACAATTAATGCCTGTGAAATCAGTTACTGCAAAGTTCACTTGCTTCTTATGTAGTCTCATGTTATTTTTGACATAGCATTGGCAAAGAGGGATCCTTTAGCAGAGCATCTGTAGGTGGAAGTTAACACAGATGTGCCTACACAAGTACAGGTAGTGTAAT
Organism: Nothocercus julius; assembly: GCA_013398735.1. Classification (NCBI taxonomy): domain Eukaryota; kingdom Metazoa; phylum Chordata; class Aves; order Tinamiformes; family Tinamidae; genus Nothocercus; species Nothocercus julius. The sequence continues at coordinate 4,645,107 of VZSV01000025.1, forward strand.
GGGGTGGCGTGTGTGCTGTGATGAATAAAGGCAGGGTGAATAGGTGAAGCAGAGAAAAAAGTGTTACTACTTTGTGTCTTTACCTTTCCTTAATCCTCTAGCCTAAAATGCACTCTGTGGCTCTGCAAGAAAATGGGGCTGCCTACGAAGTGACCATTTCTTCTTTTTTTTTTTTTCCTGTGTGTGGTTGCAGAGTTTACATGAGTTATCTGTCAAAATCTGCTACAAGAGCAATTATTCATTGCTTATACAGAGATGATAGACTACTATCTAAATATTTCAAGAACTTATTAGTCCAAAGTGCAGTGCAAATTTACATGATTGATCAAATCTTAACAATTCTTAAAATATTTCTTTTGCTTCTTTTTTCCTTTGCAAACAGCTGGACATTCCTAACAAAAGTGTTGCTGATAAGAGGAACTGTTAAAATATCTGTAATAGATTAGGCACACTGAAGTAACTCAGTGTCTCTTGCTGCTAGGTTGGTGCCGTCTTTTACTAGAGCACTTCAAAATTAATAGGTGGTGATATTCCTAAATCATTTTTCTGGCTTATCAGTAGGACTCCTTAGTGACACTGAAGTCAAATGTAAGTTCCTGCATGTGATTTTCTTGCTGTGCAATGATGTAAACAAACCAGAAATGCCTGGGGTTTATTCTTATTCTCAATAGAGTAAATTTATTTTCTGACTTCCTATCATGTATTCACAGCTCAGATTTTGTCTAGGGCTCTCTCTAAGAAATAGAATAGGAACCCATGAGAAGAAACCCATGAGAACTTGCTGCACATCCTCTAATGCTGTGTAGATGGTCTTGAGTAGCACTCACTGGGTTGCAAAGGGAATCCTCCTTCTCCTCATTACATTTGCTTTCTTGAGGATTACAGCCATGTATAGCACATACAGCCTAGACCCTAGCGCAAATGAAGAAATTAAGGCCCTATGCAGAGGCAGTGCCCAGTGCTCCTTTCCCACCTTCTTCCATCTTTGTGCAGAAGGTGCAACATTAAACTCCATTCAATTGATATCCTGATTTCAGAGGTTTCAGAGCTCTGCCTGGCTCCTGAAATACCAGCCTGTTGTGTTTGTGTTCTTGATTTTTGCCCCTTGAGAAAAACAAATCACAAAATTGACATCAAAGCCTATTCTGTTCTGTCAAAAAAAATCAATTCCTCAAGATTTTTTTTAAAGGTATTGGCTCTGCTGCTTGTATGGTTGAAACATTGGAGGTTTGCACGTAGGTATTCGTTACTGGTGCATCCATCCTTTTCTGGTTTATTAATTATACCTTAAGTCTGCTGATGCCTAAGTAGCAGAGCTCTTGTTGACTTTATCAGAGGCAGGCCTGTGTACTCAGAGGCAGAATTTACCTCTTAATTAGCATGCTCTGACTTTTTCCATTGCTTTCCCCAGCAGAACAAGTTCAGAGCAAATGAAGCATCTAGAATTTCCAAAGCATTTCTCTCAGTAGCCAAAAGTGATATTTAGCTTCCTAACGGAGACTGTTATTGTCTGTAGGCAGAATGTAATCAGTGATTAATGTATTTTTCTTCTGTAGAGAGTTTGGGACTGTCTGAACATATGGAAGTTAATCAGGGGAGATGTTCAAATCTGGGCTAGACGAAGAATAGCGTACAGTCATCAGAGCTGGTTTGGGAAATGGAAGGGACAAATGATGTGCTGGATTCTTTCAAATTCAAAATGGTTGATTATGATTAAGCTTAATGACTTGTGTGAGAAATGAAATGCCTTCCTTCCTCCACCTGCCTAGTGAGTAGGTTTTACTCAGACTCTTTAGTGGGGAGTGAGTATGCAGCAGACGTGCCACAACTTGATTTATGCAGTTTTGCTTTGAAGTGCTGCCAGGATAGGCCCTGGCTTGGGCAGGCATGAGGGCAGATGATTGTTTTTCAAGTGTGCTGAAATCGGTGCCCCCAAGGTACGTGCTTTATGCTCCAGCTCAGCCATGGCATCTTGACTGCCTGGCAGGGGTATGGATTGAAAATCAGCTGTGGGGGGAGAAAATAGCGTCCTTTTTAAATTTCGTTTCGTTTTATTGCCTGCATGGCTATTTGTTGCTAGTGTGTTAGTCTTGGAGATACAGCATTGCCCTTTCATTTGCTCTTTGCATTATGCGATTGCTAGCACTGAAGCTCATCATGCTGGCCTGATTCTTGCCAGGGGGTCTGCAGGGAGCGTCTGCGGATCGAAGGCATCTGGCTGAGAGCTCTCTATTGGAAAACTAGGCACAGGGACTAGTGATTCAGGGTCTGAGTGCCTTGCTCAAAGGGGTGAACCCAGCAGTTTGTACCAGTTTTACTTCTCCACTGGGCTAGGTTATTCCCCTGATAACAACACGCTATCGGCATCTGTTTGGGTTTGTTCTTATCTTGCCTACACCACAGTGAGGCTGCTAAGGATAGTGAAACAGTTGTGAAAATGTCACCTTGCAGCAGATAGTTAAGAGATTACATAAAGGCAGTGTCATTTGTTGCTTGCTTGTGGCACCGCTGTTGTTTCCCTGCTTGGACAGGGCTGTCTTGTCAATCTCAGTGACTGAGCTGCCTGGCCAGGCTGGAAGAAAGGTACCCTAATAACAAGAGTAGTAATAAAGGCCCATTAGAAGAGCGTGCTGGAGCTTCCTGTTGAGAATGCACTGTAAGCATATTGACATATGGAAATCATAGAATCATAGAATCATAGAATGCTTAAGGTTGGAAGGGACCTCTAGAGATCATCTAGTCCAACCCCCCTGCACACGCAGGGTCACCTACAGCAGGTGGCTCAGGACTGCGTCCAAGCGGGTCTTGAAGGTC
>VZSV01000025.1:4648805-4661907 GCA_013398735.1 Nothocercus julius
CTCGACTCCGCACCACTGATCACCACCCTCTGAGCCCTGTCATCTAGCCAATTCCTAATCCACCTCACAAATGCACTTCAGCCCATTTGGTGCTTGAATTTCCTTGAATCCATCTTTCTTATTATACAGGACTGTCATTTTTCATATGGGGTGGGCTTGTTTCTTCTTGTTTTGTCGCTGTTTGCTGTAATTACTAAGTAGGAGCAGAGTTTGGAGTTGTTTCTGGGATAATATGAATTCTCTGCACTGTGCGTCTGAGCACATGCATGTCTTCAGTATGCCAACACCAACATTAAAAGAGCACTAAAGCTGTGAGATAAGTGTGGAGAGGCAGAGATGAGGAGCAAATCCCTAGCCTTGGTGAGGAAGGGTTCCTGAGGAATGTCAGATTTTGATAACACGCTTTTCTGCTAGTCAGCAGAAGTTTAATGCTTGGGTGACTGCTACTCCCATGCTTTTCTTGTTGTTTAATGGTCTTTTCCCTGTAATTGTAGCAAACCACATCATTTGGTTAATTGCATATTTGCAACTATTTCTTTTTTTTTATTACCATATGTTATTAAGAATGACTCCTTATTGAGGATAACTTTTTTTTTTTCCTTTCCAAGTAATGAATTTTCTGAGGCAATATATGTATATATATTTTTTCTTTTTTTTCCCCCTCTCTCTGTTTTTACATATACAGCCTCTTCCAGCTATGGGTTTAACTGTAGTGGACAATACTCAGTTACTGCCAAGCATTATATGGGATGATGAATTGGATCAGGGTTAGAAATAACGTATATAACATTCAGATCAACACAAGATATCTTGCTAAAAAAAAGATACTACTGCTCAAGCAGGAGTTACGGGCTTGGTACAGAAATAGCTGGGGAGGTTTTTAGCCTGTGTCATAAGGAGGTCAGGCTATAAGATTCCTTTAATATATAGTTTTAAAGCTTAAAAATAAGAAATTTATGATGTTTAAGGCAGAATCACAGCCTACAGACAGAATATACCATCCCTGATTGTGACAGAGATACCAGTAATTGAATTTATGCTATGAATTAAAAAGAATTATTTGGTTTGTTTATGGTGTTTTGTAAAAACTTAGTGATTACTTTCCCCTGCGCTGCCTAATCAGTCCTGCCTCTGATATGTAAAGTTTTTAACAATACAAACTTTAACAGGGTGTTTTTTTTCTCCTCTTCAATGCCTTTGCTTCACCTGTGTTGACTTATTCCTGGAGGTGCTTATTGATTACCTCAGCAAAAACACTTCTTGGCAGAAATACTTGGCACAGATGTAGCACAACATCCCTTTATAAGTGGTTCCTGTGTGAGGGTATTTGCACATCTCCAGTACAAACTCTCAGTAGTTAGAAATGAACAGCTGATGGGGAGAATTTATTTGGAAGCCGGTAACAGGGATAATTAATCAGTATGACAAGGGATCCTTGGCATGTGACATATTTATACTTTTCTGTTATAAAATAATGACAACTAAAGATATTTGTCATTATTAAACTATCTGGCTCAAGAAATCAAAGCAGTCCAAGTTGAGTAACTTATTCTTTCTCAAGCCAAACTTCTGGATAACTAAGGACATGAAACATTAATCTCAATCTACATGCACTGTTTTGCATATCCGCTTGCTGAGAGAAATGAGCAGTTTAATTTTGGGAACGTGCCAGCTTCTGTACTAATACCCATCGGTGGGGAGTTGTGCTTACAAATCTTCCCGTGCAGCAGCTGCAGGCTTTGCCTCTCAGGGCTGTGCGGTAGGTAGGCTGCTTCCAGGGCGGCATGGTCAGGAGGCCTGGGATAACAGCTGTTGGGAATGGTGTTAGGAAATCAGCTGTTAATTTTGGGGCTCTGCTGGAAATGAGGCCCACACCTGTGACGGACTGAAGGGAAGCTGAGGTCCTGTTCAGTTGCTGGCGTTAAGGCTCCTTCACTGCGAGAAGAGCCCTGCAGCAGCGCTCCAGGACTAATCTTGCGAGTACCGTGGCTTCACTGTCTGGCTCTAAATAGATTTCCACCAGAGGATTGATATGACAAAGTTTCTTTTACAACAAATATTAAACCTTCAGTGCAATACGAGGCAGAGTGCTATGGGTCAGGACTGTGAGGGCTGTGATAGGCTCCTTTGCTTTGGGCCTCCATCTACACCCTTGGATGGACCTTGGCCCCTGTTGTAGCCTTGTCTGCAGTTCCTTCTGGCCTGGTCTCCTTTTGCCTCTGATAGTGTATTCCCTGGCTGGCCCCGGCTTGGGTTCATCGCTTGGGCAGAACTGTTCATGGGCCCTGGCTGCTGGTTCACCATCCCTTGGGGAGCAGCCAGCCCTTGCTACTCCCTGACACCAAGCTATTCAAATATTGTGCATCTTTGTCAGTATTCTGCTGCGAAATTGCACCTGAAAGAACAGCACTTGGCTTACCTAGCTGTTTATCTAGGGCTCTAGCTCTGCAGTGGAAATAATCTTAGTATTTATGGTAACTTGTGACTGAAAATTGCTCTTTGATACTTTTTGTCTTTGTGGAGCTTAATAAAATATTGCCTTGGTGGCATAAGATATTTGGAGAGAAGATAAATGTGGGGCCAGAAACCTGGAGTGCATCTACGCTTTCTTTTGACATGTATGCAAAATTTCTTACAAGTCTTGCAAGACCAGCAATATGGGGGGGAAGAAAAAATGGGCATTCAGTTAGTAAACACTTAGCATCCAATTTGCTGATTGTGCATTATCACATTCCTGGTGTGATATGATGAATTTGGGTGTCAGCAAGGCCAATCAGAAAGGCATCTAGAACAGTTATAAAGGTGGAAAAGCCACAAAACATATGCAAGACATGCTATTGCAATAGGATGAAAGTTGGCATTGTGAGCAGTTGAAGTAGAGAGGCAATTCAGCAGGCAGTTTGGCTTGGATCATCGTATCATGAGAGTATTTTGGAGAATTGAAAGAAGGCTAGGGATGGCTAGGAAGTGATCAGACATAAAAGCTTGTAAAAAGATGATATCTCAAAATGTTTCACTTGGTGAAAAGCTTATTTTTCCTCTATGGTAGTTTTATGCTTGTGAAGGAATTGTAGAGTGTGTTTTCCTCCCTGCCCGTGTTAACCCATAGTCTCCTATGTGCATCTCCTGAATTCAGTTCTTCTCAATTCAGGCTCCTGTTTATGAGCCAGGCTTCTTTGAGACACTTTTTTTCTATATCCTTCACACGCCGCACACTGCCAGGGTGCTGGATTAGGTTGCCAGTTCCTCTGGAACTGTGCTGTTTTACTATATGAACTTATTTGTCCCTGTTAAGCCAACCCCCCCCATCCTTCTGTCATGGTTTGTGCAAGACTGGCTTATAGGTATATCTGATTTATTATCAAGTTCCTGCTCTAATTGACTTTTATATATCAGGCTTTTGCTAGATTCTTCTACCTGGAAGAAAATACAATTATGAAACTGAAAGAGAAAATTGGAACTATTGGTGCCTATTTAAGAAAAAAAATGATGAAGGTATTTTTGTAAAACTTTGTTGTGCATATTGTTGCGTGTTTCTTCAATATATTATTTTTATCCTTTTTTATGGTTTCTGATATTAAACCAGATAGTAAATTCTTCAATGCACAGTTATTTTCCCAGCTGTATTTATTTTACTAGTATATTTTCTTCTAGAGAGAGAAGCTTCTGACATACAATAATAAAAAGTAACAATAATTCCTTATATTTGGAAGTGAAGTTGAAGTTGACTTGGACTACATGGGCAGTGTTGTTTCCTTACATGAAGCATAAAAACAGCAGACTTTGTTTATGATCTTTCTTACAGTGTTCTACCATAAACTAAAACTATAGTTGCTGTAATCTGTGGACATGCTAGTTTGAAACAGGCATAAAATCAAAATCTGACACACTTGTTCATAGAAATGATGATCATTAGTGATTAGAGATTTACTGTATCTGAGCAAGTGATTTTATTCTTTATTTGTGTGTGTGTGTGTGTGTGTATTTTTTGTGTGTGTTTGTTACACGTTTGTTTTGTGTGTGTGTATTTTTTGTGTGTGTTTGTTACACGTTTGTTTTTCCTCCTTTGGATTCTCCATTTCTAGTATTGGTAATATTGCCACCATGAGCTTACATCAGAAGCTTACATGAGCTAGACATCAGAATTGTGACTGTTTATCATATTTGTTACTGTCTTTCAGGAGTTCTATGCAATTCTGGTTGAGGAAAGAATAATATAATTTTTATAAAGCAGACTTTTTATACACGGCTAAAGTTTCATTTTGGAGAATTTTCTGTATGTTTGTCTGATGCATTTATAGAACAGTCTTCAGTTTCTGTAGTAACGATATGAGCCCTCCAGCTGTTTCAGCATTTCTTTTAAGTTTATTGTAGGTCTGTGGCTCTCCAGTGTTACAGGATTGCTCTTGAAACTGTTGTCTGCATTTTATTCAAGAATAACATTGCAAAAGTTCTTACTGCTTCTGTTTTGTGACCATTGTTTTTTCTTGTGTTCCTTGCGCTCTGCTTCTAATTTTAAATCTGTTCTCTGTATTTTGATTTAGCTCGAGTGTTCAGTGCATTCATTTTTACATTACTTAAATGTTCCTATTTCTCTTAGTAGCTTGATTTCAGAGAGAGTTAATTAGAGCCATTTGGCTCAGATGGTTGAGAAATGAATTTCCCCATTTCACAAGAGGAGGGAAAAAAAAAAATAAAAAAAATAAAAAAAAAGCAAAAACAACCAAAAAAACCACAACTTCAGAAATGTGATTTCTTTTTTTTTTTTAATTTTTTTTTCTGTTTAAATAGCTCCCTGATTTGAGACAGAAATGATGCTCAGAACTTTCTATGGAATGCAGATTCTGAAAAATCTGTTTCAGATGTATTGAGCTAAAACATTATAAGAAAAAAATATTGAAACAGTTAATGACATTTAGACACTTTATTATACTCTTATTGGCCAGCTTTTTGATGTTTCAGTTGCCTTTTAATTACTTTTTGTTTGTGTTCTGAGTAGTCAAGGGAAAAGAATAGCTTTCTTCAGATGTCAAAACAAGTTTAGGAAACTCTTCAAATAGAGAGAGAGAGAGAATTTTTTTTGTTGAGCATGGCTTTATCAAAACTTTTGATTTTTAGGTTTCAGTTTTAACTGATACTTTTGACCATTTTCTAGTGTTTCTTGTATTTTCAAACCACGAACTCAACCTGACAATATTTCTTTCAACCAAGTAGATATTAAAGCAATCTTAGCATTTCTTCCATGTGGAGGAATAGCCTTTCATTGCCATAAAGACTGTATTTCAAACTATGTGTTGCATAGTACTTCTGACATACTACTGAGTATATAACCTTTATTGTGCATTTAGCAATAACATGTCTCGCTTAACTCGAGATTTTTTTTTTTTAAGGTGTATAATACTAATCTTTACTTGCAGCATCCAGGTACCTCACAAATCACAAAGTGTATCTAAAAAGCCTGGCTTTGGAAATAATTATGTCCTCATGTGTCTGATAGGAACCTGAGGAAGAGTTTTCTGAGGCTAGCCCTACATCACATCTGCCGTGTACTTGATGGTGTGGAAGCGACTTGTGTACATGTACCCACGCTAACTTTAAACTAGATAGACTTAGTATTGCTAATTGTGTAACCACAGCAGATTTGGCCTTTTGAGTGTGTTAGTATGTTGAGTACTTGCCCAAGTACAGAGGCTTTTCTTGAACCTTTTTCTTGAAGGGTTTTTTTTTTTTGGGCAGGCTTTTCGAGATGCTTGGGGTCAGGTAGGTGGTACACCGTAAGCACACGAGTATCTCAGCTAGCAAAACAGCCCTTCAAGTGGAGGTTGGTGGTGCAGCAAAGCTGGTAGGGGTCCTAGCGTGAGCATGAAGGGAAGATTCGTGGCTCTGTCTCCCACTTTGCGTTCAGGAACCTGCAGTGGACCCTAGGGTCTGTGTGTGACCTGAACTCTCCTTTTTTCCATTGTTCACAGCAGTGGAATTATTCCCAGGGGGTCAGTCTGCAGCAGTGGGAGTATTCCCAGGGAATAAGTCTGCAGCTGGGTTGTCAAAATCCAGCTCTTCTAGTGTTTCTTTTTTTTTTTTTTTTTTTTTAATGTACCTGTGCATACATCTCTATGTGTCTGTGTGCATCTATGTATATACACATGCATGCATTTATGTGTGTATCTATACATATGTATAAAGACATTCCTTATGACTGTTTCTCAGCAGCACCTGCATTGTGCCTCCTCTGCCTGGCTGATGTTCTGCGTGGCTGTACATCCCCATAGGCTGTGAATTGCGATGATCTGTTACCGTTCCATTTAGTGCTGTGCCCTTTTAGATGAAATGACTTCTGAGCTGCTATCTTGATTAAAGTGCATGAATAAATAATGCCGTGGACTTAAGCGTGAGGGAAGAAATAGATCAAGTGCAGTTGTAATTCTTGAGAGGAAACGTTTTTCTCGCTCCTTGATTTTATAGATTATTTAAGAGGCAGCTCTAATCATAGCGGTTCATAATGTTTTCATTTAGTACAATAGCATTTACCTTAATATGTTGCTATGGTACTTAGCAGGCAATCCTGATATTTAGCCTACAATATCTTTCCGTAATGTACAGACTAATGAAGACTTGCAAGCATTAATTTCCTGTCCATTTCTTGGAGAAAATGAATGCGAAGTTCAGAATTTCAGCTTTGTTGTAGTTCTTTGATATTTTTTTTTTCTTCCATGCAAAACTAACGTGAAGATCTTTTCTATTACTGTAATGCCAGTGTGTTTTCATGTTCCATCTAGAGGTGTCCTTTTACGGATACTCATAACGTAGCAGCAAGGAAAGGTGACACAATCATTACTGTTTCTGAGTGTGGCAGTTCAAAGGAGGTTGTACTCATCCATGCACACATCTGCCAAGGTCTGGGCATGAGGCTGTTCAGCTAATGAGCAAGGAAAGACAGAAGAAAGCAAACTCTTCTCCTAGTTCTCTCAATACAGAACTCAAAGGAGGCTGTTTCTTTCAGTGGTGGACTGTGCCATTAAAATACATATTACAACAATACAAAGAGCAAAGTGAGCAACAGGATTTATTGCAGCCAGTTCTCCACCTGCCCCTTTCATGCATATCTGGCCTTACTTTCCCACCTAATAGGATAAGGGAGCCCAGGCTCATGTTCTCCTGGGATGAGCAAGCTAGAATATGTATGACCTCTGCAGAGATGTAACAGAATGAGTGAAAGAAAAGGAATATACAAAGAGCAGAATCCCCATAAAATTTTTTTTGAGGGGCAGATGGGGGGGAAAGATAATCTAATTCCCAGTACAATGATAGATTTCTCAACTTAAAAAAAGAAAAAAAAAATGCTTGTTTAGTGCTTCCCCCCCGCTACAGCATTTCTTAATTCTACTCCTGAAGAGATGGGTAACTCCTATAGGCAAACACTTCTGAGTTTTGTCCAAATAAATGGAATAGTTTGCTGTCTTGACATGAAGATAAAAAGGAGAATAAGAAAAACAGTACATATTGCACCTAAAGAAATGACGTAAAGGAGTGTGAGACAATTAGTACCAAATCAGCCTAAGTCAGAGGCAAGAGCAAGTGCAAGCAAATGCAATGAAAACCCTACAAGGTGAAACAACTCAGCGTTAATATTAAATTTTGTACAATTTAGTGTTAACTGCAAATAAGATATGTAAAGGAACAAAAAGATCGAAGTGTGGATCTTTGGCTATCTACCAACTAGATATTGGTGGAGAAGGCTGTTCCTGTCTAATCTCAGTGGCTCTTTTGATGAATCCTGTCTATGCTTCCATCATAGACCCCTTTTTGGGGTGGTGATCCTGGGAGAGGAAGGTGGGAGGAGCAAGGCTGGTTTGGGAATGTTGCTTGGAGGCTGTAATAAAAGAACAACTCAAATATGCACGTGACTGAAAAGGTTTTCGTTCTGATTACTTCAGTGTAATGTAGGACAAAAATTAGACTACGTGATAGAAGTCTACTTCTGCAGTAATTCTCCCTATTACTCCAGTGTTTCTGCTACTTGACTAAGATGGCAGAGACCCTGCTTTAATGCCCATCTAGTCCAGGGTCTCAGGATAGTGCTTTGGACTCTGAGCTGCTAAGTAGATGATCTTTGTGTAAATAGTTCAGTATGAGTTGGGGTGGGGACAAAAGCCATTGTCACTAAAAAAAAAAATCTTTTTTTTTTTTTTTTCTGTCCTAACAGATGTGACAGAGATGCCTCCATATAGAGGTGTTCTCCCCCTGCTGATGGATCCTCTGTGTGCTCTTGCCTGTGCTGGGTGAATGCTCTAATGGTTACTGGATGTGAAGGAGGGCTGGGGTTGGTAGAGCAAAACAGCATGACTGATTTTGTGATTAACTGCTCAGACTTGTTCTTTGCTCTCTTTGAAGACACCCAAAAGTGGAAGCAAAATGTATATTGAAGGGGAGTTAAAAATACTTTGCTTTTAAGCTCTGATAAGAACCAAGAAATGCCCATTTTCCTGATCTAAATTCTTTTTTTTTTTTTTCCTCACAGAGCCATTATATTGACTATTCCATGTGTGTATGTGGAGTCTCTTCCAGTGTGTGGCTCTACTTGGTGAGGGTCCTGAGCAGAAAGGTGTTCTTGTGCCATGTGCTCACAGATGATCTAAAGACCAATTAAATTGATGCACCTTTGGCAAATTATGATTTGGGAGCTCATTATCTCTTTGTAAAACTCATTTTCCAGCCTACTGCTTATGCTTATAAAAGCACGGTTTTAATACGCCTCCTGCACTGTTTTTAATTCCCTGGTTGACAGTAAAGAAAATACTAGCCAACTCTCAGGACAACACATATTATTCTTTTATCTTGATGGCATATTGATCCTCATGAGCATCCCTTCTGCAAAATAATGAACATGCATCTTAAGTCCAGTTCATAGAGGTCATACAGGGAGCTTTCTTCATTTCCTCTAGGCTGAGTGCAATCTAGAAGGATCAGGTCAGGACTTTTCTGTTGAAAAAAATCTCTCATCTCTCTCACCCCCTCTCCTTGTCTTGTCTTTCTCCTCTCCTTAACTAGTTTCCTGACACTTAAATGTGTTTTTGTTTTGAAGATTTAATTTCACATTATGTGATAGAAAAGTGCCTTAGTAACCCAAACTGAAGCTATACTTACCTTGAAAAGGCCCTGGGGAAGGTGATCTTAGAAATGTCAGACTTGAAAAAACATGAGAGATTGCATCTTGTAGTAGCTGTGCCCTTGCTTGCTCACTTTGAGTAAAAGCTTTAAAAAAAAATAATAATGCGGCTAGCTCAGGGATCTTTGGTATACTAAAGTACACTAGGGATCTTTGGTATACTGAAGTACACTAAAGTAAATTCACATCCTGCCTTATGCTGAGCTCTCCTGGCTCCTTGGAGAAGCCTAAGTGCACATGCTCGCAGCCGCGCTACCTGCAGCGGCACTGACGGAGGCAGCTGGCCCCACTTTCTTCTCCTGCATTCGGGCTCTTGCTGAATGTGAGCAGCTACCGGGACTGCTTGCATGTAATTTTCACCATGGTGAGCATGGGCTGAGTCTCTGAGAGCGAAATGAAGATTTCAGGATTTGTCCCTGAAATAATGGAAAGTACAAGCCTATTTCTTTGCAATGCAAGCTAAACTACCCATACTTTTCAAACAAATAATTATTGCCTCACTCACCTTATACTCCAGAGGCTAACAGGCTCCTAATCAAATGAATGAAGTAATCTTTCAGCAACTTAACACTAAACTTGAGAACCGGTGAAATAAGGAAACCACTTAGAGGAAAATAAGCTCTCTGTGATGGCCCTTTCTCAGAAATACAAGATACACTGTTCAGCACCAGCAAGTGTGTAGGGAGCCAGCTGAATGGGAGAATCTGTTCGCTCCTCTAAGTACTTAATGGAACATGTGTTTCTTTTGCCAAAGAAAGGCTGGTGATACCTGCAGTTAGTTGAAGAAGCTAATGGTAGAGGGAGACCAGGAAAGACTCTGCTGTTAAGCAAGAAAACTAGATTAATGTTGTTTTCAGAATGAAAATATCCCCTCTTTCTCATCTGATTCTGATTCAACTCATTCTGCGGGCTTTGGTAGAAGAAAAAATACTCAAATTAGTGGAAGATTATAAACTACATCTTGAAGGGAAAGAATATGGACTGTGGGTTAGAAATGTGAGTTGGAAATGCATTCAAAAAGTAGTCTCTTGCGGTTAAAAAGGGGAGATTCATGTTTGGAGTTAATCTGACTCTATTTAAAATGTGTGTATGTTTGAAAGTGTTTTTGGAACAAAAACAGACTTCTTTATAAAGTGTGTGTTGGGACAGTGTAATTTTTATGTGTAAAAATGAGATGGCAAATGTTTGGTAAGAGAAGCATTTCTATTTTTTGTTAGGTTTAGAGAAAAAGCAAAAGTATCTGTAAGAATGGCCCTAATCCAACAGGAAATTTCATTCCGGATTTGATATTGCAGCATACTGTCAGCTCTGGTATGGTTCACATAAAAACTGTTTTTCAAAACACCTTTCTGGTGAGCTGAAACTCACATATGAAGCTGGATGTAGGTGCTGTGGGGCCTACAGGTCTAGAAATGAAGTAAACATTATTATATGAAGAGTAACTTCAGTGCAAGAAACTTCTTAGTTTTAACGCTGTTCTAAAGCACTGGGAGAATGTACAAAGCCAGAGAAGCTGGAATTATTTTTGTTTCTACTGTTTTGTTTTTATTTTAACTATGATGCACAGTTTATTACCATAACTCTTCCTCATTCAAGTTTACTTCTAATGATACTGAAGCAGTTGGTTTCATGTATATGGCTGTGTGTTAGCATGAGTAGCAGGGACTTACATACCAACGGTCTTTACCTAGATGAAACTGAGTGATGTCAGGATTATTTATAATTAATTTGGGTCACATTATTACTTTTGATAAAACTCTGTGTTGGTTCTCTGTGATATTTTGGTGTGAGTATAGTTTCATGATCTTCTTTCTCATGTGTTCTCTGTGTTCTGCTAACAGTTGGCATTAAAGTGAGATTTAAGTGTTGTTTTGGCAAGGTGAGCTGTGAACTAGTTGGCTCTGTGATTGAATGCTCTTCAGTTTTTCAAAACTAATATGTTCTCTCTCTAGATGTCAATAGTGTAAATACACATTGAAGTTTTTAAGACAAGTTTTTGTATGGGTAAATCTGATCATAATGGAGAGCGATTTCTCACGTGGTATGTTTATTTTCCTGCAGATACAGAAAGCACTGATTTAGTATGGAAAGAATAAGCTGCTTGTGTGCATGTGCTTGGTACTAAATAAATCTGATGTTTCATAAAAGAAAACTGAGTAGTAGTGTGAGTTGCTTTTACCAAAGGGCTGGATACTGAGAAAAGAGTAGGAAAGCAAAAGTGTGTAGATTTTTAAATGCAAATGAATACAAATGAGTGACAGAAAGCAGCTGGAGTAGGAATATGAAATGTTTAGAGGCCTCCAAAATTCCATTATAGAGAGAGCTGAAAGTGCAAGTGCAGGCCTGGTAGGAAAAAAAGCAGGTGGGATGGGACATAATGGCTATGTATTGATAGTGATCGTGTTTAGAAATGAAATCCTTGAGAGCGTGCCTGCTTAATATCTATTCTAGCATAAGAACTAATAAACAAAAGTGCAAGCAGAATGTAAGTAGTCTTATAAAGGCAGTTTATTAATGATATTAAAATAGTCTACTGTAACTTAAAGAAGATGAAATGAGAGTGTGTGAAGTTATTGTGTGTATAGTAAAGGGTGTAAGGTACATTATTGTTCTAAATATAAGATGTAAATAAAAGCTTTTTTTTTTTTTTTTTGTGGGAAAGACTTTTTCAGGTGATGCAGTTCCAGCATGCATTTTTTTCCGAACTTTTTCTTTGAATAATTTGGCTTTGGGTTGTATTACAGACAGGACACGGGACCAGATAAACTACTTGTCTAATGATATATCAGAATTGCTCTGCTTCTAAACAATGGAAATATGTTTTGGCTGAATTATTCACTTAAAAGGTTGATCAGACTGCAGAATTAATTTTGCCTACCCTCCAGCAAGCTGTGTGCTTCAGAACCTATTCCCAACAAAGCCAAGTTCTCCTTAAGAATGTTTCACTCTAAACTGAGCATGGAAATTTTAGATGAGTTGTAGAATTACAGAATAGTTTGTTTTGAAAAGTTTGATTTCTGTGCTTAGAAGCTGAGTTTATATAGAGGTTTGTATTTCATGGATAGAGTTTCATATTTCAAGGCATTGTTCTAATAATGGCCTAAACCTAACAACACAAAATCTAGGATATTTCCACGACACTATAGCAGGCAATAATGGAGAAATAGCATAAGATTTTCCTTTGCTGATTAAAGTAGGGTTTTTTGTTTGTTTGTTTTTTAAACACACTTTTTTGTCATTGTAAGAGAAATGTGAATGTGGCTAACTCTGAAATTATATCATGAACAGATCACTATTAGAATTTAGCATGCATGTGGATTTTTCAAAACTGGGAGGAGTGGCTGATACCCCAGAGGGCTGTGCTGCCATTCAGAGGGACCTGGACCAGCTGGAGAGACGGGCAGACAAGAACCTCGTGAAGTTCAAGGCAAGTGCAGGGTCCTGCCCCTAGGGAGGAATAACCCCACACACCAGTACAGGCTGGGTTTGACCTGCTGGAAAGCAGCTCTGTGGAGAAGGACCTGGGCACCCTTGTGGACAACAAGTGGACCGTGAGCCAGCAATGCGCCCTCGTGGCCAAGAAGGCCAGTGTGTCTCCTGGGGTGCATCAGTAAGAGCGTCGCCAGCAGGTCAAGGGAGGTGATGCTTGTCCTCTGCTCAGCCCTGGTGAGGCCACGTCTGGAGTGCTGGGACAAAGTCTGGGCTCTGCAGTACAAGACAGGCGTTAAGTTTCAGGAGTGATCCCAGCAAAGCGCTTCAAAGATGGTTAAGAAACTGGAGCATCTCTCATAAAAGGAGAGGCTGAAAGAGCTGGGACTGGAGTTTCAACTAGATAATCCCCATAGACCCTTTCCAACTCCAATAATTCTGTGATTCTATGAATACGAATTTTTGCACTTGCCGTCTTACTTGGGATGTGCTCTTTTCCCATTGTTG
>VZSV01000025.1:4662167-4795142 GCA_013398735.1 Nothocercus julius
AAAAAAAAAAAAAAAAGGTGGAATTGCGATTTAGAGTTTGAAATTAGCAAGATGTTCTTATAGGCCCAATAAAACACATTCAGAAAGCTGTGTTGAGCAAACATTTTGCTTTTTACCTAATATATTCATGGTATTATGCTCTTATTTGTTTTGCCCAGAACAACTGTTTGAAATTGTACTGAACAACACTTGAAAAAAAAAAATCTATTGAATATTTCACATATCAAAAATTATTTCTCTACAAATATGTTGTGTAAGATCAGAGAATCAAATACTAGGGGGGAGGTTCCTCTGAGGAATAATGAAGTGCTCAGGTTTGTTTTATTCTTCCATGTTAATGAATACAGGGATTTCTTTTCATTTTAAATTTAAAGGGTAGATAAATAACACAGTATATAGCTATGAAATTACTGAATACTATTATTTATAGAGAACTTGAAAGAGAAGCTTGCACTTTATGGGTGTGTGCGGCGTGTTCTTTTGATCGTTTATAGTACAGTAGGGTAGTGGTGAAGTGCCTGTTTCTACAAAGTACAGGGGGTTGATGTCTTTCTATAAATAACAAGTGCAGTTTACTGCTGGAAGAAGTTGGGGCTGGTTTTCCTGTTCCTTGTGAAACCTTAGTAGATGTAGGGCTGAACTGCTGCCCTTCCAAGCTGTGTGGTCTATTTGGGGATGGGAGCATGCAGCTAATCGCACTTTCCCTCCTTCAATATTTGCTTTTCTGTAAATGTCCCAGGCTTCTGTCCCAGAGCCTAGATCATAGGCTGAAGTAAGAGAAGATGAGGTGACAGCTCTGAAGCCAGCCCAGTATTTCACTGCCATCACAGCCGTGTGAAGGGAAGCAGCAGCAGAAGCCAGCCTTACTGTTAGCGACGATGGAGCGAGACTGCACACAGTGTCTTGAGATGATTTGATGGTTTTAGTAATCTTGCCAAATGGCAAAGGATGATTTCTGAGACTAAGTGAGTCTTAAAAAATATATCTCAGAAGGTTTGTGTTTTGGAAGGCTGCTTAAGGGTAGAATGCACTTTAAATGCTGTTGTTTATGAAGGTGATGTTACACTGAGGTACTTTATTGGGGATTTATGTGACAAGATATCAAATTTGTCCAAACACTTAATATGAAGTAAAAGCAGGGAACCTTCCATAGCTACATTTCCTTTGGTTCACCTCCTTTTTTGGTCCAAGGCTGCCCTAGACAAAGCTACATTACATTATTCATATTGTAAAGTCAGGTTTAGTCTTTGAGTACTTACCCAGCCAAACCATTATTAACATTATAGGTTATATGCCTGAATGAAGACTTAGAAATGTGTGGGGGAAGAGAGCCCTTTGGTACCTGGCTTCTCCAGAAATCTGTTCTTATGGACTGGATCTTCCCCGAAGCAAAACTCTGGCTAGATCCAGTAAAAGTTCGGGGGGACGTGCAGACTCATGAGTCTTTGGGGTTCCTGCAGTGCTTCTTTACCAAGGCTGGTGCCCCTGTGGGATACACAGTGTTAAGTGTCACCGTACATTCTGTCATCGCTGCTCTTAAGGAGCTGCCAGGCTTGCCATGAAGGTGCACTCAGTATTGCTTTGATGTTTAAGAGGGCCTGGCCTCAGTGCAGGCATGGCAGAAACGGGGCTTTTCTGCTCTAAAAAACACTCCAAGCCCCAACAAATGCGGATGCTTCAAGGCTTCTTCTGTGGTGCCCAGAGCTGTGAGCTCCCATTTTCCCTATCCAAGCCCTAACTAGAGCTTCCAGGCATAGGGAGCTGAAAGGAAGACTGAAGGGAGGGCACAAAAGGAGGCAGGAGGGAAAAAAAACCAAGGCACCAAAAGGGAGCTAAGCACCCTCACCCCCCTCCCAAATTCCAGAGATACAGGAGTAGATGTTATGAAGCAGGCTCGGTTTCTAGCAGCTTGATCCCCGCTTTTGTGCGTGCTTGGCTTTGTGTGCATGGATGTCCTGTTAGTAATTATCATTCTGTTGACACCTGCATTCACGATGACACCCCCATATCACATTTTCATCGCGGCACGAAATACCGCTCTCTTTGCTTTTGTTTAGCTTTGTGCTATGAATTTAACCCAGAACTGAAAAAACTAGGCACTTCTCACAGCACACAAGGGTACATTGATAACCCTGCAGACTAGTTACCGATTCTATCTCAGTGCTTCTCTCTCTCTCTCTCTCTCTCTCTCCTTCTTCCCGCCCCTCTTTTTAAGCAGACAAGGTTTTCCCTCAACAAGCTGATGACAGAATAATTTCTTCAGGTTGATTGTTTGCCCCATATGGACCTCTAGAGATCTTCATACAGTGGAAAGGAGGAGATCAAAAGGCTGCAAGAAAAATGAGGCGGAGGACTGAAAAAAAGCCACCATAAAGATCCTCCTCAGGTTTCAGGCTGGTGATGAACAGACTTGTAAAGTATTCTGAGACCTGTCAAATTTTCCCATTTAAAAATCCAGACCTATTTTAAAAAGATTTTTCATAATGAGTCTCTTCTCCCCCATCCGCAGGCTCAGAGTGTTTTCAGAAAAAGTTCTGCAAGGCAGAGAAGTTGAGCACTTGATCACATGCAGGAGCACAGGATAGATGGAGTACAGCTGACTCAACAGCTACAGGGAATTTGGGTAAGTGCCCACCATGTCATCCACCTGGAACTTACTAAAATACTGGTAAAATCAAATTATTCTTTTTTTTTTTTCCTTTTTTTTTCTCTTTTTTTCTTTTTTCCTTCTCCTTCTTCTTATCACTTGTCAGGCAAGGTTAACCTCACTGGGAAATCTCAGTAGGAGCTGGTCAGGGAAGAAGTTCACAGGCAACAGCTAATTAAAACAGGAAGGCAAATTTGCATCCAGCTGTGAAGACAGGTGTTATTCTTTCTCAGCTTAGCTTTTATTTAAAAGTACCCCGACCAGACTCATGCTACTAATGTGAGGGGAAGACAGTTACAAACCCCTTGTAGTGCTGCAGTTACAGAGCATGTCAAACCCTCTCCAGGTGCTTTCAGGAGGGGAACAATTGCTTGAGGGAGACAATGTTATCCAGCTTGTGGTGTCAGTCTGCTGGTTCTCACAATCATTACGTTGATGGAGGAAAATTTTGATAAGCAAGACTTCTTATCTGTCTCCCGCTGCAATCGAATGACATGAGTTCACATAGTGGAGATGACATTGTCTGTAGTCACAAAGGTGACTGGACATGATAATTGCTCTTTTTTTTTTCTTTTTTTTTAAAGTAATAATGATGACTGTATTCCTGAGTGAAGATACTGGGATTTGAAATCAAGTCTCTGGTTAAGCTGATGAACTGATACAGTCCAAATTGATGTAGTTAGTGTAATTTGCTACATACTGCAAAAGGAAACTTTGTCATGGTCTGTGAGTAGTAAAAGATGGGACTGTTAGCCCTGCTTGTGTACTCCAGATCAAAGAGTACTTTATCAGCGTGTGACATACTTTGTTTTCTTTCATCCAGGTCCTGAGCAGTATCCCTCAGGCTTGTTTTAGAATTTGGCTTGCAAATTACTTCAAACTGTGTTCTGCCTTTTTTTGAGAGGGACTCAAAACATGGTGAAAGAAATATCCATAAATGAATATTTTCTCTTTCACTTCAGAAAACTTTGTCTTTTTAGATATAAACCTGGGAACACTGAGTATATTCTCCAATTTCAAAGGCAACCCCTAGTATTGGATACTTTCTTAGGGGGAGAGATTAGCAGCATTATTTATCCCACGTTTCTTCAACTTTTAATGATTAGATAAGGCCCTACTGTACTACCAGTGTATTCTACAACTTTATTGCATAATTTCTGTCCCTAAAGTGGGGAAACTAAGGTCAGCCTGATGCTATAAACTTGCTACTTTTTGTCAGGGAAGCATTATTTTAATGATAACCTTTCAAGCTGCAACCAGATGGCTGCTGTATAATCTACTTGCTAGTGACGCCAAGCATTATTTACTGAAGACTTATATTTATATTGCTCTCTTCAAAAATGTAAACAAAAAGTAATTAAGTAGTGATACTCATTTAGGTCTTTATCTGCCCATGTGACTGCAAGGCTCCTGGGACAGGCAATAGGATTAAGTATCTCTTTCCTAGCTCAGTGGCTTTGAATCCAGACCATGGTTAGAGGCAACTGAAGGCCATTAGCATCTGATGACTCTTTAGTGGCCTATATCAAGTGATTTGATGGTCTCTGTAAATTTGCTAGCTAATAGGACCACCATAATGATTGGTGGCTTGAGAAGAAAGTTCGTAGACCAAATGTGTATGCTTTGACAATGTATTTTAAGCTTAGAAGCATCTTGTTCACTCCCTCATGTAGGGATGCTCTTGGTTTGCCCATACGAGATTATTTGTTGCTCATGAATTTCAGTCTAAAGATCCTGAACTTCAGCCTCCTGCTAATTTGTAAACTGGCACGTCTCTGCTAAAACTGAGCAAGGAATACAATTTAAAATAGGGGCAAGAGAGCAAAGTCAGCTCACTCATTTACCTCATTTCTATTTTGAATTCTGTTTTGGATTAATTAACCAAACTTTTAATTAACCAACTCTTAAAAACAGTGTAGCCATCTTGTTCACTACAGATACTTTTATATAAAATATCCAGTGCGTATTTGGGTGACATATAGCGGGTGGTTACAGGATGGTCCTTGTTCCCTAATCTGTTAATTTTAATTAGTAAGTATAGATTTTTCTTATTCAGAAAGGTATGCAGTGAATTTAATGGGCTATCTGTTTGTTTGCAGTAAGTTTATATTCTTGGCATTTCTTGTTGGCTTGACCAAAGTTATACGAGAGGATCTAGCTGTTAACACACAAGAGTTTAAAAAAGCAAACAAAAAAATTCAGAGCTAAGGGCGAAAAGTCAATCCATGTGGGTTTTAGTGATTAAAAGAAGTTGAAACTTTGTGAGCTAAGATGATCTTTTCCAATTACTGATCAGTTTTCAAATTTTAAAGTGAACTTTAGGTCTTCTGCTATGCCTTTTTATTTATTTATTTATTTATTTATTTTCCCCTCTGTTCAGTAGAGAATGTAAAGAGTGTGGAAGTAAGATTTTTTTTTTCCCCTCCAGAATTATGTAATTAGAGTCCAGTAAATCACTTCCATCAGCCCGGTTTTCCTCTCAGATCTGCTCTCAGTGACAGTATTCTACACTTCATATCTCTGTGAGTCTCCTCTGCAAAATAGTGGATTAATTCATGAAAATTGGAAGAACAGAATAGAAATCTCTTTCCTGTGTGATTGAGGAAATTTTTTTTTTTTCAATTTTATCTCTGAAACTTTGAATTTCTTACATCTTTTCACATCTTGTTGAGGCACCTAAGAGCCATGGAGTGAGAAACAGCTAGCTTCAAATGAAAATTTGAAATGTTTAGCCTATCTATCAGATGCATAGTATTCACTTACCTACTTTTATTGTAGGGTGTGATGGGCATGATTTGTAAAAGACTTGCATTTCCAGAGGCCTTAGGCCTTTTAAATGTGTCGATAAGGCTTGACAATATTCCCTGTGAAACAATTTATTCAAGTAATTTTTGTGGGACAGCAAAACAAGTATTCTGGCTATATTTAAATTAGAATTCATCTGTCTCTTTGCTATAAGCATAACTATAATAAAATAATCTGGAATAGGATGAGGGAAAGGTAGCCAAAACATTTGAAGAGTATTTCACTAATGGACATAAGGAACAGCTACAATAACACTATTTAGCACACAGTGGTAGCCAAACAATTTGTTCTTCCGTTTCAAGCATCTTGAAAGCAGATGTAGAAAATGAAAATGTTTGGTCTCTTATATAAATAGCTGAGAGGTATATTTATGCTTTAATTACTATATTTCAGTATTAGTCTAATATTGATGTCCTCAGTTGTACTACTTTGCATGGATTTCGTGGAAATATTTCATATAGTCCTTTATCTGATCACTCTTTCTGTTTTTACCTTGTAAATATGTTGTTAGTTTTTTTTTTAGTAATTTCTTTTCAGAACAGATTATAAAACCTCAGTGCTTCCAAAGATTTCTAGTAGTAGTGAACAAAGATAACATGTTGATTTTATTTTGAACTGTGTGTGCATATTGACTTTGACTATCTACCCATCATAAACATGTTGCTCCCAATACCATTAATAGACTTTACAGAAAAACTAAGCTATATCTTTTGGTTCAGCAAGGCTTAGAATGGGTATTTCATTTAAATTTGTAAGAGAAGTGTGAATTGTTTGCAAAAAAACTGCTTATGTAGTCACTGTAGTCCAGTTTGAAGTTTTTCTAAAGTGAGCACACTTCAGATTGAAATCTAGTAATTTAGTGCTGCTTCCATTGCGGAGAATAAAGTCTTTCTCTCCCCCCTCCCCCCTTTTTTTTAAATTTTGTTTATTTATTTATAAAATAAATTGTCCAAAAAATTGTTCCATAAGCACATGCTTCATTTGTAAAATCTATTGGTATTTCAGATGTTAGTTATCATTTAGTTTCTGCTCGGGTAAAGCTTCTGTTTAATTTTAGTGGAGGCTTAAGTAGGGCTTAACAACCAAAATCAATGTGTGCTGAATAGGTAGTGAATAGATAGTATAGTAAATGGGGATATAGTAAATACTTTACCCATTAAAACCAAAACAAAACCAGCCTATTTTTCACCTTTTGGGTGGTGGGAGATTACAAGTCTGTTTGCAGGTTTAACTATGTTGCTGGTTAGGTTTTGTAGCCTTCCATTTGGGAAAGTACTGACCTTAGGGGTTTTATTATATATGTGTGTGTGTGTGTGTGTGTGTGTATATGCCCTTGTGCAAAACATGTGTGTACTGTTATATATAAATGATATAGCTATACCATAGTCACCTATACATATACACCTACATATTGTATTTATCAGATGTAGGTATAGATACATATATTTTTTAATTCTGAGAAGTTCTTTACATCTTTACATCTTAGGTAAAGTCATGCCTTTATTTCTGTAATGAGCCTTTTGAAAAATGAAAGGGTCACTGGCGATGCATTGTTCAAAATGGGTACCCTAAGTTTCCAAATCCTATTTTGTCAGAATCCAAAGGGCCAAGGATGAACAGAGATAAAAGGAATTGAAGACAGCAGTGAAAACACTATTTTGGATAATCAGTTATAAAGGGATGCTGTATATGTGTTACAAGAGAAGGTCAGCTTGTGGTTAAAGCGTGTCACCGCTGAAGTAGTTCAGGCAGGCGGTTGCTCTTCTCCTTGTGTTCACCGGTTAGATGATGGCAAATGACCCAGCACAGGTCTAAAAGGAAAGCAGTTCTGGAAGACCTGGCAAAGGTGCAGTTAACGTAATTCACACCCATAGAGTGCAGATGCAGAGACAAGTGAGACGACAGAAACCAAACGACAAAGTATTACATCGTGAGACGACTGTGAGAAATAGTACCCATCGAGTAATCTAAACTATCTTTTGAAATATTTTTATGAGTGAAAGTAATATTTCTGTTCTGTTACTTGTAGGGACCTTATATATACACTGTTAGGGAGCATTTAGGCAGTTGCCAGGTGTATATGAAATGCTTTCAAATGTTTCACCAAACTCGATCACAAGTATATCGCATCTACAATTTTCAGTCTAGTTTTCATTACCCCCTTAAACTATTCTCTGTTAGAAAATTTTACTGAGTAAGGAGGCGTAAATATTAACTTGTTATTTTGTAGAACTGCTGCACTCTGTGAATGGAAGATGGAGTACAAGCAATAAATTATAATTTATTCTCATAAAATACAGATGAATATGTGAAGTAGATAATATTCAGAAGTCAAGACTGACTCACAAATGAGTTTTCGTGAAAACACAGGGCTCAATCACTAGCGAATATTGTTCATAATGGAAATTTTCTGAAGTTCCTTTTGAATCTCAAGAAAGGTAGGACAGGAGAAGAGCAGCAATGAATGTCAGATGGTACAAGAAGGGGAAGAAGAAGGAGTCTAGGCAGGCAAAACCACTGGTGTTCCACAAAATTCAGTTACTAAATTGAATGCAAAATGGCTTTTGTTTTAGTTATAAACATCTTTATTATGAAATTCATGCACAGTTTTTGACATGTCAAAATTTGTGAAAGCAGGAAAAAGGCGTTGTAAAATGATAAAAGTTAATTTGAGGAGAGCACATTGCAACTGTTTATCTTTTTGTGCTCTTCAGTAACACGCATCATGGAAAAGAAAGACCTGCAGTATGACTCAGTTCTGAATATATAAATAATTTTGATAGAGATTCATAACCTGTCTGCCTCAGCATGCTAAAAAATATAGTCATTTTGTTGCATTGCATATTGCAAACCTAAATAAGTTGGACTTGGGTGTCTTTTTTTTTTCTCCTTCTTGTGATGAATTGTATTAGAAATCTAAATGTATCACAGTTCATGAAATTATATATTAACTAGGTTTGATAGGTCTCTAAATCCCCTATTGTCTCTTTCGGTAGCCTGTCTATAAAGATCTCTTTTGTCATTAATGCTCGAGTTAGTCATCAAGTGAACTTCTTTTGATGTCAGTGAAAATCCTACACAAAATCTCACCTTCATTTCCAAGTACGTCCTTTCCTAAATAGAAAATGCCAGTATTATTTCAGAAGAGATGTTTAGATGGATGGGTGGATGTGGAAATATCCAGAAGTAAAATGATTTACATGGCTATGAAAAGATTTCAGTGCTCCTAAGCACTACAGGGGAGTGTCACAAATAAAAGATTGGTAGATTATGAAAACAAAAGAGTTCTTTGAAGATGCTTAGCGTAGAAAAATGGGAGAAGAGGTCTGAAGAACCCAAATGAGAGCTCCATGTGCATCAGCAAGGCTTGGCTTCTCTACTAAGATTTTCGTAGCCTGAAAGGATCAGATTTCCCTTGCAGTATGGTATTGGCTTGTTTTGAATGATGAAACTACCTTAATAGCTGTCTTTTTAACAGCCAAATAAAAAAGTACTGTAGCTGACACTTGAATATTTACTTTCTTTTCTTTTTTCCTAAGTGGAAGTTTCATTTCATGTTTGTGTAATGGCAATAAGACTTTGGTGTCCTGTTACTATTTTGATAAAGCATTATGTTTTCGTCAACTGATGAGATAAATATTCAGCAATATCAGTATGGTACAAATCTTTTGCTTAGGATGGCTATATATATCAGGGATACTGGGAATTTAGCATTTTAAATTGAAAAATTATTTGCTGGAGGCCTGTAGCAACAGGCTGGACAAACAGGAAGGACAAATATAGCTGATTTTACTTTGGGGTGGAAGGATAAGTAAGAGTGGCCTTAGGGTACTTTCTGGCTTTCTGGCCATGCAATTTTCTCCAGAGAAATTTTCTGGCTATGCAGTTTTCTCAACAGAAGTAAATAATGCTCATTCCTAACTTTATTTATTTATTTTTTATAACTAAAATGAGCCGGAGTCAGCCCAACTCGTGATGTGGACCTGCATGTTGATCCATATGCAGATGAATCAATAGCCAGTAAGCAAGCGGAACATTAATAGTTGAGTTAGCCTGACTTAGGCTGGATGTTTTCTCCTTCCTCTGAAACACATCAGCAAAGATTAACTTTAATAATTAAAATTTTAGAATTTACTGTAAGTTCTGCTTTTCATCTAAAAAAAATCAGTAACAAAGGCAAAAACATTCTGTGGGTATCATTAAATCCTTTTCAAACATATACATTTTTTTTTTTTCCTCTTCTTGCAGCAAGAAAATACAGTGGCAGTTAGGAAACTGATGTCAGATTTATACTTCGGTAAAATGTCTTTGATTTATTACAGCTATAATGGGCATTGGACATTGGAAGCTAGCTCATATACAACAGAATAATCGTCACTTTATCCAAGTAACTGTTGTAAAGCAGAGGAGAGGCTCTGTTACACTGAAGAGATGTCAGTATGTTTCTTTTGAAAAAGAATGCAAAATGTTATAGTTTAAAGAAAAAAAAATGCACACACAACACAAAACCTAATTTTCCACCTGTGAGTGATGGAAAGGGTTAGAAGATCATGAAAAATGCAGAGGTTTCCTAGCAACCCAGTTAGGAATTTTATTCCTTTGCATGTATTTTCATAATTCTTTGTTAACATTACCTGCAGATGTCAGCCTCCACAGGGGTCTAATGGGGAAAAAAGGAGTAGAGGGTCAAAGATGGCTTTTGTTTAGTGCTCTGTATCCCCTGGAGTTTGTGAGGCTACCTTGCCGTCTGGCTACATGGATCAAGTGTTGGTCTGGAAGCTGTGTGAATGTTGCAAAGCAAAACTTCTCTTGCATGACAAAAATTATACCAGGAAGTTATGCCAGGGTGTTTTCACTCCATTTTTATTCCAAAGAGTCCTGAGTGGAATTACCCAGGAGTGAGTGGTGACATTTGGGTGCCCTTTTGATCTCTTAGGTAGAGTTTGGCTGCATGGTTGGGTCTAGTTGGTTTGTTTGCTGCTAAGGAACGTTTAGGAGAGGACCCTTGCATGAGTATCTCTTAATACAGGTCTTTAAATCTCAGGTTTGTCTTCTCTGTGATCCTGGTGTGAAATGCAGTGGAAGCCTTTCTATGAATTTTAGTAGGCTTTAACTCAGACCCCTGGGTAGCCACGAATGATCCAGTTGCAAGAGTGGGTATTGGGCTCATATACACTCTCCTAGGGCTGTTGCCAGCTCTTCTTGGCAATGATGATAGACGCTTGCCATGCCTGGTGTGGCTGCTCCAAGTGCTTTGTGTCTGGGAGGAGTTTTGATCTCCCCTCAGAGAAGGGTGACGATCAACATCTCCGGATCTATGGTGTTAGAGAAAGCAAACCTCCTCAATTAGGGTGTTCAGTTTCTGTCCAGGAAAACTGAAAGCTTTGCATTTGGGTTCCAGGTTAGCAGAGAGGCTAGAAAATATTCTAAAAATATTAATAGTAAGTATTACTTGAATCCAGGGACATAGCCCTCAATGCTTTGGGATGTTTGTGACCAATACATGTGAATCGGACTTATTTTCCGTTGTGCTGCAGGTCTTTTCCCAACAAAAGTAATTATTGAAGATATTAACTTATTTGTTTTTGGCCTTTCTAGTCTGGTTGCCAGATATCATTCAAGTAGATAAAAGTTTCTATGCTGGCTCGGTATGTGAGCTCAATGCATTTGCTTGCATTCCTCAAAGACCAGGCTTATGATATCGTTAGACCTGGGCCTGAGAATTGACAAATTATTTATCTCAATTGCCAGTTTTCAAGGACCTGCATGAATTAACTATTCTGTTTAATTTAGTGTCCTTTCTCAACCTTTTTTTTTCCTTTTAACAATAAAATGTCAAAAAAAGCAATTAGTGTGTAAATACTTGAACACTTCCATAACCTATCAATATGTGTTAATTTGGGTGGAGGGGGAGGAGGAGTTGTTTGTGTTTTATCTTTATTTTTATACCATCTTGGGGTACCTCTTCTGCTGCAAGCTTCAATTAACAACCATAGAAGGTAATAGAATTAACCATTAATTGGAAGCAGAGAAGTGGGCCCTACTGCCTCTTTCTTAACAGTCTGTGATCTTTATTCCCCGCTGCTTTGGAGACCATCCCCTCTGAGTGTTAAATGTTTGCAGTAAGTATCTTTAATGCAGTGAACAGATGCGTGTAGTAACGACCTCATGTTTTGCTAGGTTTTGCGATGGAACAGGTATGGTTACTGCTCCTGCTGACAGCTAAAGTGCTTTCGGTGACTGCTCAGTTCAATGGATACAACTGCGATGCTAACCTCCATAGCAGGTTTCCTGGTAAGTATTTAATAGACTTCTTCCTCATGGCTTCTTTATTGTCTTGGTTCAAAGTAGCGATTATTTTTAAATACGAAGCTTTAAATCTGTGCGGTGCCTAGGGGTAGGACTTGACATTAAATGAGTGTGAACCTTTTCAGTGACAATGAAACTTCTCTAATGTTGCACTTTACATTTTTCCTAATGCACAATGGGCCAAATTCAGCCTAATATTAATGAGTAGTACTTCCCCGTCACTCATGGGATGTGACGTGCTTTTGCCAGAACTCTATTCTGCAAAAACAATTGCCAGAGGTCACATTGCTGGAGATAATCATTATAACTGGGATTTTTTCATGTTTTAACTGGGTAAGCTAATATAATCTATGTCTTCTTATAGAAATACATGCAAATGTATATATATAAAATTTCAAGGAAGATGCATTTGAAGGCAAAATTCAATGACTCAATTCTTCATTAAGCCTATGTTTAGGGAGAGGTGCAGCAATGGGATGTATGTGTATATAAAGTACACTCATAGCCCTGTGAAAAAACAGGGGTTAAATTGTAAATTGTTTTGGGGTTATTAGATGCCCAAAGCTCCCCATACAATGAGAACTGGAAATGAAATTTCAGTCTTGGCAATACGTATGTCAGAGTTTACCTGGCTAAGGATGTTTTAGCCTTTCCTATGTGGTTTATTCTTCCTCTTGCCTCTGTTTCTTGGACAGAATAATAATACTGCAAATACCTTCTGGTATTTGTATCCTGTTTTTCTGAGGCAGCAATTGAATCAAATGGTTTAGTGGTGACATTATTATGCTGTAATACCTTTCACTGTTGTTGTTTTTCTGAATAATAGTAGCTTTGATTTTTTTTTTTTTTTTTTTTCCCAGACAGGATCAGTTCTTTTATTAAATCTAAATCATCAGAAAGCCTTCAGTCTGTATTTACTGCTACCTGTGTTAGCACCATACTGTTAGGGGCTTTGTGGAAATAAAAAAAAAAAAAAAAGGGAGGGGTTTGATTATTTTTACACTTAATAGGTGTGAATATGGAGAGTAGAGAAACGCAAAACATGCAAGGAAGATCAAATAATTTTTCTTATCACTAACAAAAATCACTGTTTAACTGATCTTTCACAAACGTGCCTTTAAATCTCCCTTTTTAGGCAAAATGTTACGAGCTTGCCTAGAAAAGCGTGAGTGGATTGTGCCCCTCTGTCAGATCCGTATTTCATAGATTTTCATGCAGTCTTTGTCCTACATACAGTTTCGGCTTATTGAGAGGATTTCAGTGGCTGAGGGGAAGTTCAGATTCCTCTTTCTATGTTTGTTTTCTTCCATGTACTCTAATCATTTATATTTTTTTTGTAGTGGTAGCTCTCTATCAAGGAGATATTTGCAACATGATACCCATGAGTTGCAGACAGCCATTAGTGTGAGCAGTTAGGGGCTACCTGTCATCATCTACCTCAGAAACAAACAAACAAATGAAAACGTGGTCTCCAGTATGACCTTTTTCCCTTGGCGTTTTCCAACTCCTCCCCATCGGAGCTGAGAATTGAGCCATGCTCTTTCCTGTTTGTGATTATCAAGCAGTAAAGCCAAAGCCTGGAATTCAGTTAGACATCTTAGTGCTGGTTTTGTGAGCTAAGAAAGAATTTTCCTATATTAGGCATGGCGTGTGAGGTTTGTGTGGTGGTCCTGGTTTATTTTTTTATTTTCATTTTATATTTTAAAAAACCTTATCCTGAAATTTCTCAAGGTGGCATTTTCAGCTTGCAGGAGGGGTTGCTATGTCGCAGTGAGACTAGCAGAGCTTTGTGGCGTTGGTGGGGCTCTTTTTTGTGGTTTCAGGATCCTCAGAAGATGGGTGAGAAGCTTGTGCTGGGTGAGGCTGGTGTTTTCTCCACTGCACTTTCACCATATCCAGGACTCATTTCAGACCTTGACCACTGACTGCTTTCAGAGTTCAAAAATGAACCGAGTGGGGAGTGAGATCGAAGGAAGAATGCTTCAAAAATGGATTTTTGAGGTTGTGATACCACTCGCAGAGCCGGTTATTGATATGACCCTTTTTCCCCCTGTTCTTTATTTCTTCTGAATAATGGCTTTTTGTAGTTGTCAAACTGAATTCCAAAAATGGAGTGGACTGTCTAGCTGAGGCCAGTGGTGGAGATTGCAGAGATTTTGTGGCTTATTAAAGATGTTTTCCTTCCCCCCCCACCTTCCGCCCTCCCCCCTTTTTTTTTTCCCCTTAAACTTCATGAAGAACAGAAGTTTAGGAAGCTAGTCTTCAGCAAAAATTAGAAATTAAGCCTTCCTAAAGGAACCCCAGTGAAGGGGCAGTGACTTACCCATTTCTAATTTGGTTCTTATTACTGTTTCAGTGACATCTGTACAGGATGGTGCTGCATGAATAAGGTGACTACTAATCAGGCAGGCAGGAGTTTTGTTTCTGTTGTATACAGTTTTGTTTTAGAGTGTAGGTGTGAAATAGCTGTGCTGGAGAGAAAACAACCTGGTAGGTAGAAAAGTCTGTGGCTTGTTGCACTGGAAGATAAGTGTTTTAAAGAATCTTGCCATCGTTTGAGATGGCGAGAAGAACACATTTGTTTCCTGATAGCATTTGACAATTGTTAATTTGGTTCTAGTTTAGTGTAGCAGTAAAAGCATTAATATTGGAATGGTTTGGAAGAGCAGAACTTCAGCAGCGTGGCTGCCTTCAGATGGGGAAACCCAGTGATTTTATTCATGGGGCCCTCACTGTTAAGTGTTGCAGATTTTGCACATACACTACGTTTTAATTTACTGTTAAAGCAGTGGTTTGGTCCAAGAAGAAGCTCACATAGAGCAGTAGGCTGATTTTGAACCATGTATCTTTGACTGAATGATTTAAACAAAAGAGGTGCATAATGTCCTGGAGAGCTGTTGTCAGATCTTCTGCTAGATCGGGAGCAAATCTTGGCAATGTGTGGAGGGGAAGCAGAACAGAGTGGGCAATAGACTTGTCTGCTGGTATTGCCATGAGTCTCTTAATCCCAGATGGCCTCTGTTACTTCAGTATCCGGGTGCCTCATGAGCATGGTGTTTTGTATATGATTTGCATTGCAAAGAGGCAGAGTGCTTTGTGCCTGTGTAACTCTGACAAAGCGACTGGTACCCTTAGGGCTCTGTCAAGCCTCAGCTGCGCAACCTAACCTTCAAGCATCTCTCTTCTCTGCTACTTAGAAAAGAAGTATTTATGGACAGAATCCAAGCATTTTCATTTAAACTCATATAGGAGGAATTTTTGATTCAAAAGAAGTGAGTGAGACTTTTTTATTATTTAATGTGATGTTATTTCTGTTTGCATCTGGTTTCAGGTGCACTTCTGAACAAATGCTGTGTATTTTTGAGTTGCAGAATTGAGAAGTTCACCAGCAGTACTCCCTTGTAGAGTGGTAGGGGAAGATGTACCATCTGGTACAGTGGCTTTTCTCCTGTATAGCACAGAGGTCGATTTTTATTGTGTGTGGTCTCAATCCTCTTAGTGTCAAAGAAGAATTTTGCAAGTGGTAATGGTGCCTTAACAGTAGAGTAATATCTTGCTTTTCAAAGGGTTTGAAGTGATTTTAAAAAATTGTGGGCTACTTTATATCACTCTTCCTATTTGCTGTCTGACTGTGCAGTGGTTCAAATAAGTGTAAGGACGCATTCCCTTTGCCATATGCTTTTTCTCTTCTGTCTCTCCCATCATAATATCATGAAGTTGTTATGGCAGTCTCCTTATATTGGATACCAAAGCATGTGGTTTCTTGCCCCTTATACCTTAGGTGAATTGTATTACATATATGTACAAATCAGGAAATTTCCTGCTGAATCGCTTGAAGGCTGCTTTACTGTTTGAAGGTAAATTGGAGCAGAAAGGTACTAGAAACAGTGTTTAAGACCACGGAAGCTTAGAAGAGAGTTTAGCCAGTTATTTCCTGTGCTTGGTTTGGCTTTGATGCCCCCATTAAAGCTATATAAATTAAAATGCTTGTGCTTCTGTGTGATGGAGGAAAAGCCCGTTGGTTGTAATGGAGCCTTTGTTTCCTCTCTGTTGTGGCAATGCAGCAAAACAATTAATTTCAGCAGGTTTAATGGTATGGTATTGACTGAAGTTGTTCTGTCGCTTTTAATAGCACTTAATCTTTGAGCAGATGCAATAAATGAGTTGTTATATAAAAGAGCAGTGCCTGTGTTTAACCCAATGAAATCTGTCACTTTGTAGAGCACTACGAAAAGTGAACCCAAACCAAACCAAAAAAACAACCAAACAAAAAACCCATCTTCATCATATAAAGACAAAAAGGAAAGACTTTTGAAGTAAATCTACTTTATCTTGTTCCATAGCTAGACAAACTATCATTTTGTTCCTGTATCCTAATGTGATGCTTTCAATTTTCCTTTCAAGTATATGTAGCCTGCTATGGCAGTCTTCAGAATTGTCAAATAAAAAGCCAACTTCTTAATTGAAAAAGTGTTGACCATGGTCGAAAAATTGACCAGTTGTAATAATTGCTATTTTTTAGGTCTTTTTATGCTGTCGTAATGTACAGAATGAAAGATTGCAAGACACTTTATAGTATTGATCATTGTCTTTCAAAAGCCAGCTGTGTCTTTTTATTGAAGCTGAGGATGATAGTTGTTAAAAGAATAAGAAAAAAAACCTTTGAAGATATCACAATAAGTTGCTCTGATACGCTGTTGATTGTACTTCAAAGTCTGTATAGCCTGAGACGGCAGTGGACTCTAGACAACCTCAGAGAAGCGTGTACAGCTTTGATGCCAGGTGTTGGCAGGGCTGTGCTGGAAGGCAGGGCTCAGCCTCCTGAGTTTCTCCAGGTCTCTGGGAATTACTGTTTCAGAAGGGGGCTGTTCAGTCAAACTCCAAATATTTAACCCCTTGTGTTTTTTTCCTCTGCTGCATTGCTTCAGTTTATGCATGTGCTATTGAATGAGCTGGGTACTATTGAATGAGCTGGTGGGGAATTTTGGAGAAATAGTTTTGTTGCATGGTAGACTAAGTTGCCATATTTTAGTTCTGTTTTTTTCTTTAGTGAAGTTGTACAGTCAAATAAATCTGCTTTTCCTGGTCAGAATCATGTGATTTTGACCTAAAGGACCTAAGTATTCTGATACTGCTGTTACTAGGGCCACAAAAGTGATTTGGGCACCAGTTACAAAAGTATTGCTACAGCCATTCTGTGGTAGTTAGCCAAAATACATCTCCTTACAATGTGTTTTCTTGTATTTTTCTTGCAGCTGAACGAGACATCAATGTTTTTTGTGGAGTACAGACAATTACTATGAAGATAAATTTTTGCACAGTTCTCTTTTCTGGTTATTCTGAAACAGATTTGGCACTGAATGGGAAACACGGGGACGCTCACTGCAGGGGATTCATCAATAACAACACCTTTCCAGCAGTGGTCATTTTCATCATCAATCTGAGTACTTTGGAATCCTGCGGAAATACTTTAGTGGTAAGGCAAGATCCAAGCGAAATTGTAGCATTGCTCTTCACAGCGTTCAACACAGGGTTGAGTGTATGCCCTGGCAGCACTGTGTCTTTTACAGATGCTTGTGTGGTCTTGTTGAGCTTGCAATATATTGCGTGTATCAAAAAAAGCAGAAAAAGTTGATACTGTTTAATCTTGGTTAGTAATTAAAAGATATGGTAGGAGATAAATTTGCCCTGATTAGAAAGTATGTTTTTCATTGTATTAATTTGGGGAAAATTATTTTTTTCCCTCAAAAATCTAAACTTTTGGTGAGCAGTTTTAACTTTGCCAAAATGTTTCAAATAACTATTTAGAAAACGAAAGCAATATTTTTAAGAGTGGGTTAGTTTAATCGCGTACCAAGGTGCCTACTTCCATTCTCTGTGAGAGGGCCCTCCTCACAGATCTACAGTCTGTAGTAAGGCATTGATTTGGGGCTGAATATCACAAAGGACAGACGTAATCTGGCCAGATACCCAACCCTGCTAGGGCGAAGGCTGACCGCAGGCATCACTGCTAGGAGTCCTGTGAGGCCATGCCCCTCCGCGTAGAGCCTCAGCTCAGGATGGCCTAGAAAAAATAGAAAATTTTGAATAAAATTCTGAATGTTGTTTGGCAAAAGCATTAAGTGTGATCTAAGCTATCCACTTGGTTCATGACAAAAATACCAAAAAGCAGAGCTCAAATTTCAGATTTATATGTTCAGCTCTGATCCTTTGTGCTTGTGTGCTGCCGCCATCTGTGCCCAGGTCTTTTGCCTGGTGGTGTGACTTCAATTTCTGCATTTATATTGCTGCTTAATGTGCTGATAACAAATGTCTTTATACTGCTAATGACCAAATCTGCTCTTTATCTGTAGATGAATTTTTAGAACAAGAATATGTTCCAGAAACTGATTTCTGATGTCTGTTTCATACCAGTGTAATTGCATTGCCTTCAGTGAACATATATCACCATGAATATCAAAAAAAGCGAGGTCTCAATTCTCCTAAACCAGAGGAGGGGGCTCATTGTACAGTTGTGTGTACATCACACTGCACAGACGGTGATGATTTGATGACTTGTATCAAAGTATCTATGAAAAACTTGCAAATATAAAAATGTATTATTTTTTATGGCTTATTCTACCTGGAATTTGTAGCCAAACTTAGATAACTGCCACTTTTCATAATAAACTGCCAGCTTTAAGACACTAAAACTGTGTCAAACTGGACTGAAATGTTTCATGTTGCACTGTGACCTATTAGTCTCAGAATGAACTTTCTTTTAAAATTTCAACAAGTATTAGTTCAGGTAGTTCAACATTCTTTTTTTTATCCTCAGTTTCTCTGAAAGACTGTAAAACCCCCATGACTTTGAGTAGAAAAGTGTGACAAGCAGGAACCTTTTGATGCCCCTTTGGAGTTGGCTACATAGTAAACTCCTAGAATTTTCTATTTAATAGTAATTATAAGAGATTGCTATTTAAAACAAAAAAAAAAAAACAAAACACTTCTCTTCAGTCCAAGTAATTGGAGCTCTCTGTGAGGCCCCAAGAGACTTCACAGCATACAAGACAGAGGAGCAGCTGCTAAAAATAAAACAGATTTTCCTCCTCTTCTCCCTCAGCTTATGCATGCTTCACCACAAGCAGAGGATGAAGGAGCAGGAAGGCTGAACTATTAGAAACTTTTTTG
Organism: Nothocercus julius; assembly: GCA_013398735.1. NCBI lineage: Eukaryota > Metazoa > Chordata > Aves > Tinamiformes > Tinamidae > Nothocercus > Nothocercus julius. The sequence goes on from VZSV01000025.1 coordinate 4,681,099, forward strand.
GCTACATCTCACAGCAAAGACTCTTTTACCTTTTCCTTACTTTTATGGAAAGAGAGTTAATTTTCAGATAGAACTGAGGATAAACCCTAGGTCTGTAATATGGCAGACACAAATTCTTATTTATGTGCAAGTGGAGGAAAGCTATATAGAGCTGTAGTCAATTTTACTAAGTGCTCTAGACTGTTCCTTAAGCAAGGGACAGATTCTGGGAGTTCTCTGTGTGTTTTTATTTACTTTTTTAATTTATTAAAAAATGAGAATGCCCGTCATGTATCTCATGCTACTCGGTTCCAAATGTTACGACTCATGCACACCTAGAATGATTCTGCCATAACAGAACATCTTTCCAAAGTTTAAGAAACTGTATTTGAAAGCTATTAAAAATGCCAGCTCTGCAAGAGGAGTGCTGCAGAAGAAGTTGCATCCCATACTTTCTCACTTTCTAATGAGAAGGTAATTTGGGACATGTTTATTTGCTGACTTCCCCCACCACTGCAGTGCTGTTTTCAGAGCAGTAGTTGCAGATGGAGTGGGACCCTGTGCAAGCTGGAGGAAGGGGGTTCTGGGGTTCTTGGGTTCTTGAGTTTTCTGGAAGCACCAGAAATTCTGGTGAGCTGTGTCCTGTTCCTGAGGGACATGAAATAGCACAGGTATTCCAGAGGTCTACCGTATTGGAGTATCCCACTAAAATGAGTCTGCTACTGCTGAATTGAGCACAGGTGTATAATGAATACAGATAACCAAATTAAGCTTTTGTTGGCAACTTCAAATAAGGCATTATCTGAGTATATGTTAAATACTTAGCTTTCAACTATTGATTTTTCTGACATCGTTTCTTTGCGAGCAATTTATTAGACATGTATAAAATAGACACAAACACAGACCTGAAGTTCAACTATTTGCCTCGTATCTATTTATAAAATATAGTGATTTTGGTGTATGAAAAACAAAAATATCAAGAGTGATAAAAGTATTGTTTCTGTGAAGAAAATTGTTAGTGCAACAACTTTGTTGCACATGGAAGCCTGTTTCAAGCTATCAGTCTTTATCCTCTTATCTTTCATCCAGAAGAGAAATGTTCATTAAGCTTTTCCTAGTAAGTTTTGGGAAGCACCTGGGAATGCTTAGGAATTCCTGACCCTGGGGAGGTGAGAAACAGAACCCAGGGAATTTGATGTTAGCAAATCAAATTAACTTCTGAAGGGTTTCCTAAACTTATCTCTGTGTGAACTATAAATTAAAGCATCAGAGTCTTTTTTAGGTAGCTTTTTTTTCTGTGCTTAGCCTTCTGTTAATATTTTTCTCTCTCCCTCAAAAGGTATCGTCAGCTCGAGGTGTCAATGCCTATGGGAATATCTCAGTGGTACAGATAGGTAATGTTTCAGGCTATATAGATACGCCAGACCCACCAACGATTATCAGCTACTTACCTGGGCTTCTGTACAAATTTAGCTGTAGCTATCCACTGGAGTACTTGGTTAACAATACCCAACTAGCTTCGTAAGTGTATTTTTCATTCCTATATGTTTCATTCCCGTATGAATGTAAGCCCCTATGGGCATATACATATGTACCTAAATATATGCATGGCATGGCATTATTACCAACATACTGATATTTCACCTTGTAACAGTCGGAGGGGGAAAGCAGTGAAAGAATCTGGTGCCTAACTTAATGCAAAACTTGCCTTAATTCTGGTGTTCCAGTGACAGAATGGTAGCAGCAAACACATGGAAATTTCATATGAGTATGGAGCGCAAAAGAGAATTTTTTTCATGAGCAGTCACTGTACATCATGGAAAATGAGTTTCTCTTTGTCACTTTGCATCTCTGTTAATTATTTTCCTGATTTATGTTTTCGGCAATATACGTTTCTTCCCCCATATTTAAGGTTCTGACAGTGTTTCCACTATAAATTCCTATTTCTTTGTTTTATAATACAAACACACAAATTAACTCCGTGTGATATGACTTGTGGGATTTTTAACAGTGAAACCCACTGAAGTTATGTAAATGCAAACATAAAATATATATATATTTTTAAATCTTTAGTAGCTTGTTTTCTAATTCTGTTATAGGTCATCAGCTGCTATTTCTGTGAGAGAGAACAATGGTACCTTTATCAGCACTTTGAATTTGTTGCTTTACAATGTGAGTATAAAACACAGTACTATGGAAGTTGGATTAGCAAAACAGAATTTAGCCTCCTCTTCATTATGTGCTGTTCCCCTCCCACTCCTCCCATGAAGAATCAGGCCTTTCATTGCAGGTATCTCTCATTTTTGAGTTCAGTTTTCCTTTTTGTTTGTTTGTGTCTGTTGTCTTGTATTCTTACTGTTGGCCTTTGAGGATGAGCCTTTGTTCTGAATTTGTGCAGTTCCTCTATTTATTTACATGGAACTGGGACTTGAAAAGCCAGAGGTTTACTCAGTTGCAATAATATTTGTGCTTCAGAGTTCATATTTGTGATGTTTGTGTGTATTGTTTCGCTCTGTGTATATATATGTGTGTATGTGTATATATGTATGTATGAATGCCTGTGTTCATGTTCTTGTGTATGTGTACCGGTACACAATACTGATCTAGAGACTACTCTTTGTAGAATTCTGTTAATGATAATAATAATAATAATTCTAGACTTCTATTTCCTTAGCAGTAAACTGTAGCACTTTTGCTGGAGTATCTTTATGCTCAAACTTCATGAGTGTTTTGATCATTTGTAATTTTAGTGGGGGATGTGGGATTCATTCCAAATCTATACCATGCTGTACATGCATAATGCATAATTTTTCTTGGTTTTAAGGGTCAAAGATGTTAATAATAGCTTTCAAACAACAATTCCGTCTTACCTGTTTAGGTAATTTAACTTGAAAATGCATTATTTTATAAACTTCTATTATATGAATAAGGATGGTGACAGTAAAACATGAAAAATGCACAGACCTCTACTTAACAGCAATATTAATCCCTGAAATGATATTTTGGTGTTGATTAAAATTTTTATTCATACATTTTAAAAACCTGATTTAAATATCAATTTTTCAATCTGTCAAGCAACATTTTTTGTAAATTATGAATCTGATTTTTTTTGCATTATTATTCATGCCATCCTGATGCCGAGTTATAATTCATGCAACTGATTTAAAAGTCAATGCTTTATACTTTGAATATAATGAGCTATAAATATTGTAATAGGACACTTTCCAAAGGCATGTTTTTAAAAAATCATGTTTGTTTGACAGAACAGAGTGCTGAATAACAACCTATAATGTGTTAAAATAAAGATTATATTTCTCTCATTTTTAAATAAACCTGTAGGCGAAAAGATGGAGGAGGGAGGGGCGGCCAAATTTCTCTGCAAGTGTGAGAATTGACCACTGTTTGTTTGGTGCTCTTCAGGCCCTAATTTTGCAAACACTGGGCTAAAAACAATGTTGATATTTGCAGTGGAAAAAGTGTATTTTTTTCTTGCTTACCAGCTGAAAAGATACATTTTTCACTCTATTCCAAGAAATTAGAAGTTGAATATTAATAACAGTGTTTTGTTCTTCTGATTTCAGTCATACTGTCTACTCATCTAGTAGATATTTTCCCAGTATGACCAATATTGGCAAGGCTGGCAGATTGACGTGGTGGATGTGCTCTTTTAGAGATGATCTCCCCTATGTCATAGAGTTGGGCTGTGTGTGCAAATGGGGCTTCCCAGTTCTCCAATACTGAGGGGGCAGAATATGCAGCTAGCTCTACATTTTGGTTTTGAAAAAATCATGTCTTCTACGTACTCATTAGTTCTTTATACTATCTGATGGTGCTCTTGGTTTTGCCTGCCACACTGAACCTGGCTTTACTGTGGCACTTTCAAAATCCTGCTTTGCAAATTTTTATTATGTCTTAAGTGCTTTGACATCTTATGGGAAGCCTTTCCTAACATGCTGATTCTCTACACTTTCTGGAATAGCAGCCTATTTAAGTGCCATTACCTGTAAGCGAATTTTGATGTGCTGAAATATGTCTGTCGCTCCAGATTTGTTTCATGGCATCTGTAGGTCACTTTTTTAGTCTTAAGATATAAATGAATGTATCTTGTTATTTAAAACCCTCAACAAGCCAACTTCCATGACAGCTATGTTTCAGTGATCAGAATATGTCTATTCTCCTACAGCTTGAGATGATGAAACTCCAAAGGCATTACAGTCTTCAGTTTATGAAAGGACCATAGTAACTTTTCTTGGCAAAGGGCTCCGTGTGTCAGCCCAGTCAAGCTACTCATTTAGAAAATGCATCAGTTGCTGTTTAGGCAGTGAGGGACATACCGAGGTGCTACCTTGCAATGATCTCTTCATGAAGGGCTCTTTTTCTTAATAAATAATAAAACCACTTAATAGAATCATAAATAGACAGTTTCTCCAAAACAGTTGTGTAGGATAAGGTCAGTCAGGTGGTGATGATCTTTGCAGACAAGCTTGCAGGGAAATCTTTGTGCACTGTTCTTTGCTCCTTCCTGTAAGGAGAAGAAAGTAAATGACAGTCCTATTATGAAAGGTCAAGAAAATCAGATAGGACTTTGGTTTAAAGGTAAGGATGAGTACCGCTCAGTTGTCACAGTGGGATTTCTGGTACACTGAGACAATGTTTGTTTTTCAGGATTCAACCTACAGCCAGCAACTCCTTATCCCAAGTGCGGGTTTACCTTTGAAAACCAAAATATATGCAGCTGTGAGAGCAACCAACCTTGACGGCAGGTACCATAAGGGATGCTATTTCTTGCCTTGCTGTTTTTTCAGCTCTTGAGGTTGTAAATTTATCTGATAGAAATCAGATGTACAACTATCTTTTCTCACAGCCTTTTGCAGGTTAAAAGAGTGGGTTGTGTTTTTGATAATTGTTCCCCTTGGCCAAAGGAAATATGTTCTTCAAGCTAAATGCATATCTTGCTGCATATCTTACTCTTTATGAATGTTTTCCTGAACTATATTTTAACCCTAGTATCCCTGTGCTTTATGAGAGATTCTGCACGACCACATAAGAAACTCATGAGCTTTTAAAAGCAAGAGAGTCTTGATTTGTGGTCCTGCATGGTCATGACTTCTGCAAAGAGGTGGATAACAAATAGACTATTAGGAAGAACTGAATGGTGTTTGTCTTGAATGAAACCAGATTGTTTGACTTGCATCATTCTGCTGTTATGCTGTATGTGGCTTAGTTTGGTAAGTTGGGTCAAAAAACAGAGGATGTAGTGGGAATGCAGAATATTAATGTAACAGACTGCATTATCAGTTTGTATACCTGCCTCTACTGTGTTTTAGTCTTTCCTTCCTGACTCTGCACCTCTGCCATTACCATTCCGTTCCCTAATCCCAAATACCTACTGTGCTTCTTCTGCAGGTGGAATGTTTTGATGGACTACTGCTACACTACTCCATCTGGTAATCCTAGTGATGATCTCCGATATGATCTTTTCTTCAGGTGAGTCTTGTGCAAACAGACTTTGAAATCAATTACAAATCCCTTTGGGTAGTGTTCTAAACTATTTGGAAACTTGAGCCATATTAGCTGAGAAGTCTGAGGATTATGCTTACAGATAACATGTCAGAACATACTGTGTTTGTGAACTTACACATCAGAAACAAGTTCACAGTCATGAGAATTATGAAAATACCTCTAATATAAGTCTACTAAGGACCCTAAGAACCTCCAAACTAAATAGTGTTGTGTTAAAATCAATCTTGGTTTTGCTAAAGGCAGGTTGGTAGGTACTCTTGCAGAGTGGATGACAATGATGTAAAACATCACAGACACCAGTTCAGGAAAGTATATCAGCAAATGATTGAAGAAAAATATATGCGTCTGCTGCAACTTCCAGTAATAATATATTTCCTTGAATTGAATTTTTGGAAAACATAAATAGCATCCTGACAGTATCTCAGTTTAAATCTCATCAGTGGCAGTTCCTGGAGATATCACTTCAAGGGTTACCTTTCTACACTAGTTAGCATATCTGATAGCTTTTTGTTTCAGGTCTCAGATTTCTTCAGGCTCTGGAATTAAGTGGTTCCTTGGTTGTAGCTGTCATGTTGCAAAGCAAAACTGGAATGTTTGGTAGCTGTGTATTTCAGCAAGTGTTACACTGCCTAAACCAAGTGATCATAGCTGCCCATATATAGGGTGTTATGGCTGCTCGCTATGGAAGTTACCTTACTGTCAGCTACTGGCTTGAAAAAGCAATGATATAACTGCTCATCCTAGTTTTAATCTTCTCTACAAAATTTAGCTGTGACAAGGATCCACAGACAACTATAATTGAAAACGGCAAGAGCCAAATGAGCCGCTTTTCGTTTGAGGTGTTCCGCTTTGTGAAGCACAAGAACCAGAAGATGTCTACAGTCTTCCTTCACTGTGTGACCAAGCTGTGCAGAGCAGATGACTGTCCCTTTCTTGTGCCAGTAAGTTGGGTGAGGGGAAGCTGCATCCAAATGCAAAGGTTGCTTGGGTGAACCAAAAGGAGGGTAACTTTCAGAGTTGAAGGTAATTTTCAGAGCCTGAAGTAGGGATGCCTTTCTCATGTCTGAAGTGACCACTCTGAAATAGCTTAAAAGCTGATATTCTCAACATAGCATCTGGAAGACAAGGTACCCCCCAATCACTGCAGTTGAATGCAAGTATCTTGGAATAGTGGAAATTACTAATTATGGAAAAATTAAAGGTGTATTAAGTGTTGTGATCCTGACAAGGAAAATTTGATGGTAATTCTGGTGGTGAAGAGAATTCTTCATACCTTCCCTATGGTTAATTGAAACCTTTACAGTTTAGAAGTTGTGCTTTTGTTGAACTTAAAAGTTCACAAGGATGTGTCAGTTCAAATATTGCTCCATTTTAGGAACACTGGGATTAACAAACGTATTTCGGAAAACAAAACATTTGAATAAACATGGAATATTCAGTACTGATGTCTTCAGAAGGTGGTATCTTACTCTACAGGATGACTTTCCATTTAGGATTTTAAGATGTTATCACCTTATGTTTTATACATTATTTTACATAACTTACTCTTTCTATTGAACCTATGTTCTGAAGGTTTGCAATCTGATAAATGCTCTTAGTTTGGTACTCAAAGTTAAGACAGGTGAAAAAGTTAGAAATCTTAGTCAAAGATAGGTTCCAGATTATAGTGTTGAGGATCATTTTGATATGGGTTGTTGTATGTTTGCGGTTTAGAACTTACTGGGAAGTGTGTGAACTGTAACTTCAGAAGTTTATTAGAACAGTGACTATAACTTCTTTTGTATCCCTAATCAAGCAAAAAACATTTACTGGGAAAACTGGCTGTAAACAAAGCTTTGGGAAATTAACTGCTGAAAATTTAATATGCTATAAGATGGATCTTGTACATGGCAGCTGTGCAGCTCTGTAAATGAAATGAGGCAAAATACAACTGGAAGCCAGACATTTACAAGATGCACTTCTAGGGAATGTTGCAGCTGCTTTTATTGCAAAGTAATTTAATGTATACTGAGACATAAAATCAAAGCTGTAGTATTCCTTATAAAAGAGCTTACATTAAAACTAGAAGCACAGAGGGGCAATAATTCTGTTCTACTCTGTAACTGTGATTTGTTTTGATTAACTGATCAGATTTGCAGTCACAGAGAAAGAAGAGATGCAGATGCTGGCATGAGAACAACTGGGAACCCTCAGAGCACCTCTGGCAATGCTGTAATCTCTGCTGGCCCCATCATTACGAGGAGCGGTAGGAATGAGCAAAACTTTTTTTTATATATTGCAGGAATTTCCAAAACCCGGGAAAGTGTCTGGCAGTTTAGTGAGAATTTGCAGTGACTCAAAGGCTGGATTCTCCACGTGTATGCTGAGGAGAGGAAGCTCTTTGGGGTTTGGAGAGGGGAGCAGGACTGGGTTTATTTATTTATGTATTTTTAATACCATTAGAGTTTTTGGTAGAACAACTTAGCTAATATTTACGTTCAGCTTTCATATAGTTCATCCCTACTCGCATAGAATCGCTATGGGATACGGTTATACATGTAAGGCTGTTATAAAAGTCCAAACTCAGTGGGTTGACTTCCTTTCTGTCACATTTCACTGAAGATTATGGAATTTAAGGTACAATGTGCAAAGCTTCGATTTAAATTCTGAGGTCAGATTGGAGATATGGAAAAATAAATGGTTTGGCAGATAATGAATATTCACTGTCACTTTCGACTCACCATCTCTTCCAGCTTCATCTTAAGATTTTTCAGTGCTGCATAAAACTAATACATGCTGTGCTTAGGCTTCAGCTATAGAGAAAGAAATAGGTCAAACACTGTATTTCTAAACAGAGCAAGCCAGAATCTGATTTCTTTTAGATTTAAGGTGAAACTCCATGGATTTACATTTTTATTTCCAGAGATCTAAGAAAAAATCTAAATATAGCCAGCAGAATCTGAAAAATATTTGTGACCACTTTTGACAACATGATGAAGTTAAATTTCTGTTTTCTCCTAAATTCTACTTACAGATATTTGCAGTAGTTGCCATTAAGCAACTACTTCCAACAGCTTTGAATTGAGAGAGGCCAGGACTGAATCCTGTGTAGGGAAAAATAACTGAAGCACCTTGAGAATAAAATCCTTCCTCTTTCACATGCAGTGTGGTTGCCTCCACATATACAGAGACATAGCTGACCTGTCAGAGTAAGGACCCATCCAATGAAAGACCATTTTGAAAAACAGAATATACGGAATGATAATCAGCATTTCTGTAATTGAAACTAATACTTTTTTCTGCATTAACGCATGGCCCCAGTTGAGTGTCCGTGCTGAGTGTTGTCTGATTAGTCAACAAAAAAGTAAAAAGATTTTCAAAGTTGCATCTGTGAGTGCCTATGGGAAAAGAATGAAACATTTGCCCAGGCAAGCATTTGTTAGGGAATTGCTATCTTAGTCAAGGAAGGGAAACAAGACCAAGCTTCTTATCTAAGCAATCCCTATTAAGTAATGCAACTTTGGTTCAAATGCTATGAGTTCTATTTTCAGACCTTTTAATATCCTTTTAATAGTACATAATTTCAAGTAAGCCAAGATCTGACCAGGAATAAACAGTGAACCAAAAGTAAGAGTAGACTATTTTATAGTCTATTTTTTTAGACATTTGTTGAAATCTATTGCATCATTTCTAGTGAAACACAAATAGGGCTGAAAGGGAGAGTAATCATTTTTGAAGTGTCTTAGTTGAGACATGGAGCTAATGTTTTTTATGGACTTATGAATCTCAATGGGATGTTTTTGGAGTATCTCCTCCTGCTATTAGAGGCATGGCTTAACAGGCCAGGCTCTAAGAAGCTGAGATTCAGTTCTGAACTCTGCTGCAAACTTCTTGAGTGGTGTTGGGCAAGTCACTTAATATGACTTGTACTTCCCTTTTCCTTCTGGAACAAGAAAAGGGAATTAGTATTTCTTTCCAGCACCCTTCACATGGTGAAAACACAGTCATTAATAGAGGGAAATTGGTGTATGCTGTAGTAAAGCATAGAAAAGGGTGCAGGTTATGAGAATTTGAAGCTGACTGGCTCTTCATGGTTTGTGGATGGTGTGTGCCACGGCTGCAGCGCTGCCTCGCTCTGGGAGGACTCTCACCATCGCTGGGGCATGGCTGCATGGAAGCAGTTATGTTATTTCCAAGGCAGGCTGTGGTCCAGCTGTAGTGCAGCTGCGTTGGTACAGAGCTGATAAGGCCTACTGCCCCTGGCTGACCGTAGGACATCCCCCAGCACGGAGATAACGCGGCTGTGTTGGTGTGAACGTGCAGCCTTTCACTTTCCTCATTTTGATCAGTGTTGCACCACTCCCTGGGCTGGTCCTGCACCCTCAGCATGGCTGCAGAGGCGCCTCATGTGAGGCAGCTTTTCCCATTGCTCTGGTCACCAGCTGTTCTGTTAACAAAACTGTTTACTCCATTCCTATCAGGGTAATTACATAATGTTGCCACAAACGACAAAGTCGTTCTCCTGTATATTTCTGAGCTCTCGTTTCTAACACTGTGTTCTTTTCAGAGAAACATTCCTCTTGCTTGTTAAACTAAAATAAGTCATTGCAGGAGAAATACACAGAAGAAAATGTTTTAGTCTCTAGGTATGGAAACAAAGTTGATACTGCTTCTGAAGGTGAAATTGTCTAGCTTTTAATGGATGTATCCCTTAAAAATATAAGGCAGCTGCTCAAAATAAATGTGCATGTGAGCTGTGCCTTGTAGTTGAACAAACGTGAAAGTGGAAACAATTACAAGAAGTATAGTTTTGAGATGGACAGTGATAAGAAAGCAAAAACTGAAGACAAAATAAAAATATGCCCCTGAATATAATGTAACTGTATTACTGTCAGGAGAAAAGTGTGCATGGAGAGGGCATTTTTGTAATCATTTTTTCAGTAAGGTATTTTCCCTTGATAAGCTTGAGTTAAAGTAGTTTGTCCATACAGATCCTCCTGTAATAGCTATCAGTGAAAAAAACTTGCATGTAATATTGTACTTATGATTGTATTTTTACTAAGAGGGATAGAACAGAATTGGGAACCTTTTCAAGTAAGTGGTTCCTGTGCTCTGTGTGTGTTTTGGGGTGGGAGGAGAGTTGCCTCAGAATACTAAGTAGCTTTATATTGGTGTGCTTGCATTAAAAATGAAGAAACTTCTGGTAATTAATATTGCTGTCCTGATTCTTCCAGGCATGTTAACAGTCAATGTTATAAATATAGCTGATATGTTTTGAAAATAGAGCTAGGACCATTGGCTTTTTGTGTATTGTGTTGGGAGGAAATAGGCACAAGTATTTAAAATATAATGCACCCATTTTCATATTTTTATACAGATGAGACACCAACCAACAATTCGGAGCTTGGTAAGTGAATCAGAATTCCAAGAAACACAAAAGAGCAGGTTTATATGAGTGCAGCAGAACTGGGTAGGTGAACTATTCAGACTCAGCAGGCACTGAGCTAGAATGTTTTTTTTTGGCTTGTTTCTGTCATTTAAATGAGTATATAGGTATATACTCATGCTATAAAGAAAATAGTTGGTGAATCTGGAATGCTCAGTTTAATTTGTGTACCTGGCCCTACCAACATAGTGACTTGGAATCCCTACAATGGAATTGAAATGAAAATATACTACTGTGACATATGAGTGTGAGGGAACGTTGCAGCTGCCAGAAGAAAAGTCACAGATATAAACAGTAAAACCTGCTCATGCGGCAGAGGAGTTGAACAGCAAAATGGTAATTATGGTGCAGTCCAGCTTGTTTCGTAGCTCAAATCTGAAAGAGCCTAGTGTAGCTTGGTAGCTAATGGCCAGGAAAGGATGCTCAAATTTAGGTAGGTAGGGGTGGGGTTCATTGAGCCGTCTCACCTCTTAGTCAAAAGCAGGACCCACTGGCAAAAGAAACCCACCTTGTCTTTGGAGCTCGAGTAGTTGTCTGTTCACTTCTCAGTCAACTACTTAGATCCCATAAAAGCAGCTACCTCTCCTTCCTGTCCTGAAAACAAAGTTCTCCCTTTCATGAACTGTTTTCTGGTGCATTCCTACCCGTGTGTGTGTGGGGGGGGGGGGGAAGTGCTATCTAAGCATACAAGTATTCACTTTGCATTTCAGTTTTTGTTCCTACTTGTAATTATTCTGTATATAACATTTTAATGGTTCGACAGAGGTATTTGATCTGCTGAAAGATTCTAACCAGGCCCTACCTGTGCATTTTTGTTCTTCCTGCAGCTCATTCAAATGGACCTCCTTTCCAGCTGAATTCGGTAACCAGCACACTGATTTCAGGCGTGGTCATCCTAGGAATCACAAGCATTTTCTTTTTCATATGTTCCTTAACTCTTCTGCGCAGAAAGTGGCCCAACACCTCAGTTTTGACTGGCATCCGAAACCCAGTTTTCAACTGAAAGTGGTGATTTACTTGCACTTCTTCTTTGGGGTGGTTGCCTTTCTTGTCCATGAAATATACTTCTGTTTAAAAAATAACAACAAGGCAACATTCTGACAACATATCCAGCTTCTATTCCAGATATTCTTTATTTGTAGACTTTCTAGACATTATAGATAAGCAGCAGTGATATTGGTAACAATTCTAGGAAATAATGAAAATCTCAATTGTTTGTGATCAGACTATATTGCATTCTGCCCATGGGTGTATTGACAATAAAACTTGGGTCTTCAGCTTTTCAGTAAGGTATTAAAGCTGAAGATGCTTAAGATGAGAACATTTCCAAGTATACCATTCTTATACAAAACCTGACACATTCATTTTTAAGTTCACACACACTTACTAAGATAAGGACCATTTCTTTTTTTTCACATTTTGCACCACAAATTTAAAAAATGACTGTGGCTCAGGAGGAAATCTACTTCTCTATATTAGCTCAAACAAAACCACACAAAGACATAGAATAGTGTGTGATGTTTGCTTATTACTCATTTGATAATCTTTTCTTTTAATATGTCTTTGTATCATCACTGAATTCTGGTTATAGCCCATAAGGTAAAGCAGGGCAGAATTCGGCTGGGTATCCTTCTGAAGCAAGTTGTTGTTTAGGATGAATTGCTCTTAGTCCCAGGGAAACATGGTGCAGTTTTTACTGAGGTGGAAAAACTTTTCCACTAAACCCGCTGAGTTAGAATATGAAGGAGAGCTTTAAACCTGATTAAGGTTCAGCATAAAATTAGTTCTGCACAAAGTTAAAATTGCTATAGCTTCCAGTTAAATTCTCACCCTGCGAATTATTCCAAGGGGAAGAAAAGAGAAAATGTCCTTCTTTTTTTCTCCTCTTCAAACAAATAATACAAACAACATCCAAACCTTCTTCATTCAAAATTACTTTTGGAGCCCAACTCAGTGGTTAATTTGAGTAAAACTCACATCCTCATTTGTAAGGGCCAGTGTTCTGCGTGATTTTCACCCTTCTCAGAGAAAGCTATCTGTTATCTACATGAAGAGCTGTAGCTCACCACTTCAGCACATCTCTACTGCATGGATGAGGGGAAGAGGGCAACTAGAAGAATAACAGGCATACAAGCATTACCCTACGGTTGACTCGAGCTAAACTAGATAAAACCCAGACGTACCAGAACTGGGTGTGAGTGACCATGTGCCTTCAGATAGGAACAAATGGTCGTGGTGCAGCTTCTTGGAATAGACAAAAAAAAAAAAAAAATGGTGTTAGGGAAACCGCAGTAGACACAACATAAAGCTGGACAGGTTAGGCAGTTGGGATTTTGGTCACAAATTCAAATTAATACAAAATCCCATTTTCATGTGCTGTACATATTGGTCTAGAAACATCTCATTGATATTTTTATCATCATGTCTGTGTTTTCGTTCATGTGATGCAGATGGTTAATGATCAGGGCGCTTTGGCCTTCAAGCCTGAAGATGAATAAAAAAACATTTTCTCAGTTTTCTGTGATCCTGAAAATGCTGTATAAAGGCCTACTGTTCACAGAATGTCCACTGTGCCTTAGTCTGGTACCCCTAACAACCAATACTGTGCCTGTTTTCCTCCAGTCTTAATACCTCAGAAACATTTTTTGCACTTCAGGGTTTAGGTCTGATGATATGTAAAACCTGATTGTTTAATAAAATTGTTTGAAACATTTCAGAATGGCTATTTTGTCTATTTTTTTTTTTCCTTTTGAATTGTTGCAGTTTTGTATTTGTTTTCAATGTCTTCATCCAATGCTTATTTAAGTCACAATTTGGTAAGAGCTTTTGATATTCAGGATAAATTAATATAAGTATAGCTTTACTCTTTTGATCCTCAGAGGCTGGTAGAAAAGCTTTGCAGACTTGCATCAAGGTCTGGATATACAGAAATTCAGATAATTTACTGTAACTTATTCATAAAGACAACGGCAGAAATTCCATAAAAATAAATTTGACTTCATAACCAGTAGCATTAGCTGAAAGTTTCCAGTGATGGGCATGCCACTACCATTCTTAATAATCTGTTCCAGCAGTACATTAGTACTTTGCTAACCCGTTTCTAACCTTGAAGGTGTCCAGCTTAATTTTCCAGCCATTAGAAACTGTTGTGTCTTTTTCTGCAAGACTCATGGAGACCCCTAACATAAATCCCTCAGATTGGTTTCCACTACAGGTGCTTAGACTGTGCTAACTCATGTGTTACCCTTTGATAATCTCTTCTCCTACAAAGCATATTTTCTAATCTTTAAAAAAAAATAAAAAAAGCTGTTGTATATCATCGTAATTCAAGTTTTATTTTCTGAGAAAAGTCTGTTGTCTTTTTACAGAGAGAAGTAATTTACAGTAATAAGCAAACTTGTCTGTCACAGTTTTAGTGTTTTGAGTAGCCTGTTTTTATTGGACAACAACTGAACATGTATGTAATATGCAAAATGTTTTTCCTATGTTAAAATTTCAAAAGTGGTTTATTGTGGGAAGACCTAGAATAGATGGTGTTCTCTGTGGCTTGTGTGACTTTTCCTTGTTGTAAATTCTATTTAGGTACAAAAGGATAATCTCACATTGAATTAGTGAATAAGATTCCTACAGTCAGCTGTAGGAGTCATGACTGAACTTGATGTGGATTGAATATCTATGTCTCGGTCTTTCATTAAATTAGTTAAATATTTGCTCCTCTTTGGCAAAGCAAATGCAGAGATTCCCAGGTGGAAAGTGATATGTAAAAATAGGCTTATTGATTCACAGATTCGGCATGGGGATGCTTTAGGAATGTTTTTAGGGGAACTGAAAACTTAAGCCAAAATGCCTGAATATTTTTAGCAGGGAGAGCAGTGGTTGTATTTGTGAAAACACCCTTATCTTTTTTTTTTTTTTTTTTTTTTTTTTGAAGGAAGAATACAGGTATTGTGGAATCCATGGAGGCCATATCTCGTGGCCTCACCCCTATGACTGGTTTCCAGAAACAGTTAAATTAGGTGTGGGGTGAATGTGCATAAAGGCTGCACACTGCTTTTTGAAGGGCAGAACCATAGGCCAGAAGGAAGGGGAGATGGCACAGGTAACATCCAGTGAGAAGAGAATCCTGGCTCTTGAGATACCACATTTTTAATGGAACAGGGAATTAAAAAGATGTTTTGGACTGTGAGGGAACTCAAGTACCTAATGGGTGTCTCAGGTTTTAAGTGACACTAAAGTACAAAGAGAATACTGGCTCTGCTAATAAATACAATTCTATTGAGGTGGCCATTGCCTATGTTTAAAAGCTGTGTTTGCACAGAGGTTGGATTTTACAGGTGCTAGTAAGCACGGTGTGCTTAAAAGTTCTCAGGTCGGTGAGCTGAATTGAGAAGTAGGCAGAAAAGAAACCAAACCAGACTCTGTGCTTAGGTCTAAATCTGAGAGAACTTAACAAATCTGTAAAGTGATGAAAACACTTCCTTGGCTCCCGCCTTTGGAAGAAATAAATAACATATCCAACTGGAACTAAACATACCAGTGTTCCAGATAAATTGAGCTGATATTTGACAAATAGGCCTTGGCAAGGGGAGCTGAAAGTAAATCATGTTTCCCACTTCATTTGGCAGGTAATGTTTCTTACTCTTACCTTTTGATATCTCTTAGGCCCCACAAAAAGATGATAAGAAGCAGCCTTGGCTAGTTAAGCTACTTATCTCCTCACCTGAAGGAGAGACAAGCAGGAGTATCATGATAAACTGGGAACTTTTCCAAGTGTGGCAAATAAATTCTCAGGTTACACCCAATTTTTATTTCAGTGTTCTTTCGACCTTTTGAGTGCTTTTCAGGCAGAAACACAATCATCATCATTTTTTTTTCCTAGTAATGTGATGGATGAGGAAGGGTGAGCAGAGAATAGCTCTACAGATTCATTAGTGGAGGGACTGGCCTTCTTAATATACTCGTAGTTTGAGTTATATCATCACTCTGCTGTAGTGCCCTTTTTTGAAAAGTTATTACTTTTCCAAATACAACTCTTCCATTATTTACTAGTTAACAGGTAAGTCTTTGCTAGATGTTAACCTGTTTGTACAGTTAGGACGCCCTTCCTCAGACAGATGAACAACACTTCTCCTTTACACTTTCCATTCTTACAACGTGATTTACCTCATGAGGAAGGTAAATTAGTTACTGCTGGCAAAATAAAGAGAGTTGGCAGACAGCAAAATTTGAAATGGCAATAGTAAGTTTATAGCCCATGTTTTTGAGCTTCGTGGCATAATGTGGGAAGTACTTTGTACTAAACCTGCACCAACACAAGTCTTTAGGACCAAGAAATACCACTTAATAATACTTCCAATATTTTGCAAGTTATTTTGCAATCTGCTGATAAAAGGAAAAATCTTCAGTGCTTTGACTGTCAAGACTGTTGGTGTTCTGGAAATGTGGTATCGTAGCATGAGCAGACATCCAACTCTGTATACATCCTGAGCTGGCTTATTTATGTTTAAAACCTAGGTGCATTTATCAAATATGCTTATTTTGCATAAACATGAAAAAGGTTTGCTTCAGCATGTTTTCAACCAATTTCCCTGCAATGGAGAATGAATCAGGAGAGGCTGTGTGTTCCTGCCAGCAATGTACTAAATAATCTCCCTGTCACATGAAGAAGCTGAATGATGTCTATTGCAGCTACACTTCAGAATGGGTAAGGCAAAATCTGCTTGCTGTTGTCACTGTTTTCCCCTGAGCACTTTTATCCCCTGTCTCCAAATTCAAATTGAGGTCTGCCTCCATTTAGTCAGTTTTATTGTTTTTTTGCAGGTAGTAACATCTGTCTGCTCAGCTGCTGCTTTGAGGGACAGGCGTAAGTGGTTTGTTGTTTTTTTTTTTGCTTGTTTTTTTAAGCTGTTCAGCAAGCTAAGAATTTTTACCTTAAGGGAAATTCAGTGAATTGTACTCATCAAATGTGATCACAGGTTACTTTATATAGCAGATATTCCTGTTTTTTTTTTTTCTCCTCTCCAAATAGTGTTGAATAAAAATAAGGATCCTGTTAATTCAAATGTTAATGACAAATGAATAGAAAGACAAAATTCAGTGTGGGTTCCTGACTGGATGATGCATTTGGAGCATTAGTGATTATGGCTTAGTTAAATTTAGACTCGGAATTATTTTGGGTATTATAGCAAAATGCACGTGCATACATTCACCGTGCGTCTGCCATAGATGGCCGTGCACTGTTCCTGGAGGAAGCGTTTTGCTTGGAGGAACGTCCTTAGTGTCTCATTTGCAGAGCCAAACCCTGGTTATAGATGGCAGCGGCTGCACAGTGGAGTCGGTCAGGCCTGCAGGGATTCACCTCCCCACCAAACGCACAGTTAGGTTGACATTGCCATCACAACACTGTCACTAAAGGGAGATAGGCAGAAGTACAGCCAGAAGCAATCAGGAATTAAAGGGGAATTCTCTATGTTTAGACAACTGCTCCCAGTCAAACTGATCTTTGTTTCTTGGGGCTCTCCCAGGACCTTTCCCGAGTCCTTCTAGGCTGCAGGTCCCTCTGTGGTAGCACTCCCTCCGTGCTTTATAGGTTGGCAAAGCAAGAGCATGGCCTGTGGATGATGCTTTTTGCTCTTTGCTTGCACTCCTATCTATTGTTATTGCTGAATAGCTTGTTCTGCAACATGCAAATTTCATACAGACTTGTCCTGCTGGGAACGCCAATTAAATACCTTAACAGAGTTATGTGAGTTGATTGGAAATCAGAGCATAATGTCCTCTTTGGAGACTTGTTTGCTGCCTTCCATATGCAACAGCAGACAGCAAGTGGGGAACAGGTAGAGCTATGGACCTGGGCAGTGCGAGAAGCAGTCCCTGTAGTAGAATGAACTATCTGAGCACCTATTAAAACCAGTGACTTGTCAGGTTCAGGGAAGAGAGGCAGCTTTATTAGATCCTTCCTACAGTCACCTGGGTTTCAAAGGCAAGTAGCCATGTGGTATGACAGGACTTGATAACATTTTAGGGTATTTAGGGTGCAGCTGTATTCTTGTCTGAGTATGCCTCTTAGGGCATTTTGTGCATATGTTAGGCTCTGTAGGATAAGCTAGAAAGGTCTATATAATCCTTGAGTAATCTGCATTGGTCCAAACCTTGCTACAAAATATACACTCACTTTCCACACATACAGATCATTTCTGCACCAAGAATAGGCTTTTTTGCTGTAACTTTTGACATTCTCAGCATAGTTAACCAGGAAAATCTTTTATCAGTACTCACAGACAACTGCATTGGTAAACTAACTGGAGAAGAACTTCACTCTTGGAGTCTTTATTAAATTAATTGCATTTAATAAAAATGCTGGAGTTCATCAGGCCAAATATGTGGCTTGTATCAGGAAGCTCTTAAGTTAGATAATGCAGACATGCTTTTCGTGTGGTGCTGTTTCGGTCATTACTGTAATTCTTTGAGATGAAACTGGTATGACTTCACAGCAGTTTAGAGAATGAGTTCTTGTTTTGGTAAATGTCGAACCTATTGTTCCTCTAGATAAGTCTTCAGCAAATAAATCTTGATGTGCAATACCTTGAGCATGTACTGCTTTTGTCGTCATATTTGGGAGCTGAAATACCAGCAAGAAATGCAAAACCTTATACTAACATGTTTGCATTTACTTAATAATTAGAGACTAAATATATTCTGTGTCATCAGTAGCTTTGCTATTCAGTTTGGGACTGGAGTTGTACAAAAGGTCACCAATCTACTTTGATTTACATGGATGTGAAAGCAGCATGAAGGCCCTTTACATTTAATAAAGTAAGGCAAGCAGACTGTCTGCTTATGCATTTCCTCAGCTGTTTGCTTATATGATTTGTACAGATTTGCTCTGATGCTGCAGAAGCTATTTGCTTTTCTTATTATTTTATAAGCTTTGCACAGGAAGAAATTGGGAGGCATGCTCTTGCTTGCTTCTTGTTTCTGTTTCTGCATCTGACTTGGGTAATTCCGAGGCTGCCAGCCATCTCTTTTAAGGTGGGTAAGGAGATTGCCAGGCTCCCTGCCTGGCTACAGACAAAGAAGCTGAGCTTTGCTGCTGTTCACGTTGTCATAAAACAACTTCCCCCTGTGAGAAATGTGTCTCTATGATCATAAGGGTGTGAATATACAGCAGAATAGATTATACTATATACGTATGCTGATTCAATGCTGTAACAGTCCAGCTTCGAAAGCAGTTGCCTCATAAATGGCTCCCATTTGAATTGCTGAATGAAACATTGAAGCGAGCTTATTTTATAGAGAAGTGTAAATTCTGTGATGTAAGTTGCATGCTTCCTTTTTTTCTCTTTCGTTCTTTTAATGGTTCCATTTCCTCTGAAATTTGTTTTCAACCTCTTTCCTTCTGAAGCCTCTTTCCTTCTGTAATATTCTCTTTTTCAAGATCTTCATCAGCATTGCTAAAAGAATCTTTCAGCTTCTAATTTCTGCTATAACTCACTGGAGTCTTTATTATAGATCTAGATCTAGTACTTCTGTTTGTTTGCTGTTCTGAAAATGCTAGGCACTGGAGGAAGGGCATTTAATGAGGAAAATAATAAACAGCAAGCTGATTTTTTTTCTTCCTTTGATTTTTGAGAGATGTGCCTGTCTGTATTTGCTAAGATGTAGCAATGAAGAAATCTGCATTTCTATGTGGTTTGGTGATTTAGGTGGTCATGATTTGCTTCAATGAGATGTAAGTCTAGAATATTAGTACACAGAGAACACAAAAACTATGGAGATTATAAGAACTTAGAAAGGCATTGTTTGTTGTTCTAATTCTATTCATTCTATCACTTGAAAATTTGCAATACTTTAAAATCAGAGAGAAAGAGGCTTTACTGGGAATGGACCTATCCTAGGGAGACAGGAAGATAATTTCATGTAAAAAATGTATTCTTTCTCCTGATAACTGATCACCTACCAGACTTTGGCAGGGTCTTGAGTGCTGTCTTTCTATAGAAGTGGAGTTATGCTGGGAGCCAATTCCTTCTAGTGCTGTTATGTGTCTATGAAATAAAAGACACTTAAAATTGTGTGTCATTTTAAGGTAAATCTGTCTCATTTTAAGATAAGTGTATCTAGAGGTGGTGGTAGGCGGGAAAGGGAGTGGATCTGATACTAATTGGTTTTGATTAGTACCTAAATGTTGGCAAGATGAATTGTTAGCTAGGACTGGCACATCTCCGTAACAAGAGGATACGGGGACTGGTTACATGCTATGTCCTACTCCCTTGAAACAAACCTGTACAATCCCTAGATTATTTCCTTATGGTGCAGCATATCCCTCCTTGAGTAAGTGACTATGAGACAAGCCAAGATGCAAAGCTGCAGTTTGGGAACTACACTGTCATAGTTATTCACATTCACTAGCTTTCACTGCTGGGGCTTGATGTGGGTTAACTGTCACAAGAAAACTAAAATATTATAAATCTATCCCCTACTTTACAGTCTAACCTGTTCATGGATCTTGATGCAGACAACTGCATGCTTTTTAAGTGTGCTGCCTCCCGCCTCCTACACTGAAGCAGTACTGGTAGTGCTCCCCCAAAGGGAGTAAATATTTAAGAGTTCACTATTATTATTTCACAGCTAATGGCATAGAATCAGGAAGGAGCCAGAATTAAGGCCAATGAGCAAGAGTGAAAAGAGGTTTTGCAAGGAAAAAATGAAATGGATCAGGCATAGAATCCTTTTCTTAATCCCGAGAGGAGTCGTTTCAAGCATGTATTGCAGCACTTTTCATGTGAATGGTCACATCAGTAAACTAGATTACAGATAGGGTCAGCAATGCTCAGACGTTTGTTTTTCTGTGTGTTGTTTTTCTTTTTTTTTCTTCTTTTCATGTGATTAGAATGTGAAGTGTATCAACAGTGAGCTGTCAAGTATTGCAACTGATACACAGCTACGATCAGCTTGTTAGCTCTTGTGCTAGTTTGTTTCTGAACCAGCATGTTTCCAGATCAATATAAGTCAGTATGTGGGAATTCTAAGTTGCTGCTATTGTAAGTGAGTATTAGTAAATTTACTGAGGCATCGTGTAACGGGAATCGCTAAGGTTAGCATACTTAATGTTCTGGTGTCAGCAATGTAGATGTAAGCGCAGAAGCTATTTATATTAGCACTGCTCGTAGCATTGTTTATATCAGATGGTTGCTCATAATAATGTTGGGGAAAATAACTGTTTTGCAGTTGTCACATTTCATATCTAGCAGTAGGGAGAAGAAACCACAGTGATATTAAAGATCAGCATAAAAAGATAGTTTATGGATCTGTGCATAAAAAGATGACCTATGATTTCTGATCTTATCTCTTGCCCTCTGTCGAAAGATGTGAAGCTGTTGTCCTGCAGTTTTTGATGACAGCTTGATACGGCTTTCTTGCTGGGACCAATGTATCCCATGAATGGTGGGAGAATTCAGCCCTGCAGCCAGTATTATTCATCTTGTCTTTTTATATCGTGTCTGTCAATCATAAGAGTATTGAGCAAGGCCATTTTACATCATCCAGATGAGTTCAGGGAAAATTCCTCTGTGCTGCAAAGTGGTACTGTGCTTTGCTTTTGTAATAGAGTGCATTGTGCTTCAACATGATGAGATTCTTTTTTCTTATGATGCGGCCAAATCGTTTGTTTAACTCCTTGGTGATGACAAGGAGGAACAAGTAGGTTTTTCCAGCGGTACTAATAAAGTGTTTAAAAGGTAGTAGCAAGTGCAAAATACACGTATTTCCTTTTATATTAAATATTCTCTGTAGAAAAATAAAAGGAAAATTTAAGAAACAGTTTGAGCTTTTGAAGTAAACAGTACCCTTCCTGATTTAAAAGCTTGTAAGAGTTTAGCTCTCCAGCTTAGAGTTTTCCCTGCAAAATTAGGCCTAGAGTAAAATGCTGCAAGGTGGGGATGGGGATCCTCTGGCTTAGAGGAAATCGTGGAAAGCCAATAGTGGAGGTGGAATGCCTAAGACCAAGTGTCAAAGAAGTATCAAAGAAAAGCAAAAGAAGAAATAGCTTCAGTGAGTTCCTAGGATCCTCAGGTTATAGCTTTCCTCTGCTTGCAGGCAAGTATTAGTAATAAATAATACATTGCAGTGAATGCTAATATGGTACTGAGGATGTTACTAGGCAATCAATCTCGAACAATCTTCTACGCTGTCACCTGAAAGAATCATGTATTTACAGGCGGTAATTTTAGACTTTCTAATATCCCTATCTTAGCCAAGGCTGGTATGTATTCCTTGACAGATGTCAATCAATAAATGCAGGTTTATGATTAAGTAGATTTCTATGTTTGTGTTTTGACCATCTGCTATCGATCTGTGTGCCAAGTATGTGAGTTGCACCTTTATTAATAGGGAAACATGAGTTGCTGACATGCTTATGCGCAGAGTGCTCTGTGGTCTGTCTGAGCTCATTTTGTTCTCATGATGTCAGGCTTTGTCTTGTTACATTTCTTTCAGCTAGATCCAGAAGTTGCCTTAGATCTGTCTTGCAGAACTCAAGTCCGACCATGTGTTTTCAGGTCACGTATTACACTTCAGGGCAAGTGGGATACGGCATTGTCATTACATTAGTGCTGTTTTGAGCTTACCACCGTACTGTAAGTTAAAAACAAAATTGCTAAAAAATCTAGTAGTTCCAGTAGTGTTTGATTGTTCTGTTTCCACCTGGATTCTTGTATCACTCCTTTGTCTTTGCTGTTTTTGTTGTTGTGGGAATGCAATTCGGGACCTGAAGAATTTGCGAAAGAAGTAAAGAAAGCTCAGAAGACACCTCCATACTCACTAATAAGTTCAGCTTTGCTTTCCACTTTTTTTTTTTCTTTTTTTTTTTTTTATTTTTCAAATGATTTACTAAGCACCCAAGCTCTAATTCATCTGGGGAAGGTGACCTCTGAATTGTCAGTTCAGTTATCCCCTAGTACTCACATTAAAACAATGGCCACTAAAGATGACCTCTAGGTGTCTAAACATAGGTAATGGACACTTCAAAAATAAAATGACACTTTAGGCATGTTAGAGTATTCTGCCTGGTCTGTGGTAGTCATTCAAAAATGTCTTCAATAGGTCTTGGTTGTACTGGAGTACTAGATGTCCATATTGGGGCCTGGACTGCTCCCCTGATTTTCACCCCTCTGGTTTTGGATCAGTTGCTAAAGATCAGCATAAGATCTGGGAGCACTGAGTTTCAGGTCAGTGGAGGATGCTGACACAGTGCTTATATTCATCTCTGAAATGTCAAGAAGACTGGCTGCATAGGTAAGGCTATTTATATTGATATCAGAAGAGGCAGAAAATGCTCACTATTTCTTTCGGAATAGAGAATGGGAGATAATATCAATAGTGAAAAGCACTCCTCCTCTTCTAGCCTACCGTATTTATTTCAGGTAGGAAGCTCCTGGCCTCTTTATTCTGCAAGTCTACAGTTGTGTTATGGTGCAAATTCAGAAATAAGAAGTTATTTAACAAAGCAGAATGTCAATGGATTTTCAGTAAATTAAGAAAAGTATTAATACATATGCTCTGACATTCACAGAGAAATCACAGAATGTTTATCCCATGCTATCCACATAGGTTTAGCAAAAAAGCTCACAAGGTAAGTCATCGGACTATTAAGGGCAAGTCATGGTAACCACTGAACCCCTTGCACTATAAGCACAGAGTTATGTCCAGTGACTTCAGGCAATCTGATGTAAGTTCACCCTTCCTACAGAGGCAGTAGATGACATGTGGGAAATTTCCATATTTCACACTTCTGTCATGTTCCTGATGTCCTCTGTGGGAACGGCGGGGGGAAAACAGTGTACAGTACAGTGAGACCACAGACATACTGTGCAGACCTTGAAACAACCTCTCTCCCCATACAAGAATACAAGGATATTATTGTAAGTTGCGGGGAGGTGAAAGTATATGAGAACCAGAAGCATCGGAATGATAGTATAGACTTAATCCATGCTTAGGAATAAAAGTGAGGATATCATAAAATGAAAAGTAAAATCACTTTAGAGGTTAGTTAAGCCAGCTAACCTCCCTAAACATTAAATTACATATGAATAACTTGTGTTATTTGAATATAGGTATCTTCACAGTTGTGCTCCTATTTCTTATAGCACCACTTATCTATGAGTAGATACTGGAAAGTCAGTATTGCTTTCATGTGAAGCCATTGATGTTTTAGGAAATTGCTTTTTTTGTTTGTTTGTTTCTTTTTTGTTCCTGTGCTAGAGAAATCCCTTTTTTTTAGGGAAGACCTAGTGTTGATTGATTCTTGGAAGGAAGGAGTGACATTTGAATAGTCAGAGCAGCAGTGACCTACTTCTCATAGCAGTTTGATAAGAAGCTTCACAATGATTTGTTCTTCCAAGCAGCTGTATCTTTTAAAAACACTTGTTTCGTGGGAATTTTAATCTCGTCCCTGTCCCTTGGTAGCTAGCTGAACATGTGAAAACATAGATTACCCCATGAGTGAATTTGCAAAACTATACTTGAAAAAGAGTTAAAGGTTGCAGTAGGGAGTCTTGACTAATATATGGAGGGGGGTATAGGGGTGATAGTGAGTCTCTGGGACATGACTGACATTACTTTTAGTAGAATTGCCTTTTTACCTCCATCTTCTGCCTCTGGCTTAGAAAAGCTCCCCAGATGCCAACACCACTCTTCGTCTTCCATGTTCCCATTACCATTCATTTTCATATCCTTCTCTCCATTTCTTTGTTTTCTTCCTTTTCCTTATCTATTATTTATTATGCCCTCATGACTTTGGCAAATTTAGCATAAAGATGACTCTGTATACCCCTGCTGTTAGCTTTAATTCATATCTTAATTTTGACAAGAATGATTCATTCTAGCCTATGCTCTGACTAGCAAATAAACACACAACATAAAGTACGATACAACAAACTAGTAAATAGTTTAAAAGGAAATAAAAAAAAGGTAAATAAAAATATAAAATCTTGATTTTCCCAACTTTTTTCTTTTTTTGAGGGGGAGACTCTTCAAATAACGGTAAATAGATCTTAAAGTTAACTAATTAGTAGTTTAATATTGAGCCTTTTTATGAAAAAAAAGCTTACTACAATGTTACAAATTCACAAAAGGTTTAAGACAATGACCTTTTCTCTGTTTTTCAAATCAATGAGGCATTTCCACAGTTATTTTTTCACTGAAATAAACCTACATTTCTCTTAGGATGATTTCTTGAAAATAGTCTGCTGCAATTAGAAATAATCTAGATTAGCAATGATCCATCTCAGAAAAAAGAAAAACTTTTCCCCAAAACAGTCCAGACAAAACTCCTCTCTGCAATAGAAATACCCCTGTAGAAAAAGATCTTTCTGTTTGTGCTTTTTCATTTGAATAGAACAAAAATCAATTTCAAGTTAAAGCTTTTTTTTTTTTTTTTTTTTTTTTTGTTTATTTACAAAAAAAATCCCCCCTCAGTGGAATCAAGTTAACTAATGGAAAAGTTATTTTTCTGCCAAGAGGCTGCATCATTAAGCTGGGAATTAGACAAATGAGATACTAATGTGTTTTAATAAAACTAATATATTTTCCTCCTCATTCTAAACCCACGTGGTCATGCATTTTTTTTTTCCAATGCTTTGACTACAGAATACTTCAGCTATTTGAATGTTGGTTATAATTTCTCACTGTGTAACTCATTGTGACACTTACCTACCTAGAGAAGACTTCATTACAAAATGTAGATGTATTCTGAGTGCATAAAGTATTCTGTACAAACTCTAGAACTGTGTTCAGGAAACACGAAAATAATTTTGAATGGTTCTTCAACCATTGAAGATGTGTATCGGTTAGGCACTTTATGCATATTATGTGTACCTTCTACTTTGAAAAGTAAAGGCAATGTGTAAAACCAGCATTTCTGTACTTAACTGCTCTGTTCCTTGAGTGTACTTTGTCATGTCTATTTTATTTCATGAGTAAAACTGAATTTTATTACTTTTATTTCTCTTACTTGTTGTTAACATCACAGGGGAAAAAAAAAAAAAAAAAAAAAAAAAAAAAAAAAAAAAAAAAAAAAAAAAAAAAAAAAAAAAAAAAAGGCACCAAAAGCCCTGCTGGATGCTGAGCCACTTTCTTTTCTCACTCTTGCGCCACTGGTTCAGGCAATTTTATTGAATTCAGCTTTAAGAGTCTACGCTGACAATGCATTAACTAAAAAGAACTTGCTTGACTTTTTGGCACTGAGTTGAATCTGTGTAGCTACCAGCCGGAGAGTGTGCAGGATAGGGGAGTTCTGGTGAAAGGGGATCTTTCCTATCATGTAATAAGTCATATTTACTTTTTGAATCCTATTTAAATGTGAACGCCTCCTGCATCACTTTCACAAAAGTCCCTTCTCAGTTTTCCTGTCTCCACGAGCAAGATGCCAGTCCATGCTTCCTAGCTGTGCTAATTCTTACATGATCCTTTTTACCTGTTTTAAATTTCCTGACATCTGATTTCCATTGCTTAATCAAATCGGTTGTTTGATGTCCATGCTGGCTTTTTGTTTTCCCTTTTTTAACATGTTCTTTTCTAATACGTGCAACTCACTGCTGGGGATTTGCTTACTTCTATGATCTTACTAGTGTTGCACACAGGATTTTGAAACTAGAAATGTTTCAAGTAGAGAAACAGTGTACACATTGTTAGGGTAACTTGCGTATTGGCCCCATTAAACACAGTGCAAGAAATGACAGTGGATTTTTTTTTTTTTAAATCTGAGTGGAGTTGGTTGTCTATGGAGAGGAAGGTTTTTACATAAATGCTGAATGTGAAGTGAGCAAATATTGTACGATGGAAGATGTACCACTCTTGTTTCCCCTTTCTTGTTTCTGTTTTCCCGGCCTCTGGATAACACTGGGATGTGGATCTGAGCTGTGCTCTGTGTACACGAGATGGGACACACCACAGATACCTTGTCTGGTAGCCCTTCCTTCTCAATTCCGTAAGAGGCAACCACCAAGTAGAGCCAGCCCTTCGCTGCCAATGCAGTTACGGTTTGGGGTGCCAACAACAAAACAACAAAACTTGCTAGTTGAAAGGGTATTATTTAGCCATGTTGACAGGGTTGGTCATGTAAAGGCAGGTGGTGAATCTAACGCTGGTCTCTCAAATGTTTTTTTTTTTTTTTTGATGTGAACAGTTGTGTTACTCTGTATGATGATGAGAGGAGGTTGCGAATAAAAGCTGAGCAGGATTTAAGGTTTTGGAAGGAAAAGGGGAAAACTGTAATGTTTTGCATCTAGTCTTACTGTTAATATGTATGAACTTGAATCGAGGAAGCATGGATAGGCATGTGCGTGTGTGTACGTGAACTCCACTGAAAAGAAGCATCTCTATTCATTGCGAGGCAAAAATCAAAGATCAACTGCATTCAAATCACTGTTTGCAAGTGTAATTGAAACACTGAACATAGCCTTCAGCCGGGCCCAGGGTGCTTACGTGAATAGATGCAAAACACAAAGATGAATTTTAAGCCTTCTACTCCCTGTTTTGCCCTGCTCATGAACTCCGTGGAGGTCAAAAGCAGCCTGAAATTTAATGCAGAACTGCCGCAGGGCTGCCCACACGTTTTCCACTCGTTGGGATTATGAGTGCTGCAGATTCCCTTACGTTGTCCCTAAAGCAGGTAAGGTTCTGTGACTTCTGTGTGTACTGATTTCTTGCTCACAGTGTTGATAGGCTAGCAGACTCCTTTGATATTATTCAAAGTTTCTGTTTTCTCTTTTTTTTTTTTTCTTTTTTTTTTTACGGTCTTTGCTATCTTATTCCTCCAATACATAATAATGTACTTTGTATGTTGAATTCTGAGCTTTTCCTTTCATCTCTTTCTGCACTGAATCAGAAATGAAGCTCTTGGCTTGCTTGGTCTGTCATGCTTCATCTATCACAGAAGGAACAGAAAACTTTCATGGTCTTAATTCAAACCCAATATAAGCGTGGAAATTGCCAGCTAATTACTGTCAATATCAATTCATTTTTATCCTACACAGTAGTCTTCTTATATATGTTTATTGTACTTTTCTGACCAAGGCTTATGATCAATAGTCCTAATGGAAGAGGATGACAAAATTCAGTTTGACTAGTAATGCCCAGTCACAATTACTGTAGGTGAGTTCAGTCTAAGAAATGCAATATGATAATTTTGTCAGATTTGTTATCCTGACTTAGTTTACCCAGATTTTCAGTTGCAAAAATGAATATCTGAAGTTCTTTCTTTCAGCTTTGATTTTCAAAGTTTATGAAGTCTGATTTTTTTTTTTTTTTTTTTGGTTGAGGCAGACATTATTGCCTTAAAGTACCTGACCCAATCCAGCTATGAAGAAAAGACTGTTGTTTTGTTGGACTAGAAAAAATGAATCTGCATTTTTGATGCAACATGGCCGACTGTTGCTGTCATGGAACTACATGATTGTGTATGATTGTGGTAGCCTGTCTGCTGGTTGCTTTTCACTAGTTGGTGTTTTTTCACTACATTTTCTGGCAACTTGATTCATGAGCTAGAATGGTTTGTTGTGAGAGGGCAAAGTGAGTTTATACGTAGCTTTTGTAGTAATTGATTGGTCCTAGCAGAAATTATTATACCCAGGAACTGGTTTGGGCACACTTACGGTATGTCCAAGCTGGCTAAGCACGCCCCTTGGAGTCACAGGAGGAAGGCCAGTCTGGGAACCATCTAGTTACAGGCCATTGAAAAAAAAAATCGGCTTAAACCGGTGCCCCACTTAGGCACAGCCCCATAGCAAACGGCTTCAGGAGCATGGCTGCATCCCACAGCCTCGGAGTCTGGGCAAAGCCATCCCTGAGCAGCTGTGGGTAGTCATATCCACCAGCTCCTTTGATATCCCAAGCTTCAGCTTTCTAAGTCCCTTGGCAAACCTTGTAAGAAAATGCGGGTGTCAGAGCAAATTATTATTATTACTGACATGATAATAAGAGGTGAAGTCAGACATTGCCTAGAAAATTGAATTCCTGCTATAAAACGCCGCTGTCAGGGTTGCACGTTGCACTACCTGCGTTTGCTCATTTGAAGTAGTACGTCATCTTCAGCTCTACAGCTGGCTTTCTGCTCTTCTCTCCACCCCCACCCCCCCTTTTTTCCCCCTCTAATAATAATTGGCAAATGACAGGGTGTGATTACATGGCCATTTACAGTACTTATTAGCATTTCATTTATAAAATTATCATATAAAACTGACTTAATTGCCCTCTGGGTGTAAACATTTAAATTTCCTAAATGGCAGCTACATTCACTTCTCTGCCACTGAGGAATACAGTATATTTCTTCTCAGAAAAGAAAACACAAATTTGTCACGGATGGCTACGTTCACTGTATATGAAGAAGAGAGAGCTTAAAAGACGCTGTGGCTTCTTGGGAATAGAGACAAGGAGAACAACATAATTTGCATTCAGATATTTGCATATACTGCAGAGTAATTTGGACATGGATTCTTTGATTTTTAACTCATAAGAATTAACTCATAGGATTGTCATTCTTCTATCCAGTGTCCTAGAATCACAATGGATAGAACTGAAAAAAGGCCTAGTTAGCGCATCCATAGCCTTGTTCCCTATGGAGTATTCACTAGAGCTTGGCCAAATCAGTAGCTTGGCAATCACTTCTGTTGGAGAATATTGCAGAAGCTAAGCAGCAAATTTATATATATACATATATATATATATATACACATATATTTTAGTGATGTTTAGTCCTAAATTTCATTGCCATTATTCTACCTCTATTCTTACTTTGTCCATCACCTTGGCTATTATTTAGCCAAGTGGTATATATTTTTAACCTTACGCCATATTTAACTCTCTTTGCAAGACACTTTGAAAACACTTCAGAAAGCTGTTGCCTTCTACTTCAAGGACTTTTAAAATTCCCATACTCAATCATTTCCATAGCATTTGCCCCTGTTTTCAAATGTTTTGGGCTCTTTTGTTTTGAACTCCCTTTTGATAACAGCATGCTCAAAGCACCAAGCAATATGCCAGATGCTGTCACACCAGGGCCACACAGGTCTAAACCACAATATATTCAAGCCAAAGGAAAGACTCCATTGATTTTAATGTGCTTTGGATAATGAAGAACTGGGGAATAAGAAAATGGTTCATAACTTAGTGTATAGAAATGATCAAAGTCTACAAATGCAGAGAAATTGAAGGCTAAGTATCTTGTACAGCAATAACCACGAGGCAACAGCAGTGAGCTAGTACTGTGAAAAAAAGACTAAGTTTTTTTTGCTATTCTGCATGCTGTGGTTCTGAGCAAATTGGAAGCTGCCTACCCTTTAAGTTTCTGCTGCACAGAGCCTTTTCTCAGACAGAGGAGGCTCAAAGCTTTTTGGCAGCGTACACAGGGCTCAGCTTTGCAGTGGTGGCCAAGTGGCTGGGGCTGTGAAGCTTGGGGTTGGGCGGCTGCTAAGGGGCCTGGTGGCTGCAGAGGGGCCTGCGGGACAGAGTGTGGCAAGGTATGACAGAAGTCTTCTTTGTGGAGCTTGGTGGGATAGAGGAGAGAGAAGGTTTAGAGGATTGATGGCATGTGGAGAAGTTTGGAATGGCTGGCACTGTGTCTGGGGGTCGGTGTCAGGTTTTCTCCTCTTATGGACCCTTCTTAACCCAGTCTCCTCTGCTGGGAATGAAGTAGAAAAGGTTCCTGGGAGCCAGCAGTGCTGCACCTGCGCAGGAATGGGCCTCCGCTTCAGGAGACGCTGCTGGGAGTCCCTTTTGTCTTTCATAAGGGGCTACCAGAAGAGCTATCTTCTTTGTCTGCAGTAAGACTAAGTACAAATGGTATCAGCATTGTCTTTCTCCCTTCACCTCGTGTATTCAATCTCATGTGGGCCTCCTGCAGAAGCCAGGTAGGTCTTTGCATGGCAGACTGAGCTAGCTGGCTAATCTGGTTTGCACCAGCAAGCTTGTTAATTCAGATTTCTCTCTCAGCTTTTGTCTGAAACAGCTTGCTTCATTTTAGTGTGTCTTTAACTGGGCTTGTAGGTGAACTTTTTCAAATAGCTGTGAGGAAAGAGTGCTTTTAGGAATCAGACAGAAATGTCGCTAGACCCAAATATGCAGCATCAAGCACTGTAACATTTGTTCGTTTTCCCTTCCCAAAACGAATAAAGGAACCCGGGGCAGGGGGAGGAATAAAAGAGCACAGGAAGGAAATCAAGTAAAGAAAATTATCAAAAAGAGAGGAATGTGAAAAGAGAGGAAAGAAAAGAAAAAGGACCCCCTGTCACCACCAAGGGAGGCATAGCGATAGGGCAGCCAAGTCTTGATCACTCGTTCCTAAGGGTGCACTGCCACCTGGCAGCTTTTAGGCAAAATGCACCCCACAAATGAGTAGATTTCTTTTCAAATTTTAATGTTGACTGCACGATTCATCATGTGTTGTATATATGTATATATATACACGCCTTTAAAAATAAACCTTCAGTCAAGAATTTACATATATATTTATACCTTTGCATTTACATATTGTGCAAAGAAGTGGAATATAGTTCATAGGTAAATACATTTCTGATCCCAGTCTAAGATTTGCTCAAAAGAGAAGGCTCCGTTAGCATTTATAGAGTGACATGGTTGCAACAGAGAAATCTCAATCAGGACTCCTGAGATCTGTTCTTCACTTTGCAGTAGGTGCTCATGACTTAGCAACAAGTTATGAACAATTTAGGTAAAATGCACAAATAATGAATGTGGGAAGATGAATCATTTTTTATTTTTAGAACAGATTAAAGCTGCTAAATATTAAAGAATTATTAAATAGGAGCAGGAGGAATGGGTTGCTGAAACTTGAAGGTGATAAATAGCTGAAGGGAAAGAAATATTGATTAGGGTGCCTGCCCAGGGCTACCCAGGAGTAATGGGATGAGATTTCAAAGGGAAACATGAGTGTTGTGTATTAGGAAATACTTCCTCATACTGAGATCTATCAAGCTGTGAATAATATCTCAAGGGAAGCTACTTCACCCCAGGCATTTTTAAACTAGACTAGAATGAATTATATAAAATTATTATACAGCAAAATCTTGTACCGATAAGGAAATGAAATGGATAATCCAGTAGGTTTATTTTGTCTTAAATTTCTTACCATCTATTGGTTTTCATTATACAGCACACACAGACTCTTCTTGTTTCACATATCAGTCAGAGTACTACTGTAAGTGTGTTTGCTAGTGTCCGCAAAACGGTAAGTGTCCATCACACAACCCCTGGTAAATGTGGTGATACAGTTGGGCTTTGTTCTTCATGCAAATGGCAATGTAAATGGCATTCTTTGTTTCTTGAGTTTTTAGTCCTGTTTCTTACTTAGTTTTGCTTTAGTACTGTGTAAGGGCTTACCACGAAGAACGTCATATACATTTAGTGTATATTATTATTATTACTATTATTGTTACTACTATTATTTAGGAAGAAAGACTCCTGCCATTTGAAGGAATGCATCACCCAAAACCTTACTGAGTCAAATGCAATTTAGTAAGCATAATCCAGTTACCTGTTTCTAACATGTCATTGCCTTTTCATTGTAGGGTTGTGAAGGATTTAGTCAAAAATACTGCTTGGAAATTAAGCAAGTCTTACATCTCCCTGTTAAACTTTGAATGCTCTTTTCCAGGTAGGGATAGAGATCAAAATAACTTCCTTCTGTTCATGACTGACTGAATATCTGTCATGCTTAATATTAACAGAGACATTGTGATGACAAACAATTAAAGAAGTGATTAATTTATTGAGAGCTTGTTTGCCCTTTGGTACACAAAGGTTGAAACTAGCAAAGAAAATGGAAGCACACAGGAGTAAAAACACACCAAGAGCAGAATCAATCTCAGGATTTTGAGCACCTGGAACACTGATTTCACAAAAAGACATTGTCAAAAAAGACGTGTTTTTCTTATCCTTGCTCATGTATTCTGAAATAGAATTTAAAAAGAACCACCCCCACTCTTCAGTCAAAGATGATCTGAGGTTAGACACCATTGAGGAATCTAAATTCATACAAAAGGTCATATACCAGCTATTTAAAAATGCCTCCCCTATTGGCGCTACATCAGAGGA
This sequence comes from Nothocercus julius, assembly GCA_013398735.1. Lineage (NCBI taxonomy): Eukaryota > Metazoa > Chordata > Aves > Tinamiformes > Tinamidae > Nothocercus > Nothocercus julius. The sequence goes on from VZSV01000025.1 coordinate 4,714,127, forward strand.
GTGCTATGTTATGAAACAGGTGTATTAGCTGCCCTCATACTGTGAGTTCAAATCTTCTCTACTTGTGAGGTTGATTAAATGTATATAAATACTTGTTTATTTCCCCTCTGGGAATCAATTCAAAGTAAGTTGTACTTACAGATGTTAAGAAAACTCTAGTTTAGGAAGTCTGTTATTATACGCTTAGATCTAGGCAAGCCCTGTTTACTTAAAAAGAGAATTAAGAACCTAATGACCATTCCGCAAAAAAGGGTTGCTTCTCTGGGATCAAACTTTGGGAATGGAGCTGGTGGATTTATTCCTTTTAAATGTGAATTTCTCCAGCCTTGATCAGTAAAAAGTAATTGCTCTTATCTACATAGTAATGTCTAGAGCTGTGTTACTCCAAAGACAACACTGCCTGCCTTCAGTAAGACGTTGCTTTATCTGTAGGAAGTAAAACCAGCAAAATAGTACTCTAGCTCTTTCTCCGTTGGCTGGACGAAAGGGGGAAATGGGGATGAGCAGGTGACCTTCTTTTCCACTGGAAGCTCTCCTGAGCTTGGGTTTTCTTAAGCACCTGCACTCTGGCTTAGGTCTCCTAAAGAATCCGAGAGATGTCTTGAAAGTCATCTGTGCGAGTCGGAAGAGTGATCAGTCCCAGGGCTCAATGTGTGGAAGTTCACGCTTCACCCTTCCATTTGGCCGTAACCAGTGACAGCTTAAAGGCGCAAGAAAAGCGTGGTCTTTTGAGCTAGCGGGTCATAGAAAATGTAGTGTTGCAGTGAAGATTTAATCTGGGCCTGAGAAGCAATTCCTGACATTTGACCTTATAAAGTTGTTTTGAGAATGGGGAAGGGAAATAGTCCTCAATGCAAAAAGTATTTGTTTGCTTCCCTTCACTCAGGATGGAGTACGTGGACATGGAGCACTTTGGTAGGGGAGGGCCAAGTTAGTGTCTTGTGGACAAGGCACAAAAGTTACTGCAATGCGATTGAGGGATAAGGAGTTGTGTGAAAAGCAAAACAATTTTGAATAAAATTCTAGGAAAAAGAGAGTCATGTAGCTTGATTCATCATTATTTTGCCTTCTGGGCAGGGTGTGGTATGGATCTGGAGCCTATGGTGATGAATGCTTGACGAATATAAAACATTTGGTAGGACTTACTCCTGGCTTGCTTATGCTAGTGTCAACCTGTGCAGGACATAGGCTCATTTATATTCTCCCTAGGAGGGCAGCCAAAGCAAATGTCTACCTCCCTGATCCCCTTCAAGGTAAGCCATGGAAGGGTTAAACAAACCCATGCTATTCTATTTCTTAATAAGTTAGCAAACCATAATAAAAAAGTTTGAGGTTTACATTGTTTAATCTTCTCTATTGTTTCACTCCCATTGCAGTTTGTAAGAATAAATTAAACTTAATAAGCCTTTATGAAAGTTCTTTTTAACTATGTTTTTGTTGAGAATTTGCTCACCAGTTCCGTAAAGCTCTTTAAAAATCCAGGTTTTCAGAATGGCCTTTTAGCATCTATTACATTTGCCTAAACACAAAAATGAAAAGGAAACCTAGTTCTCTTATAAATGCCCTCTGGGACTAATTACACTGATTTGACTAGACTAACAGTTAGATCTGAATTATAGTCATGAGTAAGTTAGATCTTAATTAAAGTCATGTTTGGGGTGCAAAAGGCAATGTCATGCAGGCAGAGAAGATGCTTTGTAATATGTGGAAATTAGTGTTAGTAATAATTTGTTTGAGATTTGGTTTTCAATGAATTCTTCACATTGCTCTCTCTGGCCATTTATCCATTTAATAGTAAATCCTGCAACTGTTAAGGAACTCTTAAATGTGAAGGCCTTATCAAGTGTTTGACAATGTCTCACATGAATTTGGAATATGCTGAAACATGAACAATATTTAGAAAGTTACTTTCTTCTAAAGCCTATCAGGATTTCCTATAAAGACAGCCTGGTCTCACATTTTTTCCTGTTCTACTCTCCACTGATCTTTCCTATAAACTTAGTAAAACCCTATGAATATATGTATTTATATATAAATAATAATATAGAATAATAATATAGTATGCTTTTAGGCATCATGTTAGCATGAGGGAAACAATAAGTTCTTGCTTTATGACTGTGACCCTAACTGTTCTCTGGATGATGGTAAAGTTATCCGAGAGCTCAGTGCAGAGATTTGCCTGAAGGAAGCTGTGTTTGCCCCAGTGAGCTAGTTAAGGACAAACAACTCTTAATTTCAGTATCTGTGAAGAGTCTGGATTTCAGTAACTGGGAAGAGATATGAAAAAGTTACAATATGTTTCGGAAGTCACCTCAATATAGTACCAAGCTATCATCTTCTGTTTTAGAATGCATCTTAGGGAAAGACCCACTCCCTGCAGAGTATAAGGCTGTAAAACATAATGCTGAGAAAACAGCTAGTGTAACGCCAACCACACAAGGCTGCAAGATCTACGGCGAGGGGAATAAAGATCTTCTAGACCATAGGGTGTCTGTGGGGAGTAACCAAGTGTCTCCACTGTAACAGCTGTTCTGGCTGATAAGTCATTTTATTGCTTTGTTGTCTACTGTTCTTGCTACCTGTTGGTCTAGGACTTGAAAGACAAAGTGTGACTCCTGTGCATGCATGTGGCCTGAGCCACAGACTGAAAGTCTCACAAATTTTTCATGATGTGAAATGTTTTCTTCAAATGCTGCATCTGAACACATTTGGTGGCAAAGAATCTTTTAAATTTTTACATTTGTTTTGTAATTCTTTATATTTAAAAGAAACATTCTGAAAAATATAAAGTGTATTTCTTTGATGCTCTCTAAGGAACATGTTGTTTCTTGAAAGAAGATGTTATCTTTCCCCAGTCCCAAGGAACTTTACTTTCATACTTTCTTCCATTTATTTGGAAAACAGGGAGGGTTTGAGGGGAAAAAAATTAAGTGAAAACAAGGTTTACTGGCTTTATGATGGATGAACTATACTTCTTATTTTGAAATAACTTTTCTATTTTTTGTTCTTTGCAGTAGATACTGTATGTATGATGAAAGCAATCCAAACATTCAGGATGTGCTTGGACACAGATGACATGAAATTTGCATCTGATTTGCTGCTCAGCTTGATGACTGAGCCTGGCTTTCCTCTGAATGGCACTGAAACTCTTGGAATGTGGCTCTTGGAAATGTAGTGACCATAGGGTGGACATCTCAGGAGATCATTTTGGAAAGTGATTTGGTGCACAGGTAACTTCCAGCTCTGGAGACAGCTTGTAATTTAAATGGTAAGTTCTATTTCACCGCCTGGGTCGTTGCTTGTAACATCATCCCAGGTCCAGACAGTTTATGGAAAGCTATTTCAGATGTACCCTATATCCTAATTTCTGAAGGAGTTTTTTATGGTTAGTAATTGAGCAATCATGTCCATTTTATTCCTGAGAAAGTTAACACTGAAGTGCCTTCAAATAGGAACAGCCAGAACTCTTCAGATATTTACAGCACTTGAAATCCATTTATCAACAACTGTTGACTTAGATGAGGTAATAGAACAGTATTAAGTGTAGTCATTTTATCATGTGCTTGCAGACATTGCAACTGTTCTTGGTAGAAATCATTTGCTATTGCTCACCCTGCTTTTAAGGGTCGTTTGAAGCCAAACATCAGCCAAAATATTCAGGGCAAGGATATGTCTTAGGGGTACAAACTAGGGCAGTACGTGTGAGTAGGGCAAAACGTGATGAATTTTAATTGCAGCAAGAGAAAGTTAAATGTTAAGACAGATTTTCAAACAGTAAGAACAGTTTAAGGAATTATTTTGGTTAAGCTGATCTTGTGTTTGCCTAGAAGGAAGGTTAGAGAATTACCTGTGGTCTTGATACGAAGTTGAATCATTCAAGGAAATTGCCCACAAGGCATTGAGAGTAGTTTTGACAGGTTTGGATTTAAGAACAAAGATCCTAAATATTTTAGCAAAGACACAGAAAACAAGGAGAGACAAGATATTTGGTATAGTTGACTTGTTGACTGATTCAGGCCAGCAATGGTTTGTAGGAATTATTATCCAGTAAGGTGCAGAGTAATCCAAAAAATTGGATTACATATACAAGTCATGTTCCTATGACTGACTTATTTATTAGACTGATAGTCTAAGAACTGCTAAAACTTCTAAAATCTCCATAATGTAAAAATTATTTACAGAGTATATGGTGCTCCAAGGTGTGAAAGAAGTCCTGATGCTAAGAGCGTATGATTGGGTGTATCATTCTGTGAGGGTAGAACAGCTGACCCCGTTTATTATCAGTGCATGTGACAATGTTTACATGAGATAATCAAATTCATTTCATGTTTTCTTTTTGTCCTGATTCATGGATTGATACACAATTTCTTCACTCAGTCAGTACCAGTGCCATATCTATTTTTATTTAACTAGCTATATGCATGTCTGGTGCAAGGTGTTTTGTTCCTGTTGACAAAGGCATGTGAGTAAACCAAAAACACAAATCTGTGGCTGATAATCTGCTTGTCTTTTAGCCTTTGTCTGCTAAGTAGAAATGTCTTTCTTTTCCAGTGTTCCTTTATTCAGCCATGGGCTTGCAGTAACAAGTTGGAGGGAGTTGAGAAGACCATAGCACATTGCATATTTCTCAGTGAAATGAAAAAGAATACAATATACTTGATATGCTAATCTTCTAATATATAAAGATAGTTGTGAAGAATAAGGGCCTTGGTTGAAAAATTGTCCTTAGAAAATAAGGGTAGAAATAATGGCCTTATATTTCAATATGGGAAGTTGATGTTAGGCATTAGAAAAACCCATCCATTTAGTACTTATTTCTTGAGGTAATGTGGGCTTTCATCCCTGAAAGTTGGACAAATAGATCAGGAAATCATCCTGCTTTGTGCTCAGTACTACACAGGAGGGCCCCTCAAAGTCTCTTCCTCTCTTTCTTGACGTATACTTTTGATGCGTTGCTTCAGATGAATCGTGCAACACATTACTCTTAAACTGTAGTTACGGATACAAGAGTGATGGCAACTATTTAGGTATATACCATGACAATTCATAATTCCTATAGAAATACCACATCTTACTAAACGCTGTCGAATAGCAGAGCTTGCAATAACGTACAAGATAGCTCTTAACTAGTTATATCAATGATGACTATAGCGGTCATACAAAAACAAGCGTACCACATACCACCTGCTTTGCTGATGAAAGTATAAATGCTTCACACTGATATACAGCTTTCATCTAAGGATCTCAAAGTATTTTACAAAGTGGAGCTAGACAGTGACATTATCCTAATTGCACAGTGATGTGAGCAGGACTACCACCTTCCTTAATTGCATGCTGATACCGTATCCTTGCATCTTCTTGAAAATGTATTCCTTAATTAGGGCTTGTCCATGCGCGAAAGTTATTTTGAGATACTTAGAGGTATAATTCTTCTCTCATGTCACTGGTTATATATGTGTGTTAGCAGATATTTATTTTACTAAGGGAAATTCTTTACGTGTAAAGTGATACAAGTTTGCTGTTGCAAAGTTTTTGTAGAATATGTGCATACAATACAGCTGTTTTTTTATGGTCAGACCACTAAATGTGGTACTAAAGTGACATACTTGCACTGATACGAGGTAGTTTTATGCCTTCAAGAGTAAATTTTGCTTCCAGCTAATAATACATATCCTATAGATAATTGTGAGAATAGTTTTGTGTAAAGCATCAGCCTCTCTGAGCTAGTGCATTTAACACTCATTTTGTATTAATGTAAATGACCAAAGATGCTAGGAATAGAGAAACAGACCTTCATGTTTGCGTATTTATTTTTACCTGCATGGATGTAGCATATTTGCAAATATGTGTGCGCCTTGTATTTATAGATATAATTTCCTAGTAATATTGCCGTGCATTTAGGAGCCTAACTTTGTGTGAAGGTGCTATTTTGCCAAGCACCAGATAAATACGTAGCATAAACATCACAGCTGAACATGGATTGGCAGTGAACTTGTACACACTCCAGTTCTTTTGCAAAATCTGCTTAAGCCGAAGTGTATATAAAGAGTGAGAGCATGGCACGGAGGCCATATAATTCTGTATTTGGAGCATAAAACCTCCTCCAAAACTTCCATTCAGCAAGGGTGAGTCATTCTTTTTCTGCTCTCATTTTTTAATTTTTTAGATTCACTATGCAGGTGAGATATGAGGATTCTTTTTGGCCTTAAATTATGGCAGTTATGAGTAATCTTAGCTGTCTCTGTACGTATGGGGATTTTTCTTTTTTTTTTTTTTCCCCAAGCAAGGCAAATATTTTGTGCTCATGAAAAAACGGGAGATTAACTGCACCAGAACATAAGGAACTAGTTAACCTGAGGCAAAGCGTAGCTGAATAGCAGCAGTGCACATTCCCTGTGGCTCCAGTGCCAAATGTGTCAACTGATAAACCTTCGGGGGCCATTAAGTGTCCTTTTTAAAGTTTATTATTTTCATTAAAAACAGTAAATATAGCTGAACATTTGGTAGTAAATGATTTCCTCCTCATCTCTCATTGAAAAGGGAAGATTTTGAAAGGCAGCAAGTAATCTCAGAAGAAAAAATTTTAAGATGGTTTGAGGCAGCAGCTGCACTTTTGATCAGACAGGTCAGTGACATTAATATTGTTTCAATGCATATTTAAAGACTATCTGACCTCCATACAAATATTTTCAGGACACACATTTTAGCATCTTTCAGGTGACTGAAGTGACACTTGCCTTTCCTGTGGATAAAGGCACTAACTCCCCTATTTTTGACTGCGAGTTTAGAAGATTAGAGCAAATTATTTTGGAGTAAATTTGATCTGGGAAATATCACTCAGTTATTCGAAGCTAGGTACAAATTTGAGTTAAGTTCACCAAATATTTTAAACTGCACAAAACGAAGATTATCTTAGGAGGTGTGTTACTCGGAGAAGAGCAAAAATGGTAGCAGCGAGCGCTCTGTCTTTTCCGCATCTGCAGCGGAGGCATAGAGACAGCGGAGAGATCCTCAAATCATTGCTGCGATTTTGGCCAGAAGCTATGAGGTAGTCTGGGGGAAGTGTCTCTGTTGCAGCTGCACAAATGCCGGAGTAGTGGCTTTGTATGAGTGGATATTAAGCTGTTCACTGGGACACCTTTGTTATAGCCCGTACTCTGTGTTGAGCAGAGAGGAGTTGCTGAGACATCTCAGGGAAGTATCAATTACTGAGCTGTGTGGCCAGGGCCATATAGCCATTTCCTCAGTGGGGCTGCATCTGTCAACTCTCTGAAATGTTAAATTGGCAGGAAAACTACTGTGGCTTTATAAAATACTGAGAGGAAAAAAGTTTCTGCTTTCAGGAGGGTTACTTTTCTCCTTCAGGAGAATGTTCTTTTGGCTGCTGTGGGAGGATTTGGGTTTGTGTCTGAAGCCTGTAAATTGGCAGGGATGGGTTAAAGAGCATGCCTACCTCCAGAGGCTAAGCAGTAGCGCATATAACTCTGTCGAGACTATTTATCATTCTCTGAGGACCTGGCAGTGTGGCAATGCCCAGGTTGGTTCAGATGAAATGGGAAGTTGTGTTTGAATCTTCTGTTAAAAGCTGCAGCAGTGTCATTGCTTCTCCTGGGCATGTCTGTGGCAGGGGAACTGGGGTTCTGCTAAAGGATTGTCAAGCTTGAATACGGACGGTTGAAGCTGGCATGTCCAAAAAGGTCCCATTGGTGTGTTGATCGTAATAGTCTGAGGAAAAGCAGAGTGGACATTTTCACTGTCCTCCAGGGCAAAGAACTAAGAGGGTTTTTGACTAGGCATTTTTGTCAGAGCTCGGTGGAGAAGTAGGTGGTCGTTGAATCACTTCAGAGGAGAGCTGGAGACAAAGATGGGAGAACATGAAGAACGATGAAGGGAGAATAGGGCACATGTTCAAAAGGTATAACGGGTTGTTTTAAGCGAAGTGGTTTCCTACTCTTAGGAGACTGATATTGGAGATGCTCAAAACCCAATGGTATATGGTCCTGGGCAGCCTGCTCTAGCTGCGCCTGATTTAAACAAGGAGGGATAGGACTAGATGATCTCTGAAGGACCATTTTAAAGATTCTGTGATCCCAGGGAGAAATTTTATTTGGCTTCTGTTTGTGGAGCTCTTGATAGAGGCAGGGCAGAAAAGGAGAAATCTTTGTGCTTCTTCCCATTGGAAAAAGAAATGAAATAAAATGAATGTGAATGCAGTCAATTCATACTGAAAGCAAAGCAGGAGTTATGCTTCTGATACCCACATAAGGAGCAGGTCACCAAACTGAAAATGTTAATTTTAAAGTATGTGCTGTGTCACGGGAAGAACAAGTGGGAAATAATGATATATGAGCAACACTGAGCAACTGAGCAAATCACAGAGCACCATAACTACTGAGGGTTCACGAAGATATTTTTACTGCTCAGGGAAGTATCTCTGCTTCACACAACCACATGAGAAGTTACCCTACTTAGGCAAAAGCAGTAACTGGAAGTTGCAAATTGTTCATTAGGTACAGGAAATGCAGGTGTAAGGTTAAAATGGAAATTTATTAGTGATCGAGTGTCACTTTGGGAACTGCAATAGGTTATATTTATGATCTATATATGTATTGCCACTTAATGAATTAGTATTCCTAGTTAAGAGCTACTTAAAGTCTAAGAAATGTCTACACAGTGTATATTGTCATGCTTTTTGTTACTAGAGAAATGTAATTGATACCATAAAAATCAGTATGGAGAGAGTTGGAAAAATTATTGGATCCTCATAGAGCTGGAAATGAGTGACACTTAGTGGAGGTGCTCTCTCTATATGCAAGGTCCAGGGAGAGAGAGACAGACGCCTGAGTGCAGTGTCTGATTTAAGACTTCTAAAGTTCTCTGAGGATGTTTTCTAGGCCCATATTTGCTCATTTTAAAGCATGCGAAGGAAGGAGGGAGAAATAGAAAGAACCAACACTTTTTGAAAAAAATGAAGGATCGAGAATGATACAAGATAAAAGCAGAGTCTGGTTCATTTTTGTAAAATTCACTTGTCTTTCATCATATTAAAGCTTAGGCACAATTAAAAAGTACTTTGAAGAAATGGAAGAGTCTTTAGCAGACGTGAAATGGTAGATGGATAACAAGGCAATGGATCTTGAGCATTCATTTGTGAGTTGAACAGAGCTTTGTTAGCTTGGTGGCGTTTGACAACAACGCTACCTTTGTTCAGCTTTTGACCAAGAAATAGGGAGTCACGTAAGATCTTGTTTAAACCTCACCATTAGATTTCAAATCTTGCCAGTCCCCATGAACATGACTAGGCTACTAGTGGCTTATACAGTTTCTAACTTCTTTCATAGACCATGGATGGATGGATGGAAAGACAAACTTGAATATCATCTTTCAGGACTAGAAAGAGATGTTTGATCATTCTACTGCATGATATCACAACATTTAAGATCATACAGTACTGCATATTAGTACTTTCCTAGTAGCTGATATCCTGGAATGAGTACCAATTGAAAAGAAAATTGGAAGCTGAGTGGAGCAGCTGAGTAAAATCCAACTAATTCTATGACTGTAATTTTTTTGCAGTAAAGGACAGATGAATAAATGTGTTTGAATTGGCAGACATTCAGCATACACCTTCAAGATCGCTGAGAAAAGAGAATTCAACTTTAACTCACATCTCTAAGCATGATGCTTTAGCCTATTGTATTGTCCTCACTATTCCATTTCTGTTTGTAGGCAATGGTCCTATGGCCCTGCAAAGTGCTCCTGGTCAGATCAGAGTCAGCAGAGAGCTGGAAAGGAAAGCTTTGGCTAAGGAGAGATGCTGGTGGCAGAAGTTTGTGGAGGGTTGTAGTGCATGTTCTAGATTAGAAGCAACGTGCAAGAAGCAACATTGGAATAGGCTTTCAGTGAAATTTATGCTTTTCTGATATCATCAACTGCTTTGATAGGTGCTAAAACTGTCTGAAAAAGTATTACTTAGCTCTTCATATGTACTTTGTGTTTCAGTGAATGGAAAAGTGGTATAGGGTATGTGCTAGAATAGGTATTTAACCTGGATCTTTGACTACATCTCTGCAGAACTGATTTTGTTGCTCCTTAATCTGTTTTCTGCCAATTTTAGCTTGTGACTGTGAAAGCTAGCAGTTTAGTGGAGTCAATTTTCAAGAAAGGCCAGTGACAGAGTAAGAATTTCTGCCAATCTTCTTAACTTGCAATGAAAACCTATGGTTTCTCAGGCAAGAGCATGATATTGAAGAAAAAAAAAAAAAAAAAAACCCTTGCATCAATTCTTGGTTGTTATGGCAGCCATCCAAGTATGCTGTTAAAGGAAACATTTTGCTGGCATTTGTGACAGCCTGTTGTACACAAAAAAAAGTCCTGATTTAGATGATTCTAAATCTGACATTGTCAGTCTAATTTTCTGCCCCTTCCCTTGTCCCTCATCACTTGTCCTAGTCACCGCCTTTGTGAAAAATATTATTCCTCTGATTAGCTGATCTCTCAACACAGTTCTTCATTTGGTACTGCTTCTTATTTCTGAAAAGGTAGGAAACTGAAGTGACTGGTCAATATATTTGGACTCCTTGCTGAAGAAGGACAGTCCTTCTAGCTTTAACAGGATGGAAGAAGAAATTGAGAGAGAAATGTGTCCCTGCTTTTTTGGTAGCTTTATCGAAACAGAGGCTCAGGGACTCTAGACTTCTTTCCTTAAAAGCCTGTGTGTACTTATAAACCCTCCCCTTGAGAAGCAAGGAGAAGAGAATGTGAAAGACATTGCCCCCGTGTTCATGGAAAACTTTCCTCAGAAACACAAGTTTTCTGTACTTCCAAATGTACTTTTTCACATTCTTTCACACTGGGGGACAGTCTTGCCTTGACTCTCACTAACAAATCTTATACTGAATTCAGTACAGGCACTGATGATGTTGGATATCGGCCTTGAATAGTTATGATGCTATAGTTACTACTGTGTGTTATTACCGTGGCATAGATGTTCAGCCCTCAGCAGTATCAGCTGCTGCATGGTAGTAGGGCTGTTGTTATGAGGATTCCTACTTAGTTGACAGGCTGCTCTTGAAGAAGCTTGCTAGATAGCTCACAACTCTCTGCTCAAGGTGCTATTGCTTGTGCAAGAATTCACCTGCAAAGTGCACAGGCTCCATGCTTAAAACATAGAATTTTATGCCATTTTATTTAATTCCATCTCTTTCCTATGCTTTGGTAAGGAGATATTTATAAACACATAAGCTTGCCATTTTATTTTTTATTTTTATTTTTTTAAAGGGTTGTATTAGTTACCTCCCTGTCCCGTTTCACTTGAATTGGAATGACATGGACACAAAGACTACAGGATGGCATTTACATTATGATTTCAGTAAACAGAAAAAAAAAGATCTGTTTAGCAAGAAAGACCTCCCAGGCAAACAATGCCAACTATTTTTGTTGTCACTGAGAACAGAGCTTCAATACAGTAGTCTAAGGTGGTTATCTGCCAGTAAACAAACATAGCTGACTTCTGTACAGTGGGGAGGGAAATTCAAAGAGAAAATATATTGATTGAGTCTGGAGGAAGAGCTGCAACTCAACAATGCAACAGATAAACACACCTGCTTTCTCTCTCCCTCTCTTTCACATTGAGCAGATCTGATTGTGTTAGGAAAACTTTTTTTTTTTTTTTTTTTTTTTCCTCCCTCAGTTGCATTCTTTGTTTCCTATCAGGCTTTTCTGTGAAAGACCTCAGAGTTGTGGATTGATTACAAGGATCAGCCAATTTAGCTCTTCAGTGAATGACTTTGTTTAATCCCTTATCTTTTGATTCTGTTAGCTCTAAAGACACAATGTTGGTTTCTTCTTCACTGAGATTTGTCTGTAAATCCCTGCTGTATGAGTTGGAGCTTGTGCAGATGGTGGCAGTGCTGATCAAAATGCCACTGAAGATTTGTTTTCTCTTTTCTAAAGCCAAACAAGAGAATTTAAAAAAGGAAGCCGACAGCTATTATGATATCTGTGACTTTGATTGCTGCTTTATAAGAAGGTATAAAAGCCCTTTGGCTGCCATTTGCCTCTCATTTAGTTTGAGAAAAGTATTAAGTTACATCTCTCCATAAAGTGGTGGCCACTTCAAAATCTCTTAGAAGCTTAAGCTTTCTTTAATAATGTGGCAGAGGTTTTGATTTTGATCTAAAGACCTAAGTCACTCAGTATTTTGGGCATTAGTGGGATTTTACTGTGTAGTGCCAGAGTCTGAACTGTAGCTTCTTGGCAGTCCTAAGGAAAGCCTGGAGAAGAGTGTTGCAGAGGGCATCTGTTGAAACTTGCTTGGTGCTATGCACCAGAAACTGGCGCTCGTGGCTTAAGTTCTCTTGGATAAGTATGTTGCCTATTCTCTTGTGTATGAAGAAACACCTCAGCTTGCTTTTTCTCATTTTTGCAACAAATTGTGGATATGACTCTATCATTCAGGCAGAGATTTCCAAGCTAGCTCTGAGCAGGTGAGTTCAGGCATTAGACTAGCTGTGCAGGCATGAAAGTTGCCTTTTGGTGGCTCCAGTGAGCTCTTTACACTGATTGCTTCTGGCACAGGATCTGTTCACTATAGTGTAACCTCTGTGACTACAAAGTAATAAACCTTTGTTTATTCTGTCTGCCCTCTTATCATACTTTATGCTTTTGACCTGTAAGTTATGGAATAAGTCATCTGAGAAGCTAATGAAAATGTCTGCGGTCCGTGAACATAGGTGAGGTAGGGAATCTTGTTAAGGTGAAGTCATGAAGAGGGAATCATTAATGAGTTCTTTGAAGGAGATGGCATTTCTGAGATGATTAAAACTACTTTGTGTCTTCTGACGGAATTTCCCCTGCCTTCCTTCCATCTCCTCCGCACATTTCTACTTTCTTGATTTCCATGAGTCTGTCTTGCTGTTGATACCTCAGATCTGGAACAGATTCAATTAGATGTTTCAGACAGAAAGCTGAGGGTATTTCTGTGTGAAGAAGGGTCTTCTCTGCCTGGACATCTGTAATCCAATCCAAGTGTGGGGAATGCCATGTTGTTTAGTTGACCATTCATAGATCATAAATAACAGGTGGTCAAAGATGTAGCTGAAGTGGCTGGCCCACAGACAAAATCCATGTGCTGAAATAGGTTTGCATTAATCTTTGGCTGAAGAGCTTTGAATAATGAGCAAATTAGTAAAAATCAAAGTCCTTTGTGGATAATTTATGAACAGGAATAAAATGAGGTAAGTTATGAACTGCAAACAATTCTCTTAGCTGCAATCACTGGCCTGTGGAATTCAATCAATGCCTAATATTTTAGAGCTTCTTTAAAAAAAAATAATAATACTTTATAGGAATCTGGTTCTCCTAGAACCAATTCTTTGGTTCACAATCAAAAAGAACAAGTGATAAAAGAAATACTGGGCAATAACTATACAAATGGGTATAGCTAATGTGCTTAGTGGTCTCTGATTATGCCTTTTTGTGTATATGGTATCTCGTTTTTGTAGAGGCTTTTGGACAACAGCCATCTAGCATAGTGGAATGCTGTGGAGACCAGAGCTGTCCAAAATTTGGGCTACAGTGGCGGAACAGATTCCATGAGCAAGACAAACATGATCGCATCTGGCAGAGAAACCTAAACTGCCAAAAGTTTAAAGACTCTTAAACATCTGTTTCAAAACCTGGCTAAGAATTGGCACTGGGGAGGGAACACAGAACCATCAGCTAGTAAGTGATGAGATTTTGAGAGCACTTGTCAGATGTAGGCTTTTTCCCAAAGCATCCATTGCAGCGAATTGCAGAAAGGCAGTAGTGTCCTTTGGCACCAACAACAGGAAAGGAATTACCATTCTGATTTTTTTTTTTTTTTTTCCAGATACTCTTTCAGCAGCTTTTTCTCCTTTCAGCTGCCTCAGTCCATGCGGCAAATGACGTGCCAGCTTCACTTTGACTTTCATTCTGCTTGTCAGAGCACTTGCATCAAGGAAAGCTCTAGCGCTTGCATTAGAGAAGCTTGTCCTGCAGCTGGTAGGATCATTAGGATGCTTTAAACTTGAAGTAGGAACCTTGTGGAGCACAGGGTGCTTGGTAAGCACGTTACAAACGCAGGGAGGATTCACTCTGAACTTCTGAGAGACGGCAGTTTTTAGAAGGCTTGCAAACCAGCTCTCATTAAAGACCCTAAAGGTTTTCTTGGCAGAGAAAGTCTTCTCTAACATACTATAAACTACCACATGAATGAAACGAGCATGAATCTTTGCTTTCTAGACTTCACGATGCAGAGCTTTTGCTGTGTTTTTTTTTTTTTTTTTTATTCTCGCTCTAAGGCTTGAGAGTCTGAATTCTCCTACCCAAGTTAAGCTATTCTGTAAGAGTGCTCTCATGCTGAATTTTGCTGGGTCCAGCGCGGATGCCAGTAGGCCTTTTGTATAGATGGTGCAATGTTGTTTTCAAAGCTTGTAGCATTTCATACAAACAACACAGTCAAGCACTTTTTTGTTACGGTTCTTGATGATAATTTTTAGTCTGACCTCTGCACCACACATACTTTTTCAAGTCACTTAGGCTCCAGGCTGCATTACTCCAGCATTGTGATGAAAAGCAGTTCCCTTGATTCATTTTTCAGCCTTCTTTTCAATAATATCTGAGTGGAGTTAATTCATAGTAGAAGAAATTAGCATGAATCCATGAGCATGTCCTCCTGAATGGCTTCAGTGTGTGCTTTCTTAAAAAAACAAAAACAACAACAAAAAACCCTAAAAATCTAGAGATCTTGCCTCTTAATTCAGTGCCAATTATTCTGACAGTGCTTGGCAGAGTCCAGCTGCTTTGGGAACAAGCGCTGTGAATTTGAAAGCTGTTAAGATACTTTAGCCTCCTTCACTGATTTTTTCCCAATGACTCCTCATACCGTGGGCAGACGTGCGTTCCTCATCCAACACGATCTAGAAGAAAAAAAGACAGGCCTCTGCACAGCATTGCTCACCAGTGCCTGTCTTCATAGCATTGCTTTGTCATCTGTAAAATGAGGAGAAAGCTGTGACAGAACAAAAATGTATACATGTTGGCTTGCCTCTTTGCCTGAAGCATACCAGTTTTGGTCTTCGATGAATGGCAAATGGTTGGATGACAGTGTAAAAAGCAGTCTGAAAAAGGAATACGGGAATACATGCAAAAAGGACTTGAGAAAAAAAAAGATAGAGTTTCCAGTGTTGTGCTCTTGAAGCCATATTTGTATCATCTACCTTTGCATGTCAGTGCCTGGAGCAGTGTGAATGATGCTGGATGCTTGAAAAGGCAGTTTTATCTGGTCTTGAGCACGATGGATCAAAGCAGGAGCTGCCGTGTGTCTTGTTCTCGTCTGAAATGACCTCAGATTTATTCAAATGGTTGCCTTGTAGTCACTGGCTGCACACATGAAATAATCTGAGAGGGATTTTGCTGTGACATTGGAGAGGGGTTAAATTAGACTCAGAGCACCTGCTCTGCTCTGTCCCGTAGGGTTGTCCTGGTACAGAGTGGTTCTGCTTTGGCAGCTGTGGGAGCTGAGCTGGATCTCAGTCGGGGAATGGAGACAGAAGAATGCGGCTTGGGATTCTGCTGGCCTGAATCTGTCACCTCTGCAGTGTAGGAGACCAAGGCGAGCAATCGTCTGACACCTTGCTGAATTCTCAGACGTGAGACTTCACGGGCTCTGATAACTATAGGCTTCAGTAGAAGCCTATACTGCTGGTACTGCAGAGACTGGTAGAAAGAGCACACTATGGAGAGATAGGTAAAGAGAGAGAGGGTAGATAGGATTCAGGGACACAGGGCTAATTATAGGGGACTGGAATAACTCCAGACCTTTTTGGAATCTGCGGTCTCACTGTGAATGGCACAGGTAAATCAAATTAAAAACAAATCCAGTGAATGGAGTACTTCCCTCTGAAGATTTGACATCTTAACAGAAAAGGAAGGAAGGCATGGCTGGTGTCTGGAAGGGATGGCAAGGACAAAGTTTAATTGATCGCAGAGGATGTGAATCTCACTAGAGTCCATCACTGCTCTGAATCAAGGAGGAGGTGAGAGGAGTGACGTAGATATGTTTAGGAAGAGCTGGTTGGCTATGCTATTTATTTTTTTTTCTTCTCCTTTTCCCTTGTTCCTTGTCCTTGAATGTTTCATGAAAATTTCAGAATTGGTTTTGCTAGTATAGTGTGAGAGATTGTTCTGATTTTTTTTGTTTGTTTGTTTGTTTTTTAGCTAGATAGAGACATAGTGTGTTTGAGGGGTGTGTGTGTGTGAGGGTGGGAAATTTTTGCAAGGGGAGAACTAGATAGAACTATCTGCCTCAGTAAATTTTACATGGAACTGTTATTGGTAGGTTTTCTTTGTTGTTGTTTCTGATCTGCCTCTTGAATTAGAGGCTTTCTGGAGCTGGCCACTTTTTCACTTGTGTTTTTTAATTCTAATGCAACAAGAATCTGATCTCTGACCAGAGGCTCTAGTCACCTGCCTAAAAATATTAGTATTTTCCATGTTTTTCTGCCTGTGCTGTAGGAAATAGAGAGTGGTAGTAGGCTAACAAGGAGTTTTCTAAGCATGAACAAGGAATATGAGTCTTCTCCCATTTATGCACTTCATAAGTGCGGAGTTTCTTTGGATGAAAAACTGTATATAATTTCCCCTAGCTGCACCTTTGCCTTTTTTTTTTTTTTTTTCTCTTTTAAATTTTTGATGGTTAATGGTAGAACCAGCTAAACAATCCATCATTTTAATTTTCCATAGTAGGATTTTCAGTGATAAGTAATGCTAGACTCTGGTCCTAGGATCTGCATCTTCATGGTCCCGCAGTCTTCTGCTCAGCTTTTTCCTAGACATAAGTAACAGGAGCAGCAGCAGCATTTTGACATGTTTGCTCCATTTGATTTCTCAACTTCCATGTTCTTACAGCCTTGCTGAGTGTTGTGTTACGGTCCTGAAGATGTATTTGAGGGATCAAGACTGCCTCTTTTTTCACAAAGTTGACAAACAATGGCTTCGTATCCATAAATGCAGTTTTTTTTTCATCTCCTTAATACTATTTTAATGCTAAAATAGGTTTTGAATAAATCAAAGAATGATAAATATCTATTTTTTAAAGCCAAAATATAATAAAATTGCAGACAGGCTGGCTGAACACAATCCTTGATCATATAACAGGAATATTTACTTAGGAGTGATCCTCCTACATTAGTTAGAGAAAAACAATGGGGAAAGTTAAAATGGGATGGTTTTAACACCAACATTAATGAGAGATGGGAAGAAACAAATAAACCTGGACTGGAGTAGCAGCCTCTGAGAAGAACAGTAATCAAGGACAAAGGCAAAGGAACATCACAGTAACTGCTTAAATTTTCATTTAGCTCAAATAATGTTCTTTCATCAATTGCCACTTTTTTTTTTTTTTTTTTTTTTTTTTGTGAGTGTGGTAAAGTCTTTTCTTGTATAAAAAAAAAAGAGAGACCTGTTTTTCTGGAAATTATGGACAAAGATAAACTTCTGATATTTCAAAGCATTATGAGTTCTGAAGAACATGTGAATAAACATAAGCAAGAGACAGACAGGTTTAAGAGGTGGTCAGGCATAGAACTGGCCTGAAATGCAAACTTGGAATGTAGATAACGAGATAGGGATATCTTCAATAACGAGTAGCTCTCAATTTACATGATGTGGATTACTGAACATAAGAGATGTCAGAGAAAGGCTAAATAGGGCACATGTTTAGCATAAGGTTTCTACTATTAGATCTAATACATCAGAATTCTTAAATTAAAACATCTAATGTGTCTCAACTCTTGGACATAACATCGCTTACTGTTTCTTTCTTTCTTTCACCCTGTCCCATGTTTTTTTCTTCTAAAACTTGATATATAAAAGTCCCTATTTCTTTCCCCTTTTAATGCTCCTAAGAAAAGTGTGCTTATGAGAAAAGGAAACTTTACTGATACCTGATATTGCTGCAGTCTGCTATGAGCAGAAGTCCCTTGTCTGGGTGCCTCAGGGAAGCAACTAGCTCAGTCTGAGTTGAGGGACTTCTCTGTATCTCTTTCACTTAAGTTTTCTTTTTTCCAAATGACAACTAGATTATTCTAAATTAAATGCTGATAAAAATCACATACCTTAGTTAAAAAGGAAAGGCTGTAAATGATGTAAATGTTCTGTTTTTATAATGTGTTCCGTTAACATGCTTTATCATAGGTAGCTCAGAATAATTTTTGAGTCAGTAAATGAAGAGAGATTTTAGTTTCATAAATGCTTTGCTCTATGTCTGTACTACAGACCAATATGTTGCATACAAGAATAGGATTGACAGCTTCATAATAAAAGCAAGTTGTCTGCAACCATTAGAACTGGATTGTGAAAGAGAGGAAAAAAGGCAAGGGAAAGCTTCTATTAAGTACAGTATGATCGTTAAACTAATGAGAGAAGCATTATTTCTCCATTAACTTAAAGATGAGCAATTTACAGTAAACTAATGTTAGAATTACATTGAGCTGTGTTTCCAATTCCAGGTAAAGTAAAACAAAAACTTGAACTGAAAGAGCTGGTAAGTTTTGCATGCTCTGGTGTTTGTGTGGGTACATGTCATTTTACAGGTAGAATACATATCTTAAATTTGGGAAAGACATTTGAATTTCCTTGCTTGTTCTTAATTACATAAACATGACTGAAAGTAATATTAAATTGACATAATCCTTAATGCTTACCATGTGGGTGTCTCCATCTAAACTCACCACCTCATGTTCCCTCCATATGCACTAGAGAAGGGAAAAAAAAAAAAAAAAAGGTTTAGAATATGGTCACTTAAATCTAGTCGATTGGTTGAAAGAGTTGGACTCTGCAAGTACCAATTTGTTCATTAACTGTCCAGACTGGCTGCTTTAGATATGAATGTAAAATGTGTTTAGTCATGAGTCCTAAAGTAGGATTGGAATTCTGTCCGTAGATGAATACACTTAAATGTCAGTATCTATGTAAAAGCTACCTGGTGAACAATCTTATCGATGCAATCAATGAGCTTAGAGAGTTGTTCATCCGTCCGTGTTAGGTGTCTTCACAAACAGAACTGAGGCAGAATATGGAAAAAAATCACTCTATAAAAACATCAGCTGAACAGACTAGGCTAAAGGACAATAGCAAAAACAATGTGTTTGAAGATGTGGAGATGTGTGTTTGCTTGAAATATTTAGGCTAAAGCAGTAACTTGGGGAGAAGGGGCATGCCAAGAGCTGAAGAGGGAAAAGCTTGCTGCTTTAGCTAAAAATGAAGGTGTAAACATCAAACACATGGTAATCAAGATGATTAAGGTTACCCTTTTTACATCCCTCAAAAATCATGACCTTAGTGTTTTGACAATATTAGAAATACAGTTTAAATAGTCACTCAAGGACTTTCCCTTCTGAATCTAACCTCTTTCTGAAACTATTCAGACTTCTAGATACCACAACATCCTCCTGTGCTGAGTTCCTCCATATAATAATGCATTACCCAAAATATTAAGAATTCCCCCTGCTTGATGTTGAACTGGTATCTTGATACTTCTGGGTAAACTTGATATTGTGAATGACTGTTCCTTATACAGCTTCTCAGTATTGCTCATACTTTTTTTTTCTCTATTCTTCTATTTCCTTAACACATGTCTTTTCAAAGCTGAAGTTTAATCAGTTCCTTCCCAGCTGAAACCACTTTACTTCTTACATCATCTTTGTCATCCTGCACTCTGCACACTTTTTAGTTCCTTCTATTCTTTGTTCGTTTGTTTCTTTTGTTTTCCCATGGTCTGCTCGTAACATGCTGCATGAGGGGAATATATTGCAGGTTGGGCAATGGCGTAAAGTTTACCTCAAGTCCTTTTACAGTGGTTACTTATATTTTCTTTTCCTATTGACCATCTAGAGTACTCTGCTGGCTTGAAAGTATCCATGATGACTCCAAAATTTCTTTCCTGTTGCTAATAGCTAATGTACAATTCATTCATTATGCACTACAGTCGAGGTAGCATTTTTTTCTTACGTACGTTACTTTTAAGAACACTGAACTTCATCTACTGTTTTATTTTTGGGCCACTACCAGTATTGTGAGATCCTTGTGCAACTCTTCACAGACAGCTTTAAATATTCCTGCCATGAATTACTTCTTGTTATCAGCGAGTATCAACGTTGTTAAACTTCTCGATTGTTTCTGGATGTGCTGAGTGATACAGAGCCTGCTCATGGATTCTGTGGGTTCTCACTGCCAAACTAGTGAAAACAGCACTGGGTCTTGCAATGTTTGTTTTTCTGTGATCTAATGAAATGTGTTCACTTTTGCTAGACATTGCATTGTTCGAGAAATTGCTAGAAATTGCATTTCTGCATTGTTCTTTATCCCTCTTCTCCTTGCCCTAATCTGTCTGTATTTTTTTATTCTATATTTTCTTAATCTGGACACGTCATTTTACATCCATAAAAATGTGGCAAGCCCTTTTTCTGACTGTGCAGCAGGAGTCCTGGCTTGGGCTCACTTACTTTTCCGTGAGATATAATAAAAATGAAAGAGGATTTGACCTGTACCATAAGCAGAGAAGATACACCAGAACCTTAGCAATGCTTTCTGTAAAAAAACATTAGTCCCTAGTCCTTTGGATAATGTAAGCAACTGTGTTTGTTGAAGGAGACTGTTCTCATGAGGCTCTTGTACAGTTATGCTTAAATCAGGCAAAGATCTGCAAGAACATTTTAGGTTCTGACAAACTAAATAGCTCATCAAAATGCTGGATACAAGATCAAATAAAATAAGAGGTGATATTTTCCATCCTAATTAGGCAAAGTTAATAAATAAATGACTAGGCATTGATAGTACAAGATTACTGACTGAATTAATGACTGTCTGTCAATATTCAAATAAATCCTTGGCAGTGATGCCCCCTGATGCAGAAAATGCATTTGACAAATTGCATTTGACAAGATTAGGTTGATTTGGTCCTTTATGTAGGTTTGGCTTGTATGAGCACTTCTCATCTGGATTTTTTTGCTTTGTTATAGTCTGCAATCACACTGATTTTAAAAAGAGAATAATCATTTAATTCTTAATGTGTACAAAGGAATGGGATACACTGCCACTCCTTTTATTTAACACTGCCCTTGAACTGTTGGAAATGCAGATTAGGACTAATCATAAAATACAAGGTATGAAGTCAGGAATGTGTGAGGTTAAACTACTACTTTATGCTGACGATATACTTTTATTTATATCAGATCGACAAAAATCTCTTCCTAATATATTGGACATGGCAGGCAACTTTGGGAAATATTCCTGCTCTAAAATCAATTGGACTAAATGTAGGGTGATGGCAATCTCCCACGGTATGAGAGAGAGAAAATTGATCAATAGCCCTTTTCAATGGCAATAGGCTAGTTTGAAGAATTAGGATGTTCACTTTCCCAGGAAAAGTAATAAAATTGTTAGAGCTAATCTTAATCCTTTAATTATGAGACTGACTAATGACTTAAACAGATGGTAGGCTTTCCCCCTCTCATTATGGGGGAAGGTTAATACAATTAGAATGAATATATTACCAAGCCTACTTTCCATCCAGAGTACATCACCAGTTTGTGTTCCCTCTATGACTCTTTTGGAAAGTGAATATGTTTAAAGTTCTTGGGGATTGGGAAAGAGACAAAAAAAAAAAAAAAAAAAAAAAAAAA
This sequence comes from Nothocercus julius, assembly GCA_013398735.1. Classification (NCBI taxonomy): domain Eukaryota; kingdom Metazoa; phylum Chordata; class Aves; order Tinamiformes; family Tinamidae; genus Nothocercus; species Nothocercus julius. The sequence continues at coordinate 4,735,834 of VZSV01000025.1, forward strand.
ACTGGTATTGTTAAATTTATAAACCTTTATTACCTGATGTTATGTTGCATTATATGCCTGCTCTTTTAAGGGTAGGTGGCTTGATTCCTAATCTTGATTTTTAGCATCCTCAGCATGAGAATAGATAGAAGAGAATAATATATTCCATGTATTTACAGGGCATTTTGAATTCTGATAGTTTGTCAATTCTGGGACATGACTGTGCTTGGACACAGCCCACATGTCCTTTCTGGTAGACACCATCTTCAACTTGGAAAAGCTGCAAAATATATGCCATTAAGCATCCTCTACTGTTGAAGAATCAGAACAGTAGCGGTGTATTAACTCCAAAAAATCTTGTGCAAAATGAAAAATGTATGCCTTTTGTAAGTCTCAAGGAGAAACATGCATTAAAGCACAGAGAGAATTGGTATATGAGATAGAGAGAAACTTAAACATGCAATTACAGAACAATTTGGGATCCAATATTGTCACTGTGTTGAATCCTGCAGAACCTTTTTTCATTAGAGTGCTGCGAGCCTTTTGATGTGATTAGCAATGCTATCCATGAACAGAGGGAGCTTATGTAAAAATCTGGTCACTGATATAACTACCAAGCACTCGCATCTAACATTATTCAATCTAAAGCCATACACAACTGAGCTCTTCTAACTTAGGCATCTGATTGTCTTCATGGAAAATTGCTAGGAATGCCTATCAAAGGCATATAAATTGTTTTAATCTGGTTCCGTATTTAGCAATTTTATCAATTGTCTGCAGAAAGACAGTTCAGTACCTGTGTTTTGTCCTTGCATAGTCTAGGAAGTAGGAGCTGCACAGAGCCCTGGGGATGGCCAAGAAGTGTGTTCTGCCGCAGGGACTGAAAACCAGAACAGGGCTATGGCCGTGATGGTGCTGTGGGAAGAATTAGCACAAACACGTTACTGTCCTCGGGCAACCTTCCCAGGCCTTGGAAGAACAGGGCTGCTGTCCAGCTTGCCACGTCCAGCTGAAGGTCAGTGCTCCTCCTGCTTCTCCTTTCTGCAGTGTCATGCAGGGACCTTCTGTGCGTGTGATTGTGACAACCCATGTTAACAAATTTTGGAATATCTCCTGGGATTGTCTTCTGAGTCCTTTTCTCTGTGCCTCCTTCTCTTTCTTATTTCCCCATTGTTTATCTTCCCCTGTTTTATCTCCTTTCCTTTTTGATTGCTCTTTCTGACAGTTAAATTTTATGTTAATGTGCTTAAGTTAATGGGAGTGGTAACTTTATTCATTGTGTAGTAATTTCTGTAACCATATAAAAAGCAGAGGAATTAAAATATAATATTGTCCTTATTTCTGAAAATACCTACTTGATATGTAGAAGAGCTTGAGGAAAAAGACACCAGCATCAGGAAAATACCATCACTCAATGGTGACCTACAACAAAGTCCTCTTCGTACAAGTATTTGTCTTCCTGGTTGGAGATTTTGCAGTATCTTTTTATTGTAGAGCATGTTTTAATAGGCACTTCTGATGATCTCATTTACAGAATCATTCATTATTAAGGGATATTGATTTGTATATTAGCCATACTTCCAAAATATCGCTGTACTGCGTATAATCCCCCACAATCTATCAGGAAGATTGTGTTCTTCAAACTTGTTATGATTTGGAAAGTATATTTGCATGGCAGGTAGCCGTGCTAGTTATAAGAATAGTGCCCCCATTGCTAATCCAGCTCCCTGATGCAGATGTGTACAAAAGCATTAAGTGTACATAATATTTGCTGTACATCTTATCTATGGAAGGCCTTAGCACCTTGGTTACCGTGTTTCTTTGTTTTTGAATTAGTTTATCACTAGTTTTGAGAAGACATTTCTACTCTGTCCTCATGTTGTGAGAATGAGAGTGACTCTTTTCTGCTCTAAATCTGATTTATATGCTGTGTGGAACCAGAGATTAAAGAAGAAATATCAAAAGATAAAGAAAGAACTTGTGAGCAGGAAATACTGTTTTTTTCTGATGTGGGCTAACACAGGGGAAATTTTGATAGACTAGCTATTGAGGTCAAATGTTCAAGAAAAAGCAGACAAGCTTTAAAACACTTATAAAGGAACATTTTCCCCTGTATCCAGTGCTCTGTAGAACTCCACAGCCAACACAGAGAAGGCAGCCCTAAATCAGAGGGAAATGCCACTGCTGCTCTCTCAGCAGTTAAAATAAAAGGAATTATTTTGTGATTTGCGTTACTGCTGCTGGATTACCTTGGCCATTTTTTTCTCCAAAGAAAGTAGTACAGGTAGGTGGGCTTCATTCTGTAATCCTCACAATCTTACACTTTCTGACGAGAAAAACGTGAGGTGCCATCTGTGTGCAGTGCTTGCTTTTTCCTTCAGGTATGCAAGTTTTAACTAGAGGAGAAGGGAATTAGCCTCTTTTTGGTACCAGATGCTTCACAATGAGAAGCAAGGTCTGGGTACTTACGGAATGACTTGCTGGTAAGAAGTGTTCCTTCCTGTACTAGATAAGACATTGTTTATACTTTGATACCTAAAGGTTTATATGCTTTCCACACTTCTGTATTTGCTGGTGTTCATATGTGATGTTTATCCAATGAAGAAAGAATTGGGCCCTAAAACTGTGGGTGACAAGATTGAAAGGAATCTGGTAGATTATCATGTCCAGCCCTCCTCTTTTTCTAGTTGATATGATGGAGGCATGTTTCTGAGGTGAATATTCGTTTTCCTTTCTTAGACAGTCAGATATGTTCAGTTGTCTGAGTCTGTCCTATATGTTGCAATATATGTTCGTTCCTATAGCCAACTTCCATCTTTTGGAATTTAGTGGTAGTTTTAAATTCCTGAATTATTTACCTGAGGTCTATATTTTCAAGGTATTTTATAAATGATGCTAAAACCATGGCAGAGATTCTATGAGCTTGGTACAGGCTGATATATTGTAGGGCAGCATTAATTCAGTGTTTTGTGCCAGGTATCTGTAATTTGTTCCTGCTTACAATTTTCAATTTTATAATGTGTTTTATAATGTGTTAGGCAGCACGTTATATTACTTGCCTATCTCAAATACAGATTTTTGCAGGTGACTAGGCTTCCCTCAAAAGTTTATTTTTGTCATCTATTTTAAGCTTTAAATCCATTCCTTGATTTTAGGGTTGCAGGACTATTTTGGTGGTTTTCTATATCCTAAATGCCAGGTGTCAGCCCCCATTTTGTATTTTGTTCAACGCGACCCTGAAGTCTGTCTATAAGGATGATGACTGATTTTTTTTTTTTCTTTTACAAATTTTAATTAATATTTCTTTAAAAAAATAAGGTATGGAGATTTCTCTTGATATCACTTTGTTCTTTTCTGTGTCTTATATTTAGTCTCTTAAATCTAAAAGCAAAGTTTTCATGACTGAAAATATACTTTCCAAAACGTGAAATAGATGACTTTGCTATCTGTCTATAATAAAATATTCAGGAAGATAATCCATTATTATTGTTCTTAAGAAGTTAAAATATCAGCAAGAAATTGTGTAATAACTATGAATGGAAATGAAACATAGGGACACAGGCAGTTATGCAACTTTCAGGATTTCAGGGTGAAATACTCTGACCTGATAATTTTATAGCTACTTATTTCCAATCTTTTTAATTATGTTTATTTTGCAAATTAGAAAAACAGTTCTTATTTTGGTCAAAACCCCCCAAAGATAGACCCATAAAACTTATCCTTGCCAAGGGCATTGGTAATGGTCACTAGAGGCTGTTGTGCCATATCAAAAGAACTGGAAAAGATTAGTTGCATTCTGTCAAAGGCAGAACAGGGCTGTTGGTGTTTTCATAATCTCCATAAGGTACTTTTGCATCTCATTTTCTTTATCCATAGGATTTCTAAGTCACAGAGAGGATCTTTATTTTTCCCACAAGAAATTGGAGATTGTATGTATGGACTGGTGTGCTCCTTCTCTTTGTGCCCTCAGAAACGTCTTCCAATTTAATGATCCTTGTTAATCCTAGAGGATATTTTTCTGCTCTTCTCAGATTTTCACTGTAGGAAGCAGATAGTAATGATAGCATCCCAGGGGAGGAAAGGGAAAAAAAAGTGTGTGTGTGTGTGTGTGCTTTTTTTCAAGTCAGATCCTAATGAGAAACAGGACAGAAAAACTGTTTGGTTTTATGGTATCAAAGGAAATTTCTGCCTTCCTCCCACTGCACAGTTCTGGGATTACCTTTTTGATAATCTTTTTTTTCACTCTTGGTTTCCATAGTAACTCATGATAAATTTTGTTACTTTTGACTGGGAACCTTGTGCCAGGGTCCCTGAACAGCCAATGGTTGGGATAGTCTACTGGCTATATGTAGTTAATGCATATGTCATGCATATGGGTTGTGAAGGCATAGATCAGACAGGACAGGTTAGTTGTTCTGAAGGAATAAGGCTTGGAGATGCCCAAGCAAAAAGGTCACTGTCCTTGTAATGTAAGTCTTGATGCTGAGCACTGGGGCCGTGATATATAAAAGCCAAAGGGAGAGATTTAAATTCTCTCTTAACTTTATTGTGCACTTAAGATATTGTTCTAGAACCTCAAATCTGCTTTCTGTCTTACTGAAAATAAACAGATTTCTGCTAGGCTCTAAAAATAAATAATGTTAATATAATGTTATGTTAGAGAGCCAACAGACAGAAGACAGTTGTACTTGGGAAGCAACATGCTAGAGTGGAAATAGCATTAGGAATTTAATTATGGGTGCCTAATTTTCCATATATGCAACAATGAGCAAAAAATATAACAGGGCTGAGAGAAGCAACAGCCTACAGATTTCTTCCTTAAATAGTCAATGCCCCTCTAATAATGATGACTACGTCTCCAAAAGAGACAAATAACTTCAGTAATTAAGCAAGTTGCATGCTGAAAACAGTTTTATTTAAGTTACCACAGTTTAAATTTATTAAAAAGATGACCAAAGCCATCCCTACATCTAGTCAAAGTTTTGTTTTGAAATCCAAAGGCATTATTAAGTGAATGAATTGTTTTAGAACTTCAAATAAAAGGTGCAAAACCAAATTAGATTGAACTTGTTTCTTAAGCAAGGGGGAAACATTTGGAAAGAGTTCAAGATCTAACTGAATTAGTAAGCACTTCAGTGGAAATACATGGGATATGCGGAAAGTCTACGTGGAATTGAAAAACGCATGAGAAGTGTAGGAATGCCTTGAGAATTGTCCAAAGTCAAGTGGAACTTGCATAGCATAAAAAACAGGAAGTAAGTTATTCAGAAGATTTAAGAATGAGGGGGGCGGGGGGGGGAAGAAAAAGAGTAAAAAGACAGAGGTATCCCTGTGGTGGATAGTATGTCCCATATGAAATGCTAGGGGTGAAAGAGATTAAAGAAAATTTTAGAAGAGTTTTTCATCTTACCTGTACTCCTCCTAAATATATTGCTGCATATTTAAAAGAGAGTAGTGCTAGAAGGCAAAGCACAACAATTAATGATTTTAAGCAAACTTTTCCCCGTAATTTTGAAAGAATAGCCTCCAAAATTACTGCTCCAAAATTACAGCGTGATTAGAAGAAAAATAGTTCAGTAAAGTAAAATTTGATGCTGGAAGATCCTGGAACAAGCCTTACAAAAAAGTAGTAAAGGCTAGATGATCTGCATGATTTTTTAGAGGACTCTTGACAAAATTAGAATGTTACTACGATACAGCTGTCTGCAATAGTGGGGGACTGACTGGATTCTCAAAGTCTACTCTAGTCCCATGTTTCTAAGCAACCCAGCCAGGAGGGATGGAAGAGGCCAATATTTACTGTTATTGATGCCTAAGAGAAAACAGTGCCTAAATGAACCCTTATTTTGAAGAAAAATATTCCAAAAGTATAAAAGGCCACAAACTTACAGAAATGGGAAAAGGTTATCCCTATACACTACACATCACAGAGAGTGAAGATGTAGGCATCTGACACTGTGTGATTTAATCTGCGGTTGAAGGCTAGAGAATAGTCAGGGTCTTCTCCTTTTACGTTCCAGTTTCTGATGCTTCAAAATAAAAAGTTCAAACAGACTAGTATCTCAGCCAGAATAAAAACCCTAAGAGCAACATCCTCTGAGGATGCGTCAGAACTTTAAATGATAAACCAAAGAGGAACAAGTGCATAAATACTTAAAAGAAGTTTGAACTTCAGCCAAGTAATGTTCTCCTGTAGGCAAGCACATGCAGTGCTGTACTAGGACTTCGGCATCTTGTATTTGGCAAGTATCAATATTGGCAAGTATCAATCTTTTAAATCATGATGATGGTTTCAGAAATTTACTCTGTAAATTAATGTAATTGCAGAATGATAATAACTGATATTTCACTGTGATCTTAAATGTATGTTTTTGTTGTTAGTGCCCTAGGTTATGGATATTCAAAATTAGGATTATTGGAGGTTATGACCATTACATTGGAAAGTTTTTAGGGATTACTAGTACAAAATGTATGAACCGTGAGGCTTTTTACTGCACGAGTCTTACTTCCAGCTGTAATGCAGGTCTCACGCTCCCTTCTCTCCTAGATAAACTTTTTCTTATCTTTTGGGGAGGTATCCTTTCTGGTAAGTCTTGACAGCTACATTGCTTGCTTCTTTGCACTATCTGAATATTCAGATTTCTAATAGTCCGTTTTTGCCAACATGGTGTTGACCAAACCGATCACAATGCACCCAGATACCTAAACAAAAGCTGCCACTCTTCTGTTTGTTAGTGCTGTGAGGCTGGCAGACTCTTAAGGAGAAGTGCATGTCCTTACCCCTAGCTTTTCTGCTTCTTCACTGCAGTGCTTTTCATCAAAAACAGTGACTAATTGGCACTAATTGTTATTCTGCTCCATTATATTCTCCTGTTTGTCTCTTATCCATGACCACAAATGTGTGTCAGAGGCCATCTCTTTCATTAGAATGTTTTTCAAGTCTGCATAATTTCGCAGTATTTTTAACAAGCACTTCCTGCAGGTGCATTCCAGATTCCAGAACTGTTTCCTTCTCACTATGGAATTATCTGTAATGGATTCAAAATCCTCAATATAATGCCATGGAGAGAAACTTAACATTGGTAAAATATTATTTGCTTTTATGGTGGACTATTCTCAAGCAAAGCAGAGAAAACTCAGCTCATGGACAGAATTCAGTGTTTACTGTGGCCAATCTTGAGGCCCAGATGAACAAAAAAGCTACTGAATCAATAGCAAACCTGTATACTGCACAGTCATAAAAACACGCGTATGATTATGTCCTTGTTTGGTCTGAAAGTGAGATTGAGTATAACACATGAATTCAATTAATATACACTGTACTTTAATTAACAAAGACAAGCAAATAGACAGCCAAGACTCATTACTAAAGTTTTACAGTTTTGATAGAGATTTTTTTTTTTTTTTTTTTCCCTCTGAATGTAACAAACCTTCCTGAATCTCTTCCCTAACCAAGATATGAGATCCAAAGCACTTATGCTTTTAGGAAGTATGCAAATTTTGCTTTATAAGTCATTCCTGTTTTTTCTTATTCTGTAGAAGTCTTTAATTTCCATGAGCTTATAAAAGGTTTTTGTTAAGAGTATAATTGCTTCCAAAGACTTGGTCAAAATTCATGAAAAGGATAACTGTATAGTACAAGGGCATATGAGATGTGTTAATGTTGAGAAGGTATTTACATATTTTAACCGACACAGCAAAGTTATCTGAAACACAAGTCAGAGATCAGACTCTATAGATTGAAGTCACAAATATTACTCAATAAATGCCAATTAGCACCTTACATTAGACCCCCAGGAGCAGATGTCACCTTTGACATTATGCAGTGCTTGCAGTGACAAAATCCAAGTATTTCCTTACATTTTCAATAGTGCGTAATGCAACCAGTTCACATTTATGACAATTATTGTCTGATGAGCTCTCATTTCTATTCAGAGAGGCAAAGGGTAAGGTTGTGAGAATGGTTAAAATACGGAGGAAACACAAAAGTCTTTCACTGTCATCTTCAGGGCTATTTCTTTGATGCTAGGTCATCAAAGAACCTTGAAGGAGGGCCAAGGTTTAATGTAATAGTGCTGAACTCCAAACCCAGCACAGTTTTCAGCAGTTACTTTGTGTGGACAAGTCTGTGAATATGTTTGTCCTAGGTTACGTTTAAGAAAAATGAAACGAGTCCAACAAAGGTAACAACCTCGGAAAACCAAGCATCACTGTATTGCAAGAAATGTAGCTGATAGCAGGAATTTACTACAATAAGATGGTGAAACGAGTAGCACCTTAAGGATGCCAGGGTTATGGCTCTAGTCACTGATTGGAGCTTCATGCTGTGACTACATCGATCAATGGCATCAAGTTCTGGCACAAACTCTGCCTGTTCCCTACAGGATACAGTTTTTATTTTTCATTTTTTATTTTTTATACTTTCAATCTTCTACATCTTCTGAAAGAACTTCATATGATTCACTAGCACTTTTCAAATCAAAATATCTTTATTTTATTTTATTTTTTCCCCAAATTAAAAATGAGGTCTCTGATGGCTTGGAAGAAACCAGATAGGATGTGAATATCTTTTACCAGTTGTAGAATTCTGAGCCCTTTTAGATGAAGCTGAAAGGAAACCCAGGACTTCTGTCAGCAGTCTCTGATATTCCAGATGAAGGGCACCTTCATGACAGGGAATGAAAAGATATGGTTAGTGCAAAACCTCACGTTCAGAGCTGCAGTTTTGTTTGCCTATTCTTGAGACTTGTAGAGTCTTAGAGTAGAGGTAAACATCACTTATCCTCTTTTTGTTTAACAACAATTTATGTAAAGCCAGTTTTCCTCAGTGTTTGTGCAGACCTTTAACTCAACAGTGGGGAAGATGATTTGCTGAAAAATGAAAAGGTAACAAAGTAGAAGGAGACAGTAAAACCAAAAACATTGGCAGGGGGCGGACTTGCACCTGAAAGTACTATTTTAAGTATAGAATTTCAAGCTGATAGTATTTGTATCAGTATCACTCCAGTCAAAACCATTTGAAAATTTTGCTGTGAAACAAAATAAGCAGAAAGAACTGCTTTCTGATACTGTCCTTACAGAAGGTCTGGAAAACTTTGTGAAAACCACAGGTTCTCTGAATGAACTGTGTCCTGTAGTAAGTGGGCTAAGCACATTTTCTCCTGCTACAGCCCTTGTTCTGATGAAACAGGGAGACCTCGTAGGCTGCATATAACCACTGAGTTCACAAAGAATTCTGCTGCGCAGAAGTTGCAAATGCCATTTTGAAAATGGCAAAAAGTAGGTCTACACAGTCAATTTAATATGACCTTAAGATGATACAAACATCTAAACATAATGTGCAGCCACCTACACACGGACAGGTTGCACCCAAAGAGTGATAACCATGTAAATCCAAACATTTAAGAGAGGGGGCCAGGGTCTCCCTCCTACACCTGAGCAACCACCTTCAGCTCAACTTGGTGTGAAATAGTGCACCAAAGCTCTATACTGGAGACTTGGGGAGTACAGGTGCGCACGTGCAGTCTGTTATTACATTTGTATATGGCAACAAATAGCTAACAGAGGACAGAAGGATCTTTCCAAGCTTCCTTCTTGCCCATAAGTGCCTCTGGGAACATCTTTAATATATTGCAGTGCAAAGAGATTCATTTTTGCCTTTCCTGTCTCTCCTGCTCAGTGGTGGTGAAGAGCATCCCTGGCAAAGATGGCTTCAGCTACTACTTGACCGGGAACTTTTGTGCAGTTACTTACGGTGGTGTCGTAACTTTAGAAAGCTACCAATTTTTGAGTCTTTTTGTCTCGCAGCTGAAAATTCGTAATTGATTGAAAGCGTGGACCAACTTATGAACTAACCCATCAGATATAAATGCTCATTAGGTATGTTGGCAGGATCTGTTGTGAATAATATGCTCAAGGCTCAGAGCTTGCTTGTATAGACTCTTTGTTTCAGAAATGTGGGATGCTGTCAATGAGACTAACAAAAGCTCCTGGTAGACGTGCTTGTAAAACCTTCAAAAGGCTTTAAAGATACATTGCTGATGGGGAGAATTTTTCATGCGAGCTAAACTTTGAGGGGAAGATTGTAGACTGTCCTTTATTTTCTCTTTAACAATTGGGATTGACAACAATTTTCATTTATTTTTTATGTATAATTGGTGGCATGGCAGACTGCCATGTGGTGTTTTACCTTGAGCACTGATAAGAGAGAGCATGTTACATGGGAGATTAACATTATCTTCTTAGTTCCAGGAAAAAGTAGTAATAGATTTCTCTTGTATTGAGAGTCTGCTCTAATAGCAATATCTATGGGAGACAGGCTGCCAAACATATTGTTCGACAATTTACAGTTCTCACAGCATAGTGGCCAAAAAGACAGTCATATGGATTACAGGTTTCCCCTCACTTAGGAAACTTTGTGTCAGTTGCTTCTGGCAGTTAAATCATAGTTTTATTAATCTTTTAATTATTTGGTTTTCTACTATGTAGGTCTACATTCTATCAGTCTAGACATTAGTCAAAATCTTTAATCTGAAAAATGCCTAGGATTTAATAAATGAAATAATGAAAATATCATAGATGCTTCATGATATCATGACTAAACTGTTGGATGGTGGGGCTGCAGCTAGTGCTTTCATGCTTAACAAAATGTGAAGAAAAATGATTACTCTGGTAAGCGTGAACGTTTATATAGAAACATTTTAGGCTTGGTGAGGAATGTGCTCCTGAAGTAAAGAAGCCTTTCCTCACTGTGCTTTGATATGTCTCGCGGGGCAATCTTGGAGTGCACAAGACAGGTACTTTTAGATGAATCTAAACTGAACTAAATGAGACAATCCGGCAGTGGTGCAGAAAGTTTTGGCACTCAGTCCATGGGACCAGAGGGCAACTCTAGTTTGAAGTAAACCTTTCGCCCTTTCAATAATTTGAAGCATTATCCCTAACTCTTTTCCTCTGTATATCTGCTCCTATTGGTCCTCAGCGTACTTGCTAATGTGGACATAGCCTATACACTGCCTCCACTGTACTGTGTCCAACTAAATTCAAGTCATTACAAATTTTTTGACTTCACTGGGGCCTGGATCAGACTTCCTTTGCCCACCATTCTCTAGATCAACAGTTTTAAGAGGATTTGAAATACATACAGTGGGCCAAGGAGATAAGGACAGATTTGCTGAAGCCTGAAAGACTAGATCCAATGATCTTTTGAGAGTTCTCGTTATCTAGAAGTCATCTACCAGATGAGCTTTATCTAAAGATGAACCTACCTGAAGTCTTTTGAGTGAGATAATCAAATCAGATGTCAGAAGGAAACCTCTTCCTGATCGCTGATCTGTGTTTTGGAACATGAGTTTTAAGAGACGACTAACATGTATCTTTGCCAGTACAGCTTGACGGTCTATGCAGAGATGTTTCCAGAGCAAAAAGCCTGCCATTTTAACTACAGTCATTCTAGACTGATACATAGCAAATAAATATGTTTACCTGGCCTTCTGGCACAAAGGTAAACTTTTTATTATGTGCATTTGATATAATTACAAAATGTCATCTAACATGCAGTATCAACAATTTATTTAAAAAAATCCTAGCTCTATTTTTTCTCCCTCGTAGTAGTATATTGTTGTAATTTTAAAGCAAAAGACATCTGGGATGTTCATTTCTGTCTGTTGCGATGTGTGATGAAAATCCTAAATGTCTTAGAAATTGAATGTTGGCAGCTGTGAGATTTCATTTTACTCACTGCGGTTTGGATGCAATCGTGAGCCAAACTAACTGACATAGTGTTGCTCATTTCTCACATGCCACTGCTGAAAAAGGGTGTCATAAAAATGAATCACCTCTGCCCTGATATTATTCATGCCATCCATAACCTCTATGCATACAAAAAAATAAAATCAAAATACAGGAAAAACAAGAGTAAGGGAAAGGGCAGCAGTTTGGTGCCTCTGTGGATGGCTTAGCTCCCACAGGGGTGTGTGAGGAACTCCTAATAAATGTGATAGAGGTTACCTGATGCCTTGGGGGAGCTTTTATGAAGCTTTTATGTTCCTTTAGCTGAACCTTTGCTAATGTTCCATGTCATTTTCATCCAGTTCCACAGACGTGTGTCTGCAGTGACCTTCATCTCAAACTAGCATCTCTACGTTTCACATTTTACCATACGCCCTTGGCTCCTTCCTTGGCAGGAGTTTTCTAGCACCCGAGAAGAGAAGTAGAGAGGAAAAAGAGCCTGTGTGGACAGCTGAAATTAAAATATTTCACCTGGACCAAGGTGTACTGTTCCCAGTCATATTGGCATGATTTAAAATACGCAATAGGGCATGACAAAGGATAATTTTTTGGAAGTAGTCTAGGTTTCCTTAGGAGTACCTGTCTATTCTGTGCTGGTGAAGAAAGACAGACTCTTCCAGAGGTGACTGTGGTCGCCTGTGTTGATTCCTACCGCAAATCACCCTTCGGAGATATTTCAGAGTCCTCCATGATGACAGTGGGCACATAGGGAGATAAACACCCCGAGCACAAACTGCCCTTGTGAGCCGTCACAACAGTGTTTCAGAATGGCATGGTATGGAAACTGTTAAGCCCTGAGAAAAGAAAAAGCACATGGGGCGAAGGATGTTTGGGTGATGGACTCACCCAGGCCTTACGAGAAACTTAGAAAAACAGACCTCCAAATATAGAAGACCTTATCTTATTCTTCAGTAAAATTCTTGTCTTTTCAAAAAATTCAGCATGGATGCTGTGCTTATTCAGAGATTAGTTTGAGTCTAGAGCTATAATGGCGCTCTGTATGCTTGTTTGAGCCCTCAGAGGAAATACTCCTGAACTGCCAGTTAGGCCATGGTTGCAGAGCTGTCTTCCACAACTGGAGGCGATTCTGGGAGCTGCAGAGGGATGTGGTAACAAACCTGTTTCCGAAATCAGAACCAAACTATTCAGTTATCTTTTTTTTCCTTTAGTCTTTATGGGGTTTAATGTCCGGTACTTTGCTCAGCACTGCTATGAGCCTGGACATCTTAGGCTTCTGGCCTATGTTATATGTTTCCAAATTTTGATAAAAATCATTTCACTGTGTCAGACTTCATCTGTCGTGAACTTTCCTCGGTTCTACTGGATACTATGCAGTGTGCTTGAAAAAATTGCCCAAATCTTACTGTTCTTTCCATTGCTGATAGTTTCAATACATATTTCTTTAATCTTGTTATTTATTATGTCTTTCCACACAGAATCCACTGCAATGTAACAAGAAATGGTTGGCATTTTCTATCTTGAAGATTCATTCATCCTTTTCTCAACTGCATGTACCCTAAATACAATGGACAACCCATCTGTGGTATCTTTGCAACAACAGAAACCCATCTTCTTTCTTAAAGATTATTTTGAAGTTTTGAACATGCTGTCAATTTTGCTGTTGCAAATTCTGAATTTACAGTAACTGGTCCATTATACTGTTTGTACATTATAACCTGCAATCTAATGCACGTTCTCTGTTTTTTTTTTTTTTTTTCTTTTTTTTTAAAAAAAAAAAAAAAATCCTCCTGCCCCATTATTGATTTCAAACTTTGGCTGCCTAATAGTTTCCTCTACTAAACGATCAGCATTTTCTTTTTGGAGTGATTATGCATTGGTATCCATTCAAATATTACATCAGAGCTGTTAAACATTGATTCCAACACTGACTGAACAACCTTGTCATGCCCAAACTCTTGTGTGTAACTTGACCTTCCTGAGGTAATCTTCCACAGAATATTGAAAAGGCTATTCAGGCACGCGCTGTTAATTCATTAAAGAAATATAACATTTTAAATTATTTAAAATCCTATTTTAAAGCTCCAAATCTGGTGTTTCTCTGCAAATAATGTCGCATGAGAGTCTTTCTTCTAATGTTTAGGATTTTAATCACAAAATTTCTTCCCTCGTTAGCAGTCATCAAATTGTAATGGGCTTAAGCTTTTTAAATGCTTAACAGTAATGATAATTGTGGTGAACACAGTCCATCTTCATCTGCATTGTTAATGCCAGTAGAGTAGATTTCTTTGAGATAATAGAAATTATTATAACGCTGCCTGAATATGAATGAATTTGCTCCATGGTATTTGTGATAATACTCTCCTAAAATTAAATTGCAAGCATTTGAGTCTTTAAAAACTTTTCAAAGATTGAAATGTCCTGGACAATACAATATCTCTTATGCATTCTAGCGCACAAAAACTGCTCAGGCAGTCATATCGTTCAATAAACAGAATTTACTAGCCTTGTAGAGAAGCACTATAGAGTTTAATAGAAAATGGTAACCTTTTTTTGCATGCTTTTGAACCTTTCTGTCTGATGGAGAAAAGAATGAATGCTTGTGGAAGGAGGGCTCATAGCTAGAGATAGGACAGGCTGGTGCTTGCAGTTTTACTCTGCAAAGCATTTAAGCATGTGCTTGTGCTAGAGCAAGTGTCATCCTGCTGAGTCTGAACGGGAGATGCTTATGTGTGCATTTCCTATTGACTTTCAGGGGCACCTGGTTGTGATTGGCAGCAGAGCCATGCTGCTGCTCTGCATACAGCAAAAATGAGAGAATAAAATATTCCAGCAGTGCTAAAATTCTGATTTTTGTGCTAAAATTGAGACTTCAGAAGTTGTAGATGCTCTGCTGTTCCATTCAGTGCTCTGTAATTTTCTTGCAGTTTGAAGTTAAGCTGGTCCTTTCCTCCCCTCAGCTGCTGAGGGAGAAAGCCTGACTCAGGTCTGCTGTGATTACTTGCGATTCTTCTCCATTTGAATCTTAAAGTCTTGAAACAGTGGAGGTTGGAAGAGATTCTCTTTCTCAAAGCAGGGTCAATACAAAGGTAGATCAGCTTGCTCAGGACTGTAAAGAATCCAAATGCAAAGTCAAGCAGATGTCTTTTTTTAATTTACAGTAGTTAGCACAAATGGGAAGTTCTTCCTGGTACTAGTTGTCAGGGAACTGGAAACTTGCATGAAGGCTGAAAATGATTTATCTAAAAATTTTCTGGTTACTGGAGGGAGCTGCTGAAGTCCAAGTAGCCAAGTATTGTGAATGCAGCATTAGGGGATATATTGGACACAAATCTGCTTCTAGAGGCCAGCATTTGCTTGTGTGAGTGAAGTGGGAATTGATCTTACCACTTTTGATCATCGGATTTAGTCTTCAGAGGAAATATACTTTGTGCAAAAGAAAAATGCATGGAAAGTGCTGCAAAAGTTAGTTTTTGCATAAGCACGTATACATTAGATCTTCTCTTTCTTTGTGGTTGCTTATGTGTAGAAGACTGTCTTCACAGACTTTTATAGAGACTGTTTTGGTAAATTCATTTAAATGCAGGTTTAGCATTACTTAATATAGGATGTTATTGTTTGTTTTATGAAAAGAAATACAGAAACCTTTCTGTATCTTCTGCAGCTCATTGGAACTCTGCAGTCAGATGGCCAAAAAAAAAAAAAAAAAAAAAAAAAAAAAAAGTGTGTTAACCCTCATAACGCTAATCTTGCTAATGGGAGATCAACAGTTAGGGGAGAGAGGAGCAGTGAAAAGTTTCAGAACAGCCACCACAATGAAATCATGCTCTTTTGTGTCCTTAATCCCATGAATGCTTTTACTTGCTGTTTCTCTTTACAACTCCCTGATTAGATCAGCACTTAAGCACATGTCTACCTCTGTCCGCCTGGAATTTAGCCCCTGGCTTAAAATGCAAGTGCTTACGTACTTCTCTGAACTACCTCAGCAGAAAACCTGATCCATGGTCCATCCATGTCAACAGCAAGGTGTCTACTCAACCCTGATGAGGTGGAGCAGAGAATACGAGCTGCCTTAGGAGGTGCTTATTTCCGAGCATGCAAGGTTTCATCCTCGCACCCTCGCCGAAAATGCATCTCCGAATTTACAGTTACTCCTGATGGGGAAAGAAATGCAAGATTTCTAAATGTATTTTAGATGCTCAGCTTACATTAGTTGCTGATAAAGGTCATGCATTCTTATATATATTCTTCAGAATACTCTTTTAAAAGAAATTAAGTGTGCTGTTATCTGGATGAATGCTGTGCTTACCAAAGCAAAAACCAAGAGTATTGCATCTTTCTAGCTTCTCTTTTGAAACAAGTAGCAGGAGCCCATCCTGTGCAGGAACGTGGTATACACCGTTATGAACGAAGGCTTTCCTCCTTTTCAGTTCTAGTTCCAAGAGCAATCACTTTCAGAAATGCCTATTTAAATGGGCTCATAGTGATAAATACAGTACGAAAAGCAACATCTTAGAATCTTTTAGATTTTCCAGCCCTGCAGGAGCTATTGTAGATAGTACTCTAGCATCGTATGAATTGTCATTCCAGTAAAGCAAGTGCATCTCTTAGAGGAACTTTATTGTAACATGGTTTCAATTACTTTTTAGAGCAGGCATTTTTTTTTTGTTTTTGTTTTTTCTTTCAGTTCTCCTACCTAGTTAGTACTTTTATAGTAAATAGTCTAGGAATACAGAGTCTTGTCTGTCAGAGTCTTTCTAAAAAGCCAAATATTTGCAATATTTATAAATATGTTTACTGTAAAAGTGTGTGTGTGTGTGTGTGTGTGTGAATGGAGAAGGTTCTTAAATAGTAACCAGGCCATCAGCACAAAAACCCATATCTGATTTCCCCACAGACAGAGAATGAGGCCCATCAATTAGGCAGTCCAATGGAGCTGTGCAAAAATATCCCTGTAAACATAAGTTGTTGCTAATTGCTGAACGGCCTTTAGAGGCAGATTTTTAAATGCTCAGAATACGTAAAGGAAAAGGTGTCCCTGTTTTCCAGCTCTCCCCTAATCCCTCTTTCTCACTTCCTCCTTTCTCACTTTCAACTTGCTGATTTGTCAGCAATGGGTTCTTTAAGTCCCCCACGTGCTGATATTTTTGCTGCACTTCAAAATAGTGAGGAAAATGATAGTGTCCTCTTGGCACTGGGACTCAGCATGGAATTCCCAACACAGTGCTTGTTGTTGCAGCATTGCAGTGAGCTTAGGGACATTGGCTACCAGGAGATTTCCAGTATTAATGTAATTTTTAATTCTGTTTTGCTGTAGAGCTATGCAAATGGGGACACCCCCCTCCGGCACCTAGGTGGAGAAGAGGCCTGTCGCAAACTCCAGGTCCGCTCAGCCACAACCAACTTGTCAAACAATGTTGGAAGAAGGGGAGGCTTGGGGGAGGACAAGGAGGAGGAAAGGAGGAAAGCATACTTGATTTCCAAAATGCTGCTGCTTCCACTGAAACCACTCATAGGGTGGTCACTTGACATTTCATGGATCATAGGAACTGCTGTGCCTCTGTTTTTGTTTTTTTCTACCTTTCATGTCAGTGTTAACATCCCTTGTTGTGCTTATCAATATTTCTGCCCAGGGAGTACCATTTAGTAGAGAACCATTTATGCAGTTGTTTTCCAGTGTGCTTAGTAACAGCACCCTACAAGTAGCCATGTGGTTCTCTCTTATTTTATTACTTGAAAGATTTTCTTCATCATATCAGGCTGTCTTTCAGGGATATATAGGCAAATACAGTTCATATTCTCCCTCAGTTAAAGGAATACTTTTGAATTGCATTCAGACTTTCACTCTTTTGTGAACAGTACTCAGATGTTTTCCCTTATCCTTGGAGAGCTCTCCCTCCATACCTTCGTGTAACACCAGATTATTTGATGTGATTCCTATTGATTTACCCAGCATGAGAGGAGAACTTCCTGGTCTCCTGGCCTCTATTCCTGGTCTCCAAATAACCAGTCAAACAAATGCAAACAGAAATGGTAGACACTTGTTTATTGACAGTTCCTCTCGGTTACTTACAACAATGCACATGGGTGTTATTCTTTTTTCTCTCTCTCTCTCTCTCTCTTTTTTTTTTGGTTCCTCTGAACAGCCCCAGATCTTCTCATACCAATAAATATGAGTTATATATCCAGCTAGGATTGGGAGAATATCAAAAGCGCCTGGTTCCTTATTTGTTTTATCTGGCTGCGTTCCAGGCTTCTGATTAATTCTGATGATTCAGAATCTTTGGCATTAAAGCACTGAAAATGTGAAAAAATACACAATAAAATACATTGAAAGCAACTTGAAATGTCAGGTAGAATTCAGTGGAAATAATGTACCCATCAAGGGAGACTAATGGCACTTCTATGCAACACTTCACTTTCTTATGCAGCATCAGGCATTCTAGATAGGCAAATAACCCATTACTCTCTCAATTAATCACGGCTTTAGATGTGGATATTTCTTTGCATCTGGCATCCTCTCTTCCCTTTTCAGTATTTCCTGGTATCTTCCAGACTACCCTCCTACCTTCTGACATCTTTAAGGTGCTGTTCGCAGCTGCAGTTTCCCACCATATCTTTTTAGTAAGTGGTCATTCATTTTCTTCTATCCTTTCTTTTGCAGTGTGGAACTTAGTTATTTTTGAAAGGATTTCTCAGTCAGACAGTGGCCTGGGAGGATAGTTTCTTTGGCTAGACAATGAAAAGAAATAGTTCTCTTTCACAGCTGCAGTTTTCAATGGCTTTTTTTGTGAGGGACTACAGGAAAAAGCCTTTTGCTGACCAAGAAGGAATGCAAAATGTCTTCTCCCTTGTAAGGGTAGGATATTAGGTTTGGTTGCCATAAATTCACTTGGTCATTAAAGTTGTCCAAATTAACAGAAGGAAGGCATGAAATAATTTCCTCCATGCTTGCAAATTTTATTGAAGAAGAAACTTCTCATGACAGACATAGATGTTTCTTCTTTTCATGGCCAAGGAGAGCTGGGGACCTGCAGCTCAGAATTGAAATAAACTGTAGATGAACATCATTATAAATATTCTTGAAAAGTTGCTGATAGCAAGAGGTTCCATTAGAAAATGCATAAAGAATTTTCTATTCTTTCCACAGAGATGTGAAAATGTTTCAGGCCTGATATAAGCAAATAGTCTTCAGTGTAAAGTAAGATTACATCTGAAATGGCTCTAGTATAGATGCTGTTAATAATTTGACCTTTGAGGAAAGCAAAAACCATGAGTAAGGACGTAGTTTGTTGACTCAGAATTGAAAAATAGGAGTTTAAATCAGAAAACAAAACAGCTTTGGCATTTGCTTCATTGGCTCCCAGATACGCCAGCTGAGATACCCTAGGAAGCTCATACATGACCTAGGCAAAGAGAGATGTATCCTGTACTACGCAGCAGTGGTGCTTGGTATTGTGGCTGCAGACTGTAAGGCTGTGCTCTTCAGCACGTGCACGCTGTGATATTCTCCTTTCCAAACTTCTGTCACCTGCCTGGCTTCCCAGTGCCCCAGATGAAATGGCAAGTCCCAAAGAAGAGATTTTCACCCTTTATATGCCACTTCATGGGGAAATAGATTCCTCCCTTTCATACTGCTATTCGCAGAGATTTAACAAAGCTCTGACCTTGTATGTTACATTTTTACCTTGTGTATTACCTTTTTTACTACTGCTTTTCTTATGTATTTTGGCTTGCATTTGTCTCATTTTCCTATGTTTTCCCTTCCTTCACCTTGAAGTTATGCCTTTTGCTCATTTTCTTGTTCCTTTCCTACATTATACATATTTGGGTATATTTGTTTATCAGTGTGTTTTGTTTTCATATACGCTATTTCTGGCTTGCTCTGAGGCTTTTCTTGACTTAGCTCTCTTCTGTTGCTTTCTTTCATGCCTTCTTTTATTTGTTCCTTCTGTTATCTGCAACATTCATACCATCCCCTTTACATGTCTTTTGATTTTTCTCTCCTCTCATCTCTGCAGTTCTCTTCATCCTTTCACCTCCTGCTCTTTCTCTTTCATCTGCCATTGCTGGAAACTTCACATGAATATTCCAGGGCCTCCTTTAATAATCAATTTTCAGGGGAATTCCAGGATGCTGTAATGTCTTACAGCTTACTGCAATTCTGAAAATTTCTGAAGACCAATATTGCTGGATTGCAGCCAAAGCATCGAGCTCTTCATTGCATTATGTAGCCTGGATGGATGAGGAGGTGGGCAGGACAACGTTCTCCCTGTCTCAGCCGTGAAGCTTGAACTTAGTTTTTCTAAAAGCCCCTACAGGAGACTTTCTGGCTCAAACTCAGATGAAGAGATGAGCTAAAACTTGGTGAAGCTGTAGGGAATACATGGGAACAACATTAGTTGCTCCCCTGAAACCCACGAAACATCGGGGGCAAGCAGTGGTGCTGCTGTGACCGGTTGCTCCCTGGTGAGCTGATGTTTTGCCTGACTTCTGGGACTTCTGGGGCCAGATACACCCGTGTAATGAAGAACCTCACGTGGGCTCCGTGTGCACCCAGCAATGAGCGCCTTTGAGCTCCGTGGGTCAGTGCTGTAGCGAGGAGGAGGGGGGAGCTGCCTTTTCCTCTCTGTCCCTGCCATACTTTGCTCTCATGCGGTGCCTCACTTGGAGAGCTGAGTTCCTGAAGGCTCCAGTGTTTGCATACCGGTTTTAGAGGAGGCGAGCCCTGCCTGCAGGGAGCCAGAGAGGTGGCAAGATGAAAGCTGCGGCTGCCATCCGCTGTGGCGCTTCGTTAAATACCTGCTTGCCTGTGCACAGGCGCAGAGAGAGGAGGGATGGCCTCTCCCAGTCCCACTGGGCACGCCGGGGGAGTGAGGATGGAGAGGCCGGCGAGATGATACCAGCCAGAGGCTCAGTGCCGGGGCAAGGAGGGGGCTGAGGAGAGCACGCCACGCCGGGCAGGGGACCGCGGCCGGCCCTGCTCCTGCGGGGCTGCGGGGCCGGGCCGCCTGCGCTCTGCGGGCATCCCCCTGCGCCGAGGGAGGAGCTCAGCGCCATGCCAGCCGCCGCCGCCAAGACGCTGCTCCTGATGGGCGCCCACCCAAGCCCTTTCAGGCCGTGTGGTTTAAACTGAGCGAGGCTGGGGAGGAAGTTGCGGCGGGGAGGGATGGGGGCTCGGGTGGGCGTCAGAGCGCAGCGTCACCCACCTCGCCGGCCGCCTTCCCGCCCCGTCCTGTAGCCAGCGCCGCCCTGACCCCAGTCGCACCATTTCTTGCTTTCTGTCCTCTTCTTGCTCTCCCTGAGGTTCTTTTTTCAAACGCACTCTTGGAAATCCTGCTAGCTCGTTCTCGACACTTTAACGACCAGGTACCCAGCAAAACCGTCAGGATAACGCTGATGCTCTTCCTCCTGGTCTGCATGAGTTATACCTCTGCTCTGTGGCAAACTGGGCCAGCATCCTGTAACACTGGCCCTGGATTTTATGGGATAGCAGAATATCTAAACGCATGGAAAAACCTTAGTGAAATGAGGATTTAAGATTACTTATTTTTTGACATTAAGGCTGGCTGGGGTAGAGGTGTAAAGTCATAAATCCAAGAAAAAAAAAGGAGAACTGTGAGCTGCTATTTTGCTTGTAAGAAAAAAGCAGACAGGGACCGATGAAAATGAAATTATTTCAGAATTTCCACTTGCTACGTGGAACTCATTGGGACAGGAGATCACTGATGTCTTATTTCCCCCCTAACAAAAAAAGTAGTGGCCATCTCCTGAGGTCCATGTCCAACAGAGCTCTGCTCACCTGAGGCACTAAAGGGAATAGACCTGTGGTGTTGCTGTGCATAGTACAAATATTCAGAAGGGAGCAATGATCATGGGAGGATCAAGAAGACCACCCCAAAGTAATCTGGCTCCCTTCAAGCCCTGCTACAACAGGAGCTAAGCCAGCTTTCTAGAAGGATTCACTGTGTCATCATTCACCTTCTCCTTGCAGTTCCCAGTAGGCAATTGATACCTGCCCCTGTACGTTTACATGGGTCAGGATGGTGATTCCTATGTTTTTGCTGGTGAGTCACACTAGAAATAGCACTAAAATAGCACACTAAACAAAGAAGCACTTACATTAAAAAAAAAAAAAAGAGATTTTTATTCAATTATTTGCAATAATTAACTGAAATTAGAACCTCTTTCCTTTTTTTCTTTTACTTTTATACTGAATTGATTTCATTCTGTACCACCTGATATACCTGTTAAATACTGAAGAGTGGAATAACGTTATTAAGAAATGAGAATATGACTTTTGCAGCTTCTTAAACATACGAAAAACTCATTTAGAGGTCTGCAGAGTTTTCACCTCATAGCTACTCTTTTCATTTTTTTCTAAACTGGAAGTAGAATACCATGCATTAGTTGACATTTCATTTATATTTGTAATTTTTTTTTTTACAGCTAGGAATGGTAAAGCAATTAATTAAAAATGATGAGTAACCGGATGACTGGATTCCATGGCAAATTTTGTATCTAAAAAAACCCCACAAAATATGCTGTCTTCATTGAGCTAGGAAAAAAAAAAGACCTATGAAAGTTACTTAAACTGTCAATATTTTGCAAAATTTCTGTTTGGAATGACTTTAAAAAAATAATATTTGCAGCAAGTTGGCAATGTGAAAAATGGCTCATTTGTCAGATTGACTGCAAAAATATCAAGAGATTTCAGTGTTGAGGTTTTCCATTTTAAAGAGGAATTTTCATTTCAAAACAGAAATGTTCCATGAAAAATGTCATTCTTTTTACACATTTTTAATGAAAATTTTGTAAAGCTCATATCTTCACAGAATGTTTCACTGTTTCATTATGCTTTTTTTTTCTGCCAGGGAAGTTGATGGTGAAAATTTTTACAGGACTTGGCAACAGAGCCATATCCTACCTGAAAGTGCAAGAAACCCATAATCACAGTCACTACTCTTGTGATAGTTTTCAACAAAGGTCCCTCAGCCCTCATTCTTTGCACACTTGTCAAGTTTCCTGTTTAACTGAGAGCTTTTCCTTCCGCTAAGCATTCCTGTGTAATCTGTATCATTGTCCCAGATTATACAGTTTTGTATTTGGAGAAGAGGGAAACACATTTTTATGTTTCCAGATATGTGGCTTGTATTTTTCTATCAATTTTTGGTAGAGTGAGCTCTCCTTTCCCAGGTTAGGAGGGCAAGGGTGTTTCTCATCTGCTGAATCAATAGGAAATTGGATTGCTTTCTCTGGACTTTTATTTATTTATTTTTTATATGCATGATATTCTTGTAATAATAATAATAATAATAATAAAAAAAGACAGAAAACTCTCCCATATATTTCCCATGGAAATTGTACTGTGTCCCTTCCAGTTGACCCTCCTTAAACTTTCAGGATAAAGCTAGCTCTGTGTGTCCATGGTAGCCTGTAAAGGGAAACATGGTTTTTCTTCTTGCTCCCACTCCCTGGGCTAAGCAGCAGGGCCACAGCGGAGAGCAGTGGGACTTGCTGCCTCTGCACTTAGCAGCCTTCCCTTCAGAAAGGCCCCTTCCACCCAGATCCCTCACAGCTTCCTTGTGCTTTTCAGGTACTTGCTGTTCTTTCAAGGCTCACAGGGCTTTCATCTCTATGGCCGTGTTTCTAGCATCTCTGACCCCGGGCTCCCCCACGTCTCCCGAGGGGGCCACCTTTGAGCTCAAGCCTGATGCTCCTAAGCCCTGGCCAAGGAGGGCAGCCACCCAAGGCGAGTATCTGCTACGTGTCTCCAACCTGTGCAGGAGAGGAGACAAGGTCGCGGGTAATGGAGTGTGTACAAGGCTAATGCGACCTCGGAGCACTTTAAAGGGCCATATTCTTTTCTTCCACGACAGAGGAAGAGCTATTGCAGGCAATTTGGCAGGAACTAGCTGGCGATTAATTGAGCAACAATTTCACCCATTGTAAGGCTCTGTTGTGACTGTATCGATGGTTGGGTGAGTGATGCCTCCCAGGCTACAGGTGAGTGCAATTTCCAGAGCCTGAGTCAGCCTGACCTGCGGGAAGCAACAGGGACTTCTGCAAGAGGAACAGGCTGCAGCAATAAACACCCTATTATATATAATATCACACATGCCTGTCTGTGTATCTTGATTTTAATACAAAACCATCTAATTCAAACCTACGCAAGCACAAGCAGCTGATTTACAGCTTCCATTTGCTGAGTCCTTGGCAGCCCTGGCTGTTGATCTCAGGATCTAATGTTGATGAAAGAAACTAGGTTTGGAAAGGTCTGCTGTCCCACTTTTTTGCACCTTGATCACCTTATTTGGAAATGGCTCTTAATGTGGACGTTGTGAGGATTAATACTTGTGGGGGGAACCACATGAGGGTCCTCCTGCCATGTGCCTCAGGGTGTCTTGGCTGCCTTATTCCTGAAATAGGGCTTGATTGCCCTCTATGGCAGCAAGGGATTTGCTTGGCTGTTGGTTCTTGTGCCCCTCCAGGCATGTGAGAGGGGGAAACAGACACACAAAAGCAGAGATGATGAACATTATTCATTATCCTGATTTTGTGGGAGGGCTCTGCAGTTTAAGTGCTGTGAGGGAGTAACTGAAATACTAAAAACAAAGAACTTTCTTGTCACGGTGCTAGAGAGAGGAATTAAAAAAAAAATGGGGGGAGGGAATTTGAATGTGTGGGAGGAGGGTAGTGGTTGTAATTTGAGAAATCATCTCTCTCCTTGTATTAACCTCTCAAAGCCAGGGAACTTTGAAGCTGGATGAAGTTGCCAGGAGAAGAAGGTGCTGTTTGCCTTGCACTTACCCCAAGATCTGAGCGAGTGCAAGGAATCCAGTGTTTTGGGGATCAAGTGATACAACCTACTTGTTCTCCAACCCTCTTTTAGATTAAAGACGTTCACAGGGCACTATAATGTGCAGCACTTTGCTTATCTCTTCTACCGGTGGAAGATGTGAAGTGGTAAGTTATTTATATTTCAAAGGAGATATAAATCCTAAGTACTTGCTAATCCTTGCTTCCATACCACAGAACCCTGTGAACGACAAGATGTGCAGAGCAGCTTCAGTTCATTAGGAAGAGGCAATTATGAAGCAAACTATAGCACTGGTCAGCCATGGGTAAAACTCAGATGTTTAATTTGGTTTGGAAAAAATAAGGTTCAGAATTCATAGTGTCTAATTCCCAAATTCACAAGCCTGTGAAATTTATGAGGGCATTGCTAGAATGAATGTGCTCTGTTTTCAGCGAGGAAAGATCATCTCTGTGCTATTATGTAGCAGTTCCATTTCCAGTCCTGGGTGGGTTTTAGGTGGGACAAAAGAATGTCTAAAGGTAACCTGAAAAAGTGATAGCAGGTGAGGGAACTATGTATGATCTCTTTTGGTCTTGTAAGATAGCTAATTGCATATGGCTTTGAGCTATGGGTATGATCTAATTCTCATATTCTTGCATATCACAAAACACTTCTATAAAGCAAATGGCCGCACTGGATTGGATGGGAAAGAAAAAGTACAGCAGAAAGGGAAAGAAAAGCTCGATACATTTGAAGCATCTTCCATGACTTCAGAAGCTTTCCCCACCCCTTCCCTTAGTGTTATTGATGACTGCAGCCTATCTGGAAAATGGACACACTTATACTACCACACAGTGTGTGTTTTGAGTGAGTCCTGAAGGATTTTAACTCATCCATCAATTGATTATATTGTCATTGCTACATAAGGTTATTCAGCATAGAACATCTATTACTGGGACTCTGTTTGAAATGTTGCCCTTGTGCAGAACTACTTAACATAGTCTCTTTGAAGTTAAATGTGAAATGTGCCTTATCTTGCAAAAAGGGCAGATTTATTCTCAGCCTCTTTAAAACAAAGCCAAACAAAAAACCAGTTATGGGAATCTGAAAGCATTTCTCCTAGCAGATATATCTACAGAAACCAGCAGGGCCTGGTTTCTCCAGCTCCACTGAAAATATCACAGTATGGAGCCTGGTACAATATAGAGAGGGAAATGCGTGTGTCCTTTTCCCAGAAGCTTCCCATTTTTGTCCACGAAGTGGCTTAAGCAAATATTCTTGAGGACTCTTTGGAAGGATCTTCAGAAACTCTTGCTCCCCTTGTTTTTCTGAAGGGGCTCCCATTGCTTTTGCGTGAGCCCCGCGGGCAGCAGCCGCGCGTGCAGCAGCCCCGAGCTGCCCGCTGGTGTTCGCATTGCCGCCACTGGAGGACAGTGTAGCCCCGGCATATTCAGGTCTGCTCTTTCCTGAGCGCTCTGCAGATTCTCTCTACTTGCCTTTCCCCTTTTCCCATTTTTTTTTTTCTTTTTCCTTTCCTCCTCCTTTCTTTTCCATTTAAATCTCGTGAAAGCCATTCCTTCAGGGCAAGCCCTGTGGCTCCCTTCCCTGGCGTTGTGGCAGAGACCGAGGATGTCAAGGCAGTGGCTGCGTGGCTGTTTGGGCTAACGTGGAGATGAAGCAGAGCAAGCAGTGAGGGTATCGAGTCTGAGTTTCCTCTGCTGGATGGTTTGGCAGTCTCTGTGTCTGGTTCTTCGATGTGTCTTTGACCTGGAAATCAACGTTGGGAAGGGGAAGTTGGACTGGCATCAAGAGGGGAAGACCGTACTCCTGTGGGGCTCAGCAGGGTAGCCCTTCTTTTCCACATTATGGTCTACTTGTTTCACTCTTTGAAAAGGCAGTGTGGACAGCCTGTGTGCTGAGAGCTCCTGCCGCAGGTGCTGCATAAGGGCTCTGAGTGCAACTAGCCTCAGCTGTCCTTCAGAGAGAGCTTTTGGGTCTGGAGAACTGCAGAGGCTGGGGACGTGGCTGAGCAGGAGTGGGCGAGGATTTAAGCTTTTTAAGTAAGCTGCAGCTGTGGGACTATGCTGCTCCCCTTCGGTGGTATGGAGCCTCTGTCGCTGACTTTTTCCAACACTGGTTTCAGCAGAGGGAGGAACAGGAAGTGCTTTTTCTAAAAATCAGTTCCCTTTAGGGTTGCTTCAAGTTAGACAGTTCAGAAATCAATTGGATGTATCAAAAGGCAAAATTAGTCTGGGCAGCTGTAGGTAAGGATTCCTAGAGAGTTTGAAACTGGCAGTGGTCATTTAATATTTCTCCCGTAACACTTTACACCCTGCAACTTCACAATTGCTGTGTCAGTGTCCATGAGGTCGAAAAGCACTTTCTTCACCTCCAGAATAAAAGTCAGTGATCCCCACACAAATAAACTGATATCCTCAAGTAGCACAGGGGGTTGATAACAGAATAGGCAAAAAAAGACCCAGAGCCTGGAGCCTGTTGTTCCTGAAACAGCTATGCACAGCTCCTAATAATGTTAAGGATCATAGAGGAGCAATAGGAGGAGCCCAGGCATTTTAAGGGACTCTGTCACTGGGGCATCATTGCTCTGGGACCTGTCAGGAGCCCTGTGTGTTTTGAACATTTCCAGTTCACAAACATGAAAGCGGAAAGACACCTCCTTATTTTGTATTCCCATGGGTCCCAAAGGAGACAGTGCGCCTCAGGTTGCCTCAAAAGTGGAGTTACTGCTACCAGAAGAGACAGTGCTGAAGTGAGACCTGAAGGAGAAAGCAAAGAGCTGGGAATGATGGACACCATTCAGGCCTGGGATTTAAAGCATGGTGTAGGTAGAGGGTTCTTGATGGTGATTGGCTTGCGAAGTGAGTGAAATCAGGCACCAGAAATCAGTCATCACCCCCGTCGTGTGGAGATGCTGCTCTGGATGGCACAGCCATGAGTCCTTGTCTTGTCCGGGGAGTCCTGCGCTGACAGCAGGTGGGTCAGCAGTGCTGTCTAGCCTGCCCCTTGCAAAGATATCCCAAAGCAGGCTTCAAACGCAGCTCTGACGAACCGGCAAGTCACAGGTGCTCCCCGAAGTATGCGCAAGTTTATGTATCTAAATGTGCTGTCCAAATGTGCCAGTTTCTTCATCTGGACAGACTCAAGGTGGCAACAGCAACTGCTGTGATTGCTGCTATGGTTGGGCCTGACTGGCACAATCCCCTGCACTTATCTGGAGGAAGGGGATTCAGCTGTCAGCTCTTTGAAACAAAAGCTGTCTGCTCCTCTGTTTGTGCTGTGTCCCTGTCTCTATTTGCCCCCCCTAGCACTAATCAGTTTAATTACAAGCCTCTGACTACTTTTTGGCATTCCATTCCTTCATGATTTCTGACCCAAAGCATGCAGAAATCGTAAGCCAGTTTCCCCAAACCATCAAGTTGTTTCTTTTCTAGGACAACTAAGCTTCTGTTTCCGTGCTTTTGCCTGGCGCTCAGCCTGTTGGGAAGCTGCTTCCCTGGCCACCAGCATGACTCCCAGCTCACTTTCCGGAAGCAAAAATATGAGGTTCTTGCTTTAACCTTATGTGCCAGGCACTTTGAAAGAGAAGCAAAAGAAGATGAAAACGCTGAAACTTGTGGGAGTTGTGTCACGACACAGATGCAGTTGGTGCTCTCCGTGTGCAATATGTTGCTGGATCCAGCTGACAAGCAGTGTGGAAGTTGTTGTGGGCACTGCCACCCGCCTTGCCACTGTGGGGACCTCCTGTCCTTGTGAAGAGGAAGGAGGGATGGCGGGAGGCCCCTGCTGCCTTCGCTGGCCGCTAGAGCTTTCCCACGGCTGCTCTGCAAGGAGAGATCACACCTGGACGTCC
The DNA here is from genome assembly GCA_013398735.1 of Nothocercus julius. Taxonomy (NCBI): domain Eukaryota; kingdom Metazoa; phylum Chordata; class Aves; order Tinamiformes; family Tinamidae; genus Nothocercus; species Nothocercus julius. The sequence goes on from VZSV01000025.1 coordinate 4,764,231, forward strand.
ACCTGGAGCCACGGGTCTTCGGTGCTCCTGGGGCACGGCGAGCTGCCAGCTCGGTGAGACGCCCCGGAGGATGCAATGAGAGACAGGAAGGTATGAAGGCCTTACAGGGATGACTCTCGGTTTTAGTGTTGGTTGGGGTAAATAGAAAGTAAAAGCAGAAGGGATCAGCATGAGTGTGCACGTCTCCTACCATCATCTCTCTCAGTCTGTGCATCCTTAATATTTCATTCTTTCGCATCCTGGGAGTACTACAGTGCTCAAAGTTAAGCTCTCTTCTCCATTCTTCCCTTTCTCCCCCCTGCCCCCCACCTCCCCCCCAAAAAAAAGTAATTAGTCATTTAAAATTAGTGAGACTTTTTAAAAAAGGTTCAACTGTCCTATGTGGGGAAAGAGCATGGGGCTTGTGGAGTGCTCTGCCTTGGAGACTGCTCTGTCATACACCTCACCTTGAAGAGCAGGAGCAGTTATATACAGCTATATCTCCTGAAAAAGATTGATTTTTTTTCCCTCCCCCTTCCCTATCCCTGTCTCTCTTTTTTTTTTTTTTTTTTTCTCTTTCTCCTTTTTCTTTTTTTCTGACCTGGGTAAACCTCATACTCGATAAAGTCAATGCTGTTACATCACTATAAAAATGGAAAATGGAGAAAAAAAAAAAAAAAAGGCAGGAAAAAGGAGGCAACAGTTTTGTTATTTCTCTTCTTGAAAGTTAAAACTCAACTTTTTAAATCTTTGGAAAGTGAAAATAGTTAAATTCACAAGCGCAAAACCCAGAAGTATTCAGCTTCTTTTAGTAAAACTGAAGAGTTAAATTCTAACTTTTTTTTTTTTTTTTTTATTGGTGGTTTCTAGTAAAACAGCCTGCAGGCCAAGTGAAAAGGGAATGGATAAAACGTTTCTTAGCCGGTGACTGCTGTAGGTCACACTGTGGTCCTTCCCTTATTTACCATGGCAGGACACGCACACCGCTTCTCAAAATAGTGCGTCAGGGACGGACAAACAGTCACAGCAAGGGCGTTAGGGCAATGTCACTTTTCCAGTAGAAATGTGAAGATATTAGCTATATCTGTGGGTATGAAATACATTATCACCTACTGCCTCTTAAAACTAGCCAATTTATTTATATTCTTCATGGTTTAGATGTCTATCGATGGGATTTATGGCAAACATCTGGTCTAAAGGTAGTTGTAGGCTTGGCAACAAAAGTGATAAAGAAGCTATAGAGGGCAATGAAAATTGATGGGGAAAGAGAGTGATGAACAGCAAAAGTGCCATTATGGTCAAGTGATGGGATAGAAGGTAGAGGAGAAAGAGAAATGGGCTGTTAGTGGTAATCTGGGTACCTTTAAACCAGACTTGTTCAGCAGACCTGCAAACATCTGCTTGCTTTATTTACTCTAGCGCTTGTCGATAACGTCACTCCAGGTGAGCAAAACATCCTAAGTGCTTGTACTCGTGCCTTTTCATTTGGGAGATGGAATTTTTATCTTCCTTATCACATTCCTAGGAATAAAAAAAAGAAATCTCCTGTGTAAATAAAGCAGAGCTAAAGAAGTAGGTTAAAGAGCTGAAAGGCAAGGCTAGCTTATAATTGAAAAAAATGCTTGTACTTTGGGGAGCAAAGCTGATGTGCAAAGAAGAGACCTCGTCTTTGTCAGCAGAAGAGGGAACCAGAGCTTCCTGAAGATACGAGGACCGTTCGATGGACATAGTCTTGCTCCCGGGGAGGGCTTGCAGGGCTGTTGCTTTCACTCCAGAACTGTGCAGGTGAGTTGCTTTCTCCTGAGTTTGCTGCACCACATGTTGTCCCTCCACAGCTCTAGCACTTCTACTTGTGGCTGCCCCTGGTGATAATGCAGCTGCTTGTGGGGAAAGGAAGCTTGTTGTCACGCATAGTGATTTCAAAATCCAGCTGCTAATGAAAATGAATAAAAGGGGAAGAGAGGAAAAAATTAGGAGCCTCACATATCAGTGTTGATGTTTTGACAACTTAAAATGTCAAGATAGTGAATGGAGTGTTTAGAGGGATTATAAACTTTTTTTGAACTGTGTTTTCTGCAACCTTAGCACTGCTGCCTAGTGCTAATAATTGTTATAAGGCTGTGAATTGTGTTTTCTTTATCTGGAGAAAATTATGGAGAAAAAGCAAAAACACACAACGTTGGAAAGTAAAGAAAATCCAAAAGAGGATAAAAGTTAAAATGAATAAATATCCGTCATTAGATGAAATTCTGTTAAGCTCAAAGCACTGGCTAGTAAAACAAGGAAAGTTTCCTTTTTGCTTCTTTCCCATTTTATCTGTTTTGATTTAAAATTTGTCAGATAGGTAGAACTTGGGCAGATGTGCTCTGTCAAACGTAGCTGCAGTGGGTTATGAAATTTGTACGAGTGCTCCATGTTGGCTTCAGCATAAAGTCAGCCAGCAAATTGTAACCTCTTCCAACAAAGATTTAAATTAAATTGACAGCCTTTGTGTTGGGGCAAAGCGGGAACATTCACATAATCAATAATGTAGCTCAGCTTTGGGGATGGCAACCTCCAGTTGAGACAGTAACGAACAGATGGGGCTCAGAGCTTATTAAATTGCCACCTCTGTAGCATCTGTGCAGGGACTAGCATGCAGGTGTGGTTGCATTTTTTGTAAGTGTGTTGTGTCACACTGGGGAAGTCTTGCAATTGTTTTCTGCCTCAGTTTCCCTTCTTTGAGAAAGTATTTAAAGCAAGCACTTTTTGGTGCCCATTTAGGTAGGTATTTCTTTCCAGGTGGCTCAGATCTATAGCTGAAGTTACCCAAAGAGGGAGGGCATTGCCTGCATGCAGTGCCAAAACACAATGTCAATTTGCTCTGGTTCAAGCTCAAAATAAAAGACTAAAAGTGATATAGACATGGGTGCCTCACTAAAACTGAGGCAACACATCCTGCTGGGAGGAAGGACATGCTAACTGGGTTTGGTCTGTGGTCATCCGGCTTCTAGCAGAGTGAGTTTATATCTATTCCATACACCATGGGAAGATATATCTTAGGCCTCGGCTGGGAGGGTTTGCTCTTATAATCACACTTGAAAGCATTTTCTAGCACAGACTAGGCCTGAACGGATCTCTAACCCCGGCTGCTGCGCTTTCCCCATCTCGCTTGTCTTCTCACTGCTATAATGTAATTGGTGCTATTAATAATAAGCTGACAGGCTCTCTTTAAATAACCGTAAGGCTGATAGACTAGTATCGGTTGGATGCCTCAAAGTTTGACGAACAGCAGGGGAAAAGGAGGAGAGCTCCGTTCTCCGTTGTCGTGCGCAAGAGGGACGGCCTCAGGACCGGCCGGGGCACTGGAGTGCGATGCCTCGGGGACGCGCCGCAAAGGAGTTGCTGGGCGAATTGCCTGGTTTCTTGCAGAAAGGACAGTCACACACCGAGAAGTGAAACGTGGGGCTCTGCTCACGTTCCTGACGGCCCCCGCAAGGACAGGGTTTTGGCTGATCAGCTCCAGCCTGGCCCTGTGTTGCTCCTCCTTGATTGAGCGGGGTCAAGCAATAACCTGCAGCCCCAGTGACGGGGAACGCTGCCCATGCAGGAGGTCTGGGAAATGCCACAGCCCCCTGGGGCGCCCCTTTCTTTCCTCCCTTTCCTTCCCTTTCTAGGTTATTTGGAGCCGTGGGCGGCAGAGGGAAGCACAGATTTGGAAAGGTTGTTGCAAGGATTGCCCCAATGTGGCAACCTGGAGGGTCCTGTTGAAGGACTTCGGGGCTTTTTTGCATGATGTGTCTTGCTGGCATTTCCTGCGTCGTCCCTAACCGGACAGCACGAAGAGAGGCTTGGGCAGAGCGTTAGTACCCAAGGCAGGTCAAAGTCAGCAATCGATAGGAGTGAGGATGTAGGCACGAGCAGAGCCGTAGGAGGAGATGAAGGCACCGGTGTGTTAATGCACTGAAATTTTTGACAGGTGAATTCTGCCCACCCGAGAAGACATTTTTATTATGGAAGAAAAAAAAAAAAAAAAGATCAGAACCTGACACAGTCCCCAAGGCTAGCTCCAGATGTCTCACCTGCAAGGCTTGAGTGGGAATAGTTGTCTTCCTCTCAGCCCTACCAGTTAAAATGTGTCTCTCAAAGTGGAGTTTCATAACAGAAAGCGTGGCAGCATGCAAATGCAGTTTTATAATATTCGATAGGCTCTGTCAGTGAGGGGGTGAAGAGGATAATGAGCAGAGGAGAGAGTAGCCTGGTTAGGATCTAAGCCATAAAAGAGCTTGAGTGTTACATGTGTGCTTTGAACTCCGCACTTAAATTATTTTTTGGATGGTCTGTCATGTTTATACCAGAACAAAATGAGTTCCTAGCCAGCACAGGCATTTAGAGTCATTTCTAAATCCCTTTCAAAGCTTCATTAATATCAGCAATTACAGACAGCTACAGTGCACTTGACCCTGTGTGCAAGTGTCACTGGGCGAACGTGAATGAATCAAAAATTTTTTTTTTTTTTTGTGATGGACTCTGACCCTGCTTTGGCTACAGGCAAAGGAGATGAGTGGAAAAATAACCCACCTGTGCCAGGCAACCAACTCTACCCAGTGATGTTGGGCATGTTTTCCTTTAGACCGCTTTTACGTTTGCTTATGAATGCCTTTAATATTTAAATGCGATTATGGCATTTCGGCCTTATTTAAACCACTAAATAAAGTGACAGTTTCCAGTGATGAAGACAATTAAGTGCACTGGATATAATGAAACTTGATAGAATCTCTGCTGCCTTCCCCCCTATTAGTGTGCACAGCTGCGCACGTGTGTCAGCGCTCACAGATTAAAGGAGCAGTTAATCTGAGAGGGGCGAACGTGAAGCTGTTGCTTAAGCGAGCCGACAGATTGCCAGCCATGGTCCTGTACTTATTTTATTTTATTTTTTTTCCTAAGGTCACAACTCGAATGGCAGCCAGCTATGTAAGTCTGTTCTCTCAAATCCCATAATTCTAATCAAATTTTAAGAGCTGATACTGGTGAATTACATCCCAGTGTCATAAATCCACATTGCTAGAGATTTATGCACCTAGTGTTAACTGACATAGTGATTCATATCAGCTATGATTAAGAGCTGAATGGCTTTATAGATCTTGATACGGTTTCCAAAGGATTAGATTACTAAAACAACAAAATGTCAAGGAGTAGCATTTAATATTTTTGTTCATGAACAAACCTAGTGCGTTTGGACAACCTTATGAATGACCGGCTCTGCAATGTTTGGCACAAACAGTGCTAATAGCTACAGTAATTGGTGCCAGTTGCACTATCACAGACACAGATTTATAGACAGTATTAGCAAGAATTGTGCCACTTAAAATGATGTGAGCCCAGGACTGAAAGATCCTCTAAACACCCTTGTGCTCTGTGTGAAGCGGCACATGGAGCTGCCTGTTTAATTTCTTTTGAAAATCATATGTTAAAGATAGTGCTATTGATGATCTCGCAAATGTACTGACATTCAGAAAGAATGGAGAAAGGCAGTTTATAAATCACCCAATATCCACTTTAGCCTGCTTTTCAATTTTCATTTCTCAGAAACACAAATTGCAGCTGTTCCTTAAGATGTCTGATCTATCCTTTCAAGAAGCCAATTTCTTTTTTAATTTCCTCTGATGAGACTCAGAAGATGATGGATAAAATATGAGGTGAGTTCTTTTATTTATTTATTTTCAAGGCAGTCTTCTGTATGAAACACATCGTGGTTTGTTTCTCTGCTGCCACAGAAGGCGCTCATGTCTTCAAGCATTCGTGGGGGAAGTCTTGTCACTAAGGGCAAAGCAATGCAGGCCTCAGCTCTAGGTGCCCTAAAACAAGAGTAATCAGAGCAGGTGGAAGACTTTGTGTTAACTAATTCTTTTTTGAAAAGGAAATAAAAAATAATTAAAAAAAATACCACAGCTGCATGACTTCCTACTGGGATATTTATTATGCCATGCTAACTAACAGGTAGAGAACTTCCATGTCTAATTCCCAGTACACTCCATGCTAATAAAGCTATTTTATTAAAATATTAATAACTGGGAAAGAACCTTGCAGAATGCTGGAAGAAAAGCCCTTCTGCATAAATAGGATTTTGTGGACGTTTTAAGTAAGGTAATTTAGGTTTTTTTTCTCCCCCCCCATTGCTATGGGAGATTAGAGCCAGGAATGTAAACAGAGAAATCGAATTTTTGGAACTGACTATGGTGCATCAGTAGTCATTGCTGTCATGCAAAGCTGTCCTGTGCACAGGAACAACAAGGAACTAGTAACCAGAGAGGCAAAATCAGAATTATTTTACACAGCAAACAGGACATTATTTCCTACTAGCGCACTAGGCAAAGTAAGGAGCTGAGAAGACTCTGATGACAACCTGTCCTATTTCCCCATTTTGAGGCAGAACTTAATATATGGTGCAAGGTGTGGATGTTGTTGTATAGGTTCTGAATTGAACTGAATTTAAAGAAAGTATTTGTTTGACTTGCGTGTGTTTTTTTTTTTTTTTTTTTTTTAACTATCTATACAAATGCTCCTTATTACAGCCGAGGAGCACGCATTTCTATTCCGGATTATCTCTGAACTATTTGCTAGTTTACGTGCTGTGAAGGCTTCACCCTACTTGGGGTGCGGTGCTCGCCTGCAAAGCAACCTGCCACTGTTTCCCCTCTGCAATGGGAGATTTGACTTTGAACAAGAAGGGTTTCTAAAGCGGCCACCCAGATTCTTCTAGAGCAGATCTCCTAAAATACCTTCCTGGGCAAGTTTGTTGTGCTTTTGCTTTCTAGGGACAGTCTGCTGAGCAGAGTGACTCTTATCTCCCTTTGCATGAAAGGGAGGTATAAAGGGTTATGTTTGACTTGGTAGGAAATTTCTATTTGGCTGAACATTGCTGCAGGGTCTAAACTTTTTTTATGCCAAGTGCTTTTTCCTCTCCCAGGTCCACAGAGTGGGAGAGTCCATTATAGCTCAGGAAGCAAATTGTTTTTGGTGACCCTGTATAATTTGCTTTCTGTGAGTTCTTCCTATCGTTCTGTATTATGTTTCTTTTTTCATATACGGGGTGATTTTGGCAGTGAGACCCAAGTTTTCAAACTCGTTTTCAGAGGAGATGAGAGTGACCAATGTTGTTGCCCTCAGGACAGAACATAAAATTCACTGATTTGACTTAGTTTCCCCACAAACTGTTACTAAATATAGAGGAGGAAGTGAGAGGGAGAACAAAAATAAAGAGAGGAGAAAAAAATAAGGAGGACAAGAAAAAGAGGAGTGGAAAGAGGGATGAGGAAATCATCTCAAAATGCACAGGCTAGCAGAAATACATCTCTGAATGCCTGGGGAGGAAAATTAGTGAGGAAAATGAGGCTGCTGTGTTTTTTTTACTACTTCTTGGATGACTTCAGAAACCTTATAATGATGGATGCTATAATATAAGCTATTCCTTCCTGTAAGCTCTGGGAGGGAAATATGCACTACTTGTTTTAGCACAGATGTACATTTTGCAGAGCAGTGTACATTCATGGAGGTCTATAAATAAGCACTGGAAATACAGTAATACTTTGCGTAGCTGGTGGCGGTACCTAAGCATCCTCCCTCACCTCTGTTAGAAAGATTCACCCTCCTAAGTGCCAGGATTGGAGGAAACCTGCAAATGAAGACTGGAGAGAAAGGGAAAAAATGGGTATTGTAACCCTGCCCCAGTGGAAGTCTGTGGGTTAGGAGTTATCCCAAACCAGATTTCCTAAGCTGGCACCTCGACTATGGGACTATCTACAGAAATATTTATCCATGGCTTTTGGGTCAGCTCGACATGAAGTTCTTGTGTTACCTGTGTCCACACAATGGTCCTGAACAAGCCTGTGTTAGACCAAATAATCTGATTTTAAGGACATATTAGCCTGGCTGGTCTTCTAGGGCTTTGGTTTGTTTAATTTGTTCCTTTTATTGTGTGACTGGGCAGTGACGCTTCAGTTTCAGGACTGATGAAGTTTGACCCTACAAGTCTGTGCTCAGTTGAACCATATGCTTCTGTGTATAATGAAAAGGATAAATATACTGAAACGCAGCCGTGACAGGCTCGAGGCCAGAATGGCCGCGAGCCTGGCATGGAGTCAAGCATCTGAAGATGGGTATAATCAGCCAAGAATATGCATCCACAGTGTGACTTTTGCTGCAGCGGCAGTCCCTCTCTGGCAGCAAAAGAGGGGCAGAGCATTGCAGCGAAGCGCCTGGTTAACCGCGCCGTGGAGCGCCAGCTCCCAGTGTGGGTGGGAGGCAAATGAAATTCAGTGCCCCAAAAGTTGGAGCCAGTGTTGCAGGCAGTTTTCTAACAAGTACCACAGGAGACAGGGTATTGCTCTCCACCTCTTTCTATTTCCTAGCTTCCCTACCAGGACTGCCAATTAGAGCCGGCTCTGATGGTGGCTTTTGACACTCTTGCTCACTGGGAAATGGACTCAGACTGGTATTTCATTGCATTTAGACTTTTAAACAACATCAGAGAGAAATGACTTTCAGCTACTCTGTCTGGACTGGATGTGAGCCAGCACTGCACATACAGATGGAGAGAAGGCTCCTATTTGACATGGCTGTTCCCTAGTGTTTGACAGACTTTCTGCAAATGTATTGGGCACCCTTGTTTACCCGGATCTAGCGGGAGTGTTGGCACCTCAAATTATTTTAGAAACTGACTGCACCATATTCAGCATTCAGAGACAAAACCTATTTAAGGAAAAAAAGGACAAATGAGAGAGGCAGAAAGGATGGGAGACTTTTAAAAGCACAAAGGGCAGTCTGGCATCCAATTCCCATAGAAAATCAATCTGCTCAACTCAGTGCCCTTTGCACCTTATAAATTTAACCTTTGGTAAATGGTAATTTACCAAACAATTTCCTCACGATGGTAATGCTGCAATTAAGAGTTTGGGGCTAAGTGCTTTTTTCAGACACCAGGTGATGTTTTATTTGCATATACATGTACGTAGCTATCCGTATATGCTGTGTGTATATACGTATGTATGTTTTGTGTTGTCTGAGCTTCCTGAGTGTTATTGTTTCTGCAATCTGCAGCAGGGCCATTACCCAACCTCAGCATGGGGTGTGCTTTAAGGATATTTGTTTTAAAACCTTCCTATCAGTTTTCCTATTGCCTACCTAGCTCTTTTCCTTGTGCAGCTTAATCCATTTCTTCTTGTCTGATCTCCTGTGGGCATAGACAACAGATTACACCCCTTCTCTTTGCTGCCCTTCTGTGCTTGAAAGCTGCTGTCACCCCTCGTTCCTCTGCCATCAAGTATTTTCTTCTTCAGGGAGAACAGCTCCTGTGCATTCAGCCTTCGATCAGGATGTGTTTTCTAGGCCACCGGCAGTGCTCTCCTGTGTCGTGCCCAGCTGGTTCTTGCTTGCCTTAAGGCAAGCAGTCCACAGCAGTGTGTGCAGGGAGCCAGAGAAGAGAGAAATTATTTCACGGTGCTTATGTACTTCAGATTTTTTTTTTTTTTTTTCCTTCTCCATATCAGCCGGCCTTTGTGGAGCTGTGTTGCACTGGTGTCTGGACCGTTCTCCATTTTGGGACTCTTTCGTCAGTTCATCAAAACCGTTCTCCACTTTCTGCTCTCCTTTGAAGCCTGATGAGAAAGTACTAAATGGTGCCTGGGCACTGGGGACCAGCTCTTCTCGGATCACAGGGAGGCAAGGCTGATTTTCTGAGCTGATATATGCCCATTTGCACTTGCCTTTACAAGGCTCAAAACAATTGGGTTTGTATGGAATCTCACTAACCGGATTTCTGCCAAATTAGGCATCTCTTCTGTTGAAGTTTTTAGGAGAAGTGTGCGTGTGTGTGAGTTTCCCTCATTGCTGGACTTTCCTCTGTGACTGTGGATAGTATATTAGCAAAAGCTTTTTTTTTATTCAGCATTTTCAAGCTTCCTGTTTTAAAATTTCCAGCAGGTAAAGTGGAGTAGGCATAAAACAAGTGACTCCAAGAACAGGAGAGAGGAGCTGAGGGTGTGTGCAAGGAGACAGGTCTTGGATATAGCTGTCTGTGTGCTGATTGCCAGGGTATTTGAGACATGGTGAATGATACTGCTATTTGTTCAGCTTATAAACAAACACGGCTTAAATTCTAATTCCAGGATCTTTTATCAGCCTGTTGTATAATCTTTCTAGTCATTTGCCTGTAGCAAATGAGCTAAAATGATGCCTTTCATTAAACGGACTTAGTTCTCGTTTAGGCTGAGGTGGGTATGAGCTCGTCCTGCTGATGCACTGCGGTTTTTATCCTGATGTATACACAATCTTCCAAAATTTCGATCTAGATCTTGGTTTCTCTGAAGAAATGAAGAACAGGGGCTCTAGAAACTGGCTAGGAGGAGTCATGAGCTCACTGCTGTTTTATACCTCTGGAGATGTAGCTGCCAGCAATGCAAGTGAAGGGTGTCTAAAACGGTGTGCCAAATGCAAAGGAGATACCCTTTTAGAGCGAACTGAGAGCTGTCCTTACATGTCTTTGCTGATGGTTGTTGTGTTTACTGCCACCGCTATCCCCAGAGGAGTTATAAGGACATTTCTTTTTTTTTCCTCCAGATATGGGTTTATGCAGTATCCTTTCAGATAGCCTATGAGACCTCCAAAGGCCATGGCTCCTCAGACATCGTGCCAGCCTAGCACTGTCATCTGAGTAGAAGCGGGTTGCAAAGAAGAGCAGAGCTGTTTGGGTCTCGCTTCCTTCTTTCATATTTTAAAGATGTCTTATGGGAAAAGGCAAATGGATTGCCCAAGGCTTTGGGAACATTATTTATACTCTGTGCTTGCTAAATCCCTGGCTGCTCTGAAACTGCCTGCTCTGGAGTCATCTTAGGAGATGGTTTATTCTGGGGGGTGGGTCTGAGGAGTGCAACCATTCTGGGACACATGACAGCCAAATGGTTACCATGGCGTTGTGGTTTTGGACTTCAGCCTTTCCCATCTGGGCTCGTAAAGAAGGCAAAGGTATGATGTGTGCATCATCGCTAGGGCAATGCTTCAGGCTCCTGAGTCTCTTGATGGCGACAGAGTCTGAGAATTAGAGCTGAACTTTCCTAAATCTTGTTTTGGCACTCATGAAGACTGCGAGAGAAGGAAGAACAGTATGTCACTCTATTTTTTCAGTTCAAGGGCTGTCTACAAAGAGTGATAGCCTTGTGCTTCGCATTTGCACAAAACTATTCATTTCCCATTTATACAGGAAAGTGATTGAATTGCAGATGATTAACATATGTTGTTTCTTTTCTGATGCCTTCCTGTCCTTCCGCGGCACACCTTGGTAAAAGCACTTTGCTTTCAAAGGGATGCCTCCCTTGGAGGCCTATTATCAAGGCTGCTTCAGAAAAGTTGCTCTTGCTTCGGAACATCTGGCAGACAGTCTCTAGATGCCAAACACATCATTGCTGCAGCGTGCTTGACCTCCGCTAGTCAATTTATTCCAGCTTCTCATTTTATTGAAAGTTTCTTTCTTTCTTTTNTTTTTTTTTTTTTTTTTTTTTTTTTTTTTTTTTTTTTTTTTTCTCTTGAGCAGTTGTGCTAGGACAAAGAACCTCATAATGCTATTACTTTAGAGATGCTTCAGTTTCTTATAGCCGAATCTGGCTGTACACTTGATGTGCTGTAGTGTGGAGCCTTCATCACACATCAGCCTGTATTTAGGATACATGGGGTTCTACTGATTAGCGCACAAGTGAAAGAAGGCTGGACACACCAAACTGTCATTTAAGTTACCAAGTTCTCCTTCCTCTTGTTTCTGGCTTGCTTTAGAGACAGACGTGTTGGTGATTTTTCTCTTCAGAGATCTGTGACTGAGGAAATAACCAGCTCACAGCAGTCAGTGCTGCTGAATTTTGGGAGTTTTCTGGTATTTTTTCAAATGTTAATTGACTAATTGTCACATCGACAAATGTCATCTCATATAAAAGATTAGATGACAGAGCCAGAAGGAACTCTTGTGATCATTTTATCTGGCTTACTGCATGACACAGGCCCTAGGAGTTTTTATATGAACCAAAGCAGGGCTTCAAAGAAGAACAAGAAGTTGACTGAGTCACCCGCTGCAGAGAATCAACCAGAGCACTTGGTATATTTTTCCAGTAGCTAATTGCTGCCATTATTAAATAAACAATTGTGTTGCACTTCATTTCTGTACTGTCCCCTTGCAAATTAGGCCATTGGGTCTGGTTACACTTTTGTCTGAAAAACTGATGAGGACTTTAATAATGATGAGGTCCCTATGTAGGTACCTAAAAATTGTGATCTGGCTTTCCCTTTAATTTCTCTGTGGTGTGCTGAATGGACTAGGCTCCTGAAGTCACTAACTCTAAGGTAGGTTATTTAGTCTTTTGTTATACCTTTTCTTTTCTCTCAACTACTTTCAGTGTTATACTGTAGATGGTAAAACTTGGTGCAGTTTCCTGGTAGGAAGTATTCCAAGGTTAAATACCAAATGCATGGTGAACACCACACCAACTAGAGGTAGTAAACGAATACAAAGAGGCCTGACCTGAGCCACAGAGGAAGTCGGTGTCAGAGCCAGGGCAGGACATGCTGCATGACTCCTTGCTCTGAGTCCCGTTGCATATGCACGAGATCCCGTTTCCTTCCTAAAAGAGTAAGACCCGGCTCGACAAGGTTTCTGAGCAGAGGATTTTGAAGTGCTTTGCTCAGTTGATTTCCAAGCAGATGGGATGCTGTAGCACAGAATTTGGAGAGATTTTTTTAAGGTCACTCAGCAGCCTAGACTCAAGCTCAAGCACAGAAGTGCGGTTTTCCCATATTTCAGTTCAAAGCTCTATCCATTTGGGCACCCATGCTGATCTAGAGGTCTAGCAGCAAATTGATCTGATGCTGTCCTGAAAGGTGAAAAAGCAGTAGCTTTTCATTGGAAGTCCTCAAAGTTCAGCTGTAGCCGATGGTTGTAGTGTTGTCCAGGGACTAGCCTATGAAAAACGAGGGGAAAAATATCACTCTCAGATATGCCTCTACCATTATTGTTACTGGCATTTTTCAAGACTACCACAAGAAGAAAAATGGGCTTTCAGAAAAATAAAAGGATTCATCCATTGCCCAGAGGAAAATGGAGAAATCTTTTTGTGCTAGATTGAATCCAAACTGAATGTGAAAAATTTTCCCAAACTCCAAGGGCAGTGGTGGGAAAGGATGGGAAAAGAACCTTAGAGAGCTGTAAGGTTCACATCTAATTGAGATATTTTTCTGTGTCTGACTCTATTGTACTACTGGTGACTTCTTACCTAGAACAGTGATTTGTGGATATCTAGTCAAATGAGGAGCAAATTTTGCTCTGAATGCAATGCTGCATTGTAACTCCATAGAATTACACTGATAAAAACTTCTTGGAAGTTGTGTTTTCTCTGCAGACCTAAGAGAAGTTATGAACAGTACTTCTGAAATCCGTATTTAAATAACATTGCAAAACCACTAGAATTTACCACCTCATTACCTTGAATATCTAGTTTTGGCAATCATAAGAGCAACAAAAACACTGTGAAACAAATGTGCAACTTGTAGCTGGGGAATAAACAACAGTATGGCTTAAACACTTTGCTGATAAACATCCAATTAGCTATGGGGTACCTTGACACATCAGTGCATTTGCTGAAACTTCATAAGGTAAGAGCAATTCAGAGGTCAGTATCTGTCTTGCTGTATGAGGATTTTCTTTTTAGCTTTCCACATAGGACAAATACAGCCTTTCCAATACAGCTGGAAGTTTTCTTGCAGTTACCCATATCTATCTGTGAATGAAGAGCAACCGTCATTAAATGTAGTCATGCTCTGTATTTTTCCATTTTAATTCCAGAAATATAATTTCAGTCCATATAAGGCAGGCATATCTGTACTCATGCATGTGTGCATATAATGCTTTCCAAAAACCTATCTGACTGCAGATGTGCCAATGTACTGAAAAAGCAATTTGTATCCATGGGCTTAGATCAATGCTGTCCAATGTCTATTCCTCATGAAGAAAAGCAAACTGTGCCCCCTCACCTGGGGCAGGAAGAAGAATTGTACTTCTCTCCCCTGTGGACCCTTTCCATGCCTAATATGGGACACGCAGAGCCGTATGATCGGGGTGTGGCCATGATCCTGCATAGCTAACTTTCCTCTTTTTGCTGGCTTTCCCTTTTTCTGTCATGACTTGGGAGGGTGCTGAGCAGATGGGCAAGGTGATGCTTTTTGGAGAGTTCTTGGTTGCTGAAGCACTTTTGCTCAGTTCTTCGGCTTGCTCCCACTCCTCAGCGGGGTGGAAGCAACTCTGGTCCTGTGTGTGCACAGAACCTCTATTTCCGAGAGGCTTCTCCCTACTCCTGATCTCCACCTCTTTGAAAAGACTTTTGTTTCTTTTGTGACTGACATTTTGTGTGCAGATTTTTTCTTTCTCAGCGCCAGACAGTGACACACGGCCTGTTGCCTCCTCCTTGTCTCAGTGTCATTCCTGCATGAGGGAAAGCAGGTACTACAAGACACCGTTTTCTAAAGCCTATGAGCTCCCATGGACTCGACAACAATTTTTATGTCTTCTTTGTTGTCACTTATTTCTTTACCATCCCTCCTAGGCATTTTACTAATTCTTTGTTTTCTCTGTCTCCTTTATGAGGAGCTTCAGTAGGCTGCAATTTTTTGCCTTCCATGTAAAAGCTGTGTGATTCACAGGAAATTGCTTTGTGGCTCCTGTTTTGTGACCTCTCCTGGTTCCTCACCTCATGTTCTCCACTGATCAGAGCCAATGCTGATTAGATGCTCAGCAGAGGTGATTGTGTAGCCTTTGACACCCTGCATCCCCTGCCGCCTGGATTTCAAAGAAGTAATAATTCCCAGAGACCTGCCACTGACCCTTTGCTCAAGCTTTTGTCATTCACCTTTTACTGTCTCCTTTCTTAAAGAACTTGAAGTATCTAGATTGTTCCTGCTAGGGGGAAAAAAAAAAAAAAGGACACACACACTGAAATCTTAATGATTTTACCATTCTTCCAGAGCAGTTTCATCCCAAACGGTATGAGATAGTACCTCTCTAGCAAATCTTTATTACCTTTTGAAGTGATATCTTTGGCTTCATTCAGAGCTTCCCTTTCTGTTCACTCAAAAACAAGGGGACATTCTGTGAGCTGGAGAGGTGCTTAAGTTCACAACCTGTGCTTTTTGACTCAGTACACAGAGTGTAGGCCTCATTGCTAGGAAATGGTACTCAGGCCAAAAGTTTAGCAGAATTTCAGAAGTGAGACAGCAAAACTATTTACAGTTTTAGTTGTGACTATTTGAAATAAACAAAAAAGAAATTAAGAAGGAGATCTAAGCCCTCAGCCTCTGACTTAGAGGAAACTTCTTTTTTTCCAGGGTTTAAGATATGATTTTTTCCTTGGGAATATCTGACAGTAACCATTTTTCTTGTATTCTGGTATTACTATACTTATGAAGACACCACGTAAGACTAAGGAAACATATTAGTCTAGATTATTTAAGTGACCATGCTTTCTCCAGAGAGTTAAAATTGTGCATTAAAAATCCTAAAGACTACATTAAATCAACTACAAACACAAGGGAAAAAAAAAAAAAAAAAAAAGACTTTTAATAGTATATAAACAAAAAGTCTTGTGATTCCTGAGGAAGTTCCTTAATATGATTGTGATTAATCCATGTGAGAAAAGGGTTGAAAATTGATTTCCAAAAGCATGATCTGCTTTTTTATTATAATATTTGCTTCAATAAATGATATATTTGAAATATTCCCTTTGGGCTTCACAGCAAATTACATGAAGTAATCATTTTGATTTTGTGTCTTTTGTATTTTTTGTTTATTTGTTTAATGTCTTGGAGTAAAGGAACTTCTGAATTATCTCAAATGCACTGGCAACACAGATAGCAACGTTTTTTCAGATGCAGAAACTAATGTGGAATATGCTAAATGGAGAGAAAACCTTTGGTCCTGAGCCTCATGAAATTTGTAAGTAAAGGAAATTCTGCTGTTTTAGTGACAATATGGGTGCTTATATTTTAAGTCCAAGGCTGTCTGCACTTCTTTTAATGAGTTGAGCTGCTGCTTTTTCTTCTCTTCAAAATGCTTCTCAAATTGTATTTGTGCCTGTATTTGTGTATTTATGTGGTATTTGTGCCTTCATTCATTATTTGGGACTCATTTGCTTAAAAATCTACAGCTGTTCGATTCGTTACAAAACGGGCACCACAACTTGTATTCTTCCTTCTGGTTGCTTGAGCTCTGTGGTCTTCCTCTTCACTTCGAAGAAAAGCTAAAAAACAGGAAAAACTAAAAACTTTATAAACTGATAAATAACTACCTGTAAATTGAAAATAAACTCTTGTGTGTTTGAGGTACCAAAGTTGATAGGTAGTAGGTAGGTGAGAGATACAGTGACCCTAAGACAGCCATAGCATTGCAGCAGTCTTTGTATCTGCAGAATGAATGTAAAAGCTGACTTACGGCCTTATGTGTACGTGGCATTATGTTGAGAATCTTTTATCTGCATTAGGAGCTTCTTGCTTCTTCACTTCTGTAGTAAAAGTTTTGTCAAATTTATATGGTTTTATATAGTATGTGCTGCTAGATATCTATATGCCTATTAGCCACATCCCTCCCTAGCTAAGCTCACTTGTAAAAAGTGACCCCCCCAAAGAGCTTTTACCTTCTCTAGTAATTCTCAGATATTTAGCATGGAAGAATCCCAGATTTTGTTGCTCAAAATCAACAAGCCAATGCCGTCACTTTACCTTGCCGGGATCCACAGGACCAACTGACAGGGTACCTAATCAAGGCTTCCAGGCAACCTGCTGTTGTAGGCTTATATGTGTCCTGGGTTTGACTGGGACAATGACTTTAAAATCAATTAGTTGAGCTAGTATGAATCTGTGCACAGCCTTAGAAGGAACATTGCAATGAAATTTATCTCTTGTAATATCTTGGCACCCCTGATGCTTGCTGAAAATAAACAGTGGCTTATGTTCAAGTCTAATAATGGTCAAGAAAGGCTGGTAATCTTGGTTTGTGTATGCCAGAGATTTGTGCATCTAAGTCTTTGCAAGTCACAGCATTTTGCCTGGGGATTCTGCTCCAATGTCTTTAAAATCCCCGTGGGGGGATTTTCAGAAAAGCTTTCAGGAAAGAGGCATCCGTGCTGACTGAAGTCCCACCTCGCAAGGACAGCTATGCTTCTATAGCTGCTATGCACACCGCTGCAGGTGAGAGGAAGACCAGTGCAGTGGTTAAGGCCACAGCTTAGCAGTCTAGATACCTACACTCCGTATCTTGCTCTACTCCGAAGGATTTGTGTGGCTTTCAGCAGGCCATTCCATCTCTCCATGTGTAGACTGGGTATATTGGTGTTTATGTTCTTGCACAGGTGTTGCAAAGAAGAGACTCATCAAAAAACAAGCAGAGGCTTTGAGACATGAGAACATGGAGAATGGTACAGGCTGCGGCCAAGGAGCAGCAATGGGGATGTAGGGGAAATTGAGGACTTTAATTCTGATCTGTGGTGTAATCATGGGTAAGTTAGTCTTTAAAATGTGAAGAAAAGTTTTTGTTTCTTGTGATACAGGCTTCGTGCCATTCTGAAGTCGCATCACATGTCTTGATGGAGAGGATATAAAGATATATTTGGTTTGGGAGGAAGCCATGTAATATTTTATTCTTCTTTAATTCATCATTATTTATTTACACACACAGAGTATGCCATATTATATAAGGAAGACCAACAAACTTCATTAATGCAATGGACTAATGGCCTCAAGGTACGCCTGTGGTTTTTTGTTTGTTTGTTTGTTTTTTTAGTTTAATAGCACCTAAAACACCGAAATTGCTAACCTGGCATTAATTTCCGAAGAGGGCAGGAAACTAGATTTCTCTGGTCCTGTAGCAGCAATAAGGTGCACACACGCCTGGGGTCGCAAAACATGATTTGTGGTTGCACGGTCTCCCCCTTCAGTCTGCAGCAGAACCAGGGAACTTAGACGTCTCGTTCATCACAGCTAGCCCCAAAGGATGAAAAAGCCATTTACATCAGGACAGAGTGGCAGCAAATTCTGGCACAGCGGCAGAGCAGACGCTCAAACTCTCACCTCTGAAGCTGTAGAGACTTGCCCTCATTGCTTTGTCTCATTATTAAATCTAATTTTTATTCTTTAAGCATGTGGCAGGAGAATATAAAATAATCACTTTTATATTGAGGTATTTCTCAAATGGTTTAAAGACCTGTGAAGGAATGTGAAATACCATGCTTGTGTGCTTGAAAACAGGAACAAATTGTGGTGTTGCCC
Organism: Nothocercus julius; assembly: GCA_013398735.1. Lineage (NCBI taxonomy): Eukaryota > Metazoa > Chordata > Aves > Tinamiformes > Tinamidae > Nothocercus > Nothocercus julius. Next base: position 4,782,537 of record VZSV01000025.1, read on the forward strand.
CAGACTGAGTGGGAGGTGCAAATGAAGCTGTATAAGCACAATGAAAAGCAGAGCCCTGCGCGGGAAGTTGCTAAGCATTGGGTGTTTCAGGGACACACACACAAAGAGGAGTTGCAATGTAAACAGGATAATGTAATAATTTGATTCTGACAAAGTATAGATTGAAATAAAGAGGAAATTAGGAGAATCATTTATACCTTTGGGTGAAAGCAAAGCTTTCAGCAAAGCTTTACTCCAGATAGATTTGGCAGAGCCCCTCTAGCCAGCTTCAATTGATGGTTTCTGGACATCCCCTTACTTCCAAATCATGTAATGTTATAATAACTGTCTGCTATTTCAAGTCACTGGCTCACAGAAAGAACATAAAACTCTTGCTGTCCTTGAAGTTCACAGATGGAGAATCATGCTTACTGTTAATTATTTCAGCAGTCAAAGTATACCAGGCAAAACTGCAGTATAAATGGCAGGCAACAAGACTGATCTAATATTGCCACAAGGCTGATCTAATATTGCCACATTTCCTCAGAACAACATTTACAAAACAAGAGCAAAAATGGTGAGCAAACTCTAATCTCACTGAAACAGGATGCAGAGGTACATGTATAAATCAAGGGTTAAGCAGGAATGCATTTTTCTGAAGAAAGGAACTTTCGATTGTTAATTAACAGAATGCTAATTGGGTAAATGAGGAAGAATTAAAAAGGAAACACTGTGTGTGTAAAAGTTTGGCTTTGAAGCTGAAACAGCTCAATAGTTGACCTATGAATAGAAATTAGGAGGCAAGAGCAGACCTTGAATTTGAGAGTCGTGGTAAGGAAAATAAAGATGGTCAGAAAATCAAGAACTCCTAAGAGCGAAAATACTTACAAAGAGGGCTATTTTAGCCAAGACTCTGTGATGGCTTTATACTGACTTGACTGCCTTGCATCGACTGCAGTTTCACACCTCATGATCCTGTGAGCAGCGTTTGTATTTGGTTTTGTTTTTAATCTGTCTCCGATGCATCGGAGCTGGGGAAAGGGAGGCAAGGAAGTTGAAGAAGAGCTATATGATACACATTTTGTTTAGAGGCTTATTCATAAGAAGTGGGAAGCATTTCAAAAGAAGCGTTCACAGGAAATGTCACCATGGTTGCAAGGAGCGTAATTCAAAAGTCTGTAACCCTTGAGCATCATGGCCAGAGGTGTGATAACTCAGAGTCCTGAAGAGAGGGAAACATCAAAATCTGTGGCTCCATGCTCACATTTGGTACACAGTTGATAAGGTGATGCTCCTCGCTGTTTTAGGGCAGTGATGAAAGCACTTCACACGCCAGCGCCGTCCTGGGCTCTGGGTGTTGTGTATGTGTGCTCAGTGTCTACTCTGAGCAGACCTCGTCTGACACTGTCGGAGCCGTGCTGCTGCACGGCTCTGCAGACTGAGAAGTCTCTCCTGTGGTGGCGTGTTGACAGCACCCTTGCTTGATGGCCATAAAACCCAGAAGACCACATTGCTTCTTGTGATTACTTGAACACAGACTGCTTGAGGCAGTCAAAGCAGCAGCCACACAGGGAAGAACAAAGTCAGTTTTACAAGAGGTCTTCCAAAGCGCTTGCAAAGTTAAATAAGCAGTAAACGATCCTACTCGTGTGCAAAACTCATTTAGGTTATATCTGGGAACATACCTAAGGGCTTGGTGAAGCTCTTCATTCAGTCTCCTGAATTAATTTAAAGGTGGAAAAAAGTCAATCTGCTAAAAAATGAATATTGGTCCTCAGTCCTTTAGAACTTTCTTTATGGAAAGCAAACCATACATCCTAGTAGTGCTTCCTTCTAAGATATTGACAGCAGGCTTGACCTGTGTTTATAGCATTGTTTTGTGCTTGATACGTACATATATAAATGTGTATATATATATATATATATAGCACGTATAAATATTGTATATATGCATGTGTGAATATACACACATATATATAAATTCTTCAGTAAAATAAAGTAAATTCTTCAAATTTAATCTGTCAGCCTACAATTTAGTTTTGGACTACACGTGTTTTATTTCTTGGTGTATTCCAGAAATTATTTTAGCATGCTGTGATTCTGTGGGCCACCAGCATCAGCTCTAAGAAACTCAGGGACCGAGGTAATTAATAAGGCTTAATCCATTGCGCTAGAGTGGCCCTGGCAGAAATTTGTGTGTTGTGAAAACCATCAGGGTGGGAAGCACTGGGATGTGGCCCATATTTAGGCACCTGAACTTTGTGTTGCTTCAGTTAGTTACCTGGCAAAATCAGAAAATCAGGTTGGATTTTATGTAGTATTGTATTGTTCTTTCTCTTACCCCCTACTGATAGCTTTTTTTTTTTTTTTAAACCTTGTCAAAATCATGACTTTTGGGCAAAAATTCAGCATATTCCTCAAGCTCCAGTCAGAGCAGATTAACTGCTTTGGATGTAGGACATTTGATGAGTCTTAGGGACTTGAATTCACATGTTGTTTTTTAGAGGCTGAAATTAATGTTTAGCATATTATTGACCAAATCTTTTCTGATGTGACTTGGGACAAATTAATTTTCTTTATTTTGCTTAGAAGCTTCAAGGACATCAATAAATACCATTTTTCTCATGAGGAAACTAGACAGGGTGTAAAATCTCTTTTGTGCTTGTGAGTGACTAATTGTGTCTTAGATTTGGATATGATTGATTTTACAGCTCATATCCATGTGCATATTTTAAAAATTCACTTAAATTTTGTTCCAGAGTATATATGCTCTTTTTGGTTGAGAGAACAGGGTTGGATATGGGATTTCATTTACAAGGTGAATCAAGATTATGAATTGGTTGAGTGTAAAGTTGGCTATTACTGTTGTCGCTCCAGAGATCACCATGGTTTTCTTGTATTGAGGAGGAGAAGAAAAACAAACCGAAGACAAATACAGTTACACTTCCCTTAGATGTCGCATAATATCTTAAGGATGCATAAAACCAACCAGTTTCATTTGGAAAAATAATATTTGAACTGAATCAGATAACACACTTGGCTACTGTGTCGTGCCTTCTGCAGCTGGAATTATGCTGGAGGGGTGTCTGTGTCTGCAGAGAGCTGAATTTTCAAGGGCCACGTGCACGATAGCATCTCAGTGCTCTTCAATGGGCTTCTCTACCCTTAAGGTGAAAGATGTCTTAGCTGGCCGTGGCGGAACCCCAGCTGGCTCTGTGTGTGTTGTAATTTGCCATAGCAAAGAAGATTGCCCAGAGTCCTGAGAACCGTTGAGCAGAGTCGGCCAGGACAGTCTGTAGGAGCCAGTCTGGAGGCAGAGGGAACAAGCCTGGCTGGGCACGAACTCACTCCAAGGGAAGCAAAAGAGATACCTGTGTGCTTTGCTCCCTAACGTTTCCCTTTCCAGTTCAGCACTTCAGGAATCAACACTTGGGCTGGCTTTCCCTGGAGCAGCTCCAATCACGCCAAGCTTCCTGAAACCTTTTCCATGCTATATAAGAGTGTCAGGCTGTTCCCAGGGTTGGAGATGGCCCCCGTAAGCAGGATACCGGTTGTAAGCCAGTCAGCTCTGCTGGGCTCACACTGGCTTGCATAACTCAGTCTCTTTGTAGAGATGGCATGATTCATCCCCAAAAAGAGATGTGGGAGGGCCATACTGTTTTAATTCCACTTCCCAAGAGAGGAATTGAGGTACATTGATATACAGAAGACAAGTCTACACTAAATGGGGTTATGGATGGCTATACATTTGAGAAGCTTTCATAGAGCTGAACATTAAGAGCAAGTGCATTTTGTGTGCTGTCTGGGCTGCACTCAAAACCATGAGCCTCTTAATTTTAAGGCATAACCCTTTCTGCCTGGCAAGAGTCCTTGGCTCTGAATGTTCAGTGAGACCTAGAGGAAGAGCAACTCAGCTGAAATTTGTCTGGTCAAGCACGCCTGACAGTAAAGCCCATGGTCCAAGCTCATCTATGCACGAACACGTATTCCTACATGAATTGCTGTTTCTGACTGCAGTATAGGAGCACTCTGTGCCCCATGTCCAGGCTCACACAGGAGATCTGTCCCAGAATAGAGGAATTCTCTCTCACTTTCAAAGTATGCATCACATCCTTTGTCTCTGCAATAAACTTTGAGTACAAACAAACATACATAACTGTCAGATACATATATGCAGACAGAGACCTGTTATTCCTTGAATGAGAGTATAGTATATAAAAAATATTTGCTTCCTGCAGTCTCAGTTTCTTGTAGGACTGCAACTGGAGGATGATTTTTCTTTTCTGTTAAAGACTCTTGTTGAGTACTTAAATATTAGCATTAATTATTCAGCACAGTAATTGATAGTTTGGTTTATAATTCTCCTTTGAGAATAGGGTGAACCTCTAGCCATTGAGGAGCCTCATGAGGTCCCAGGGAACTGCGATACTAGGATCCTTTCTCAATGTCAGAAGCACTGGCAGTACAGTGCTAAGCATGGCCTTTAAAAAAAAAAAAAAAAAGTGCTAGGAGGAATGTTTTAAAGCAGCTATAAAAACCCTACTGGCAAGAGTTTTGGCAAGTCTTTATGTTGGCTTCAGTTTTTGGTTTCTTGCCATTTTCCCTAAGTCTTGATTTTCTCTCCGAGTCTCTGACACATGACAAGCAACTCCTTGCAGACAAAACTAGGGCATTTTGAGAAATTTCCTGTGCTGTAGGCCAGGTCATTCCATTTGAGAACCCATCCTTGCCTGATATACTGTGGGTATGAGGGAGCAATGGCCCCAAGGTGAAGTACCAACCCCCTTGTTTTTGGCAGGGTCTAGGTCCAAACCTGGGTGAAAGACATATACAAAACTTTTTTGTGACTCAGAGAAATCTTATCTCTTAGAGCTTTGACTCTTCTAGAGCCTAGATGCAGTGGAGAAGTCCACATGGCTCTAATTTAAAATCAAATTTAAAGCAGCAGCAGGAGGAATCCAAGGATGAGTCAGGCTACCAAGGCATTTTTCAGCTCCCTGCAGTTCTTCCTTTGGGAAGAGCATACTTTTCAGCTGGCAGCCTTGTTTAATGTGAAATGTGCCCGGAAAATCATTAGAATTTGGGTCAAAAAAAAATTGAACAAAGCAGAGAGATTTAATGAAAAATGCTGAATTTCCTGCAATCCCCTTCTTGAATTTTCAGATCTGTGAAGGCAGGTCATTTGAAATAAGAAAGCTGTATTAGACCACTTCAATATGCATTTTATCATTATGCTGCTTATTACTAAAATAAGCAGAAACCCACTATATTTTTGTCATGGTGGTGAGGAAGATTCAGAAATCCAGTGGTTTCACTAGTACTCCTCTCTTCCTTCTCTTGACTCTGAAAGTGAAGTTTCACCTACATACAGGCTCACTTAGTTAATGAGATGTGACACTTGGCATGCTGCTAATAAGAAAGAGAGATCAGAAGAAATGCATGCCTCACTTCTGAAATGTCGCTGCAGGCCCCTTTTTCTGTACATCTGGTACATATTTCTGATCTTTTGTTCTGCAGAATAAGGTGCCGGAAATGTGGGAGCCATCAGCAGTTAGCTCTTTTCACAAGGAGAAGCTGCTGAAAATCTATGTAATTACAGACCCATTTCAGTTTTATTCTCTGCAGTTAAATTATTTCAATGTCTTTTTTATAGTCAAAATGAACAAATTTAGTTTACAAATATTTTATTACCATTAGGGTAACTTGATTTCCAATATCATCATTTTGCAACGGTAGTATTATAAAAAGTGACAAACAAATGACTCCGTAGTCAATTGCTGTTCTGAATAAATCCAGTTTTGTGTATTTGCGTGGTGGTTTATCTCTGCTGCCAACCTTTGATCTAACGAGAGGCAGCAGATTTTATTTGGCCTTTTTGGGAGGGAGAGGAGGATGTGACAGCTTTCCTAAGTGACAGGAAACAATTCATTTCCAAGTGAAGCAGCTTGAAGTTTTTCTGTAATGGAAAATCTGGCATTTGGCATGGCAACATTCGGGGATGCTGTAGCAGGCTTTGACAACGTCCTTATCCTAGGACATTTCTACATTTATGGCAGTCTTCTAGAGACACTTTAAGGATGACAAGAGTTGCAACAACTTTTGCCTGTTTTCTTCTTTAGATCTGACAAGGGCTGATCTGAATGCATGGGGATTTCTGCAATTCAAGCTTTTATTGACTCTTCACTGAACTTAGCCTACGATTATGACTTTTATAGCTTCACAGTCCGGTAAGAGGATCTATGTTGACTTCAGTTTTATGTACTAACTCCCTAGCATGCTCTGCAGCTGCGGCCACGGACTGTCCTCGTGGGGCTGGGCTCACGGGCAGGGGGGACGTGGCCGTTCTCACTTGTCTTGCCCCAAGCCGACCATGCTGGCGCACGTCCTGCCTTGGGCAGAAATATCTCACGTCATCTCACATGTCAGAAGCAGAAAAAGCTATTGACATTGGCGTTTTCAGCATTAGTATTTTTATCCACAAGCCAAACTCTGCTAATATTGTTATTGGGATCCGTGCTCGGAACACAGTGGGAGCTGCATGCGTCAGAGCTCTCAAGCGGGTGAGCAAAAACTTGTTGCTTTTTACTTTTTAGCCTTAATTGATGCCTTAATTGAGCTGAAGCCTGGCTTCAAGAGGCGGCAGAGGGTATTTGCTTGTGAGGAATGCTTTTCTCAGACTGACTGCTGGCACATGCTGGGGACAGCTGGAGTTTCCCACTTGAAGACAGTGGGAGCAAGCCCAGCCCTCAAGTAGCTCCCAGGAGGGTGACATGGCTTGATTGTCCCCAGGAGACAGATAGCTGCATTCCCTCCAGGCAACCAAATTGGTGGGGTTCTAGTTCCAAGCCATACTTGTCGTTTTTCTTTCTTATGTGAGTGGAATAACAGCAAAACCCTGGGATAGCTGTTGACATATCAATCAATGTCAGACAGCACTAACAGCTTAAGATCATAAGGCCAATAAAGACTTGCAATATCAAAAATCTTGTGTGGGAGAGAAGTGGTAAGTCTTTACAATTTGCTGCTCCAAATAGTTAGAATCAACTACTAGCCAGGTTGAAAGATTCTAATTTTGGACAATTTAACAGTTGAGGCTCTTTGATTATTTGTTACTGCAGACATACAGCTGTGTTTACTCTTTTCCTGCTCTTTAAAACATTAAGTAGGACTGGTTGGAGATTTTTTCTTCATTTTAAGTGAAAACCATTGGCATTAATTTTCTGAAAATGAAAGTAGTTACAGAAGCATTGCAATATCTTTTTTTTTTAATTTACATTTCTTTTAAATATGCTGTGAAGGCTACTCAGTGGAAATACTAGGAGATGGTGACTGTGTTTTTTTCAACAATTTAGTCACTCAGCTTAATTTATTTCTGAATCCATTTATTTAGGTTGGGATCATGCTTTTAGTTTTTTTTTTTTTTATTCTTGTTTTCCCCATTTTGACCTGTGATAGTTCTGTACTTTAAAAGTAACTGCAAAAAGAAAGTGGAAACAGAATTGTGAAGAAAAAAAAAACAGAAAACAGAAGAGAAAATGGAAAAGTGGAGAGGGAAAAATCATGAGGTTTTCCCACGCATCCTGTCCCCCTGTAACTGTCGAGGATCAGGTGGCTCTGCTGGCAGTGACATCTGAGGATGTGTCAGACTTCCTGCACTTCACTCTCCTGTACCCTCTGCCCTTGGTGAGCATTTGCATGGGAATTACAGAGGTGTAAGAAATCCACACCAATACTCATCACCACTCAGTGGTGATATAAGAAACCCAGACCAGGCTGCAGGGATGAGACAGGTCCAGGTCCAGCTTGGAAGTCATGTCTCTAGTCAGGGTCCAGATCAGCCAGGTATATGAGCAATTGCAGCATAGATGCTTGTGTGTGAGGTATTGCTCTTTGACCATAGCATCCTTATTTGGATTTCCAATGTTCAATTAAGGACAACAACATGGAAATTTAGGAAATGACATTATTGTTGCTTTCGTGTTGTTTTGTTTTCTTTTTTTTTTCCAATGAAATACATTTTTTTCCCTTGTTCTCCTGAAATGTTGTGAAGAAAATGCTTTGTAACAAAGGGTAGTTCCTTCCTCTCTGTCTCCCTCCTGCAGACCAAAATCTTGTTTTCTGAGTTCCACATGGAAATGTAACCTTTACTGTTTGTTGTATACTGACAATCTTATTCAGTTCCTGGAGTTAAAGACCATCTATTCTGAATCAGGCTGTGACTCCCTTTGCTGTTACTGATATATCCCTGGTGCACATTTCCTGGAAGAAAAGGGACTTTGCCATCCTGTTTCAGTAGCGTGGGCTCTGTGTTACATGATGTGGTTACATGGCTGCAGAACTACCCATCCCATCTGTGCATGGTGCTCAAGCAATAGACTGCTCTGAATGAATCAGCATGACCATATTCCCTGATGGTTTGGATAACTTATGTCCTGGAAGGGTGACTTGTGAGTCTGGCCATCTCTGTGCCGTCCACACTTCACCCTGTAAACACGACTCACCTACTTGTCCCACAGAGTTCAGTGGGTGCCAAGGCTTTGAAAACCATCACGCTTTTGCAGGCTCTGGGCTTTGCAGCTGCTTAGTTGTATTCTGCTTAAGTGTTAAAATTTTGGCAGTGGGATTTCTTCTTTTTTTTCCCGACACCAAACAATTGTTCGCAAATGTTTCCATTATTCAGCCATCTGTAATATGTGCCTATCAAAGGAGGAGCAGTCCTATTAATAATTACTGTCAACCTTGTGCAGCGAGGCAGTTGCTCTGCAGCAGTCGCTCTTGGCGTAATTCTAGTCAACTGGCGTATTTCAAATGTCAGCTTGATGTGCTTGCTGTAAAGAGAAATGTTCTACAAGAAAAGAAAATTTGCTTGCAATCCAGGTCTACAGTGCAATGTAACACGGGATGCCTGAGATGTGCGCTTCTGTCCTAAAAGTTGCTAGATTTATTGGGTATGCTGGGCTCTCCTTCTCTTTACAGGCAGAAGAAGGGGAGGGGAAAAAAAAATGATGATGACCAACCTTTATTTTGAGTTCTGTCCCCAGGCGGCACAGGTTTTGCTCTTTCTGGGGCACAGCTGCATGATATAAAGCCAAGTGAAGAGAGGTAGGGGTTGCCTGGCAGGTTGTTTTCCATGATATCTGCTCTTCATCCTGCTGTTGGACCATGAAGGTTTATGGGGGCTTTTTCCTGCTTCTTATGGTCTTACTTGAAGCTGGTTCTTCATGGAAGGCAGGTTCTTGGAGACTCGTGTGCCCAGGGTGAGTTATCTATGCAAGTACCTACCTGCTTGGCAGTGCTTGGATCTTTTCTGGGGTGTTTTTTCCTTATTGGCAGCTCCTGTGTCCTGGGGAGCTGCGAAGCTGAGGGGCCTGTGAGCTCCTTGCTGCTGTCAGGGAAAGCCCCCCAATCTGGAGCAGCCTGTGGAAACTCTAAATACAATGCCTAAAGGTTTAAAAAAAGTATATAAAACTAAGTTAAGAGGGTAAAAAAGGACCTCCCCTGGTAGTGTTTGGTGGCAATTTTAACACCTTGCAATAAGACAGCCAACCTCACAGATTCTCGGTGGTTATTCCTGAACCTTTGACAGTACGGAATTCAGGACAAACGTGGATTTTAGGGGCAGCAATGCTCAATATTTATGTGAGGCCTACTTTTTTTACTTTATTGAGTCTCGCAGAGCCCTGAGGATAGATGTTACAAGTGCAGGGAAAGAAACCTGCTGGAAAAAGATTAAGCATCATTCTTTGCACTCCAGAGGGGGCCTGGCTCAGAGTGGGGATTAGCTCGTACACATCGCGGAGTCGCTTGTCTTGTGTTTGGGTTTTCTGTGCCATAAAATTAATGGCATATTTAGGGTAGCACCTGCTGACACCTGCATTGCTGATAGAGGCAAACACGAGGCCGTAATGCTGCTCACAGCTTGGATGTTACCGTGCTATAAAGTGCTGCTATGGCGACTTTTGTTTAGAGCCCCCCTGAATAACAGTGTCTGTAAAGCCTCTCCAAAGGTCTTGGTTCCAGTCCCAAATAGCAGTAAAACCTACTGCTGCTAAAATTTAGTTATAATCATGCATACCTGAAGAACAATATACTGAATATTTTGTCTGGGCTGAGTGATTCTGATGATTCTGAACATTTTTCGCAGCAACAGTAATATCGTTACTTTGTTTTGAATCTTTCTTGTGTTTATTTTTTTTTTGTCTGCTGGTTTGTTTGCCTAATAAATAGCCCCCTCTTATCCAGCAGTATTTCCTGCTACCAGTTCTGTGGGCCAGATAACAAAATTCACCTACTCTTGTGTTTATTTCCATAATGTGCCTTGGTAAAGCTCCATGGCCAAGGGTGTCCAGGCTGCTATAAAATGGGTCTGAATAACTTTGACAGACCTTGAAATGCATCTGTATGGATTAGATTACCTCAGAAATAAGAGGAAATTTATATTTATTGGAAGGTACTGGCCGTTTCTTAGTACTTCTGCTAGCACAGAGAAAAATCTTAAGGATAGCACTTCAGAAAGTATATAATTAATGTTGCAAGGACAGTCTCAGGGCTGAGAGATCGCAAAACTGGCATGCTGTAGCTTACAGTAAAATCCTACCTCAAGAAGTCACTGTTTAAAAAATGCTCTTACTCAACAGATCTGCTTCTCCCATGCTTTCAGAGCTGTATCTGCTGACTTCAGTCACAAAAATAAGTTCTTTATTACTTTTTATTCCCATCAGTCCTTGAGAGCTGACACAGCTATGGGACCACAGATTGGCTTTGGAGGAGCGACAGGTGAATTAAATTCATAATGCACAGTTGCTCTGATGCAAACTAGCAGAGATGCAAGAGTTATACAGGAGTGCAGTAGCTAAGAGCAGATCTGATCTGCAAAAGAAGAGGGGAGATTAAAGCAACCACTTCAGATTTGGGGTTCCCGGCTAAGAACTTCCCCCCCTGTCCCGAGTTGTGGACAGAAAAAGGGCAGTGGATTTTTGTTTCCAGAGTAAGAGTGTTTGTATTTTGAAGTTTAATTACATGTAGTTTTTCCCTTGATATTTAAATGAAACACTAGGTGTACTATAAGGCAGAGGTAATGCTAAGTGATGATACTGATGGATTTTGCTTGTGCCAAACATCTTAGCACAGATTTTAAGGTCTACAATTTTTTAAGCTCCAATATTCCTCTAGCTTTCCCACTTTTTAAGACAAAACATTATTTTTATCTAGATTTTTTTTTGAAATTTTGTGAATATTTGACATAAGTGTCATGCTGTTGGTAAATATTGTCAGACTGAGATACTCAATAATCATGGTACAGGCCTTAACTTTCCCTAACCTCTATCCTGCTGAGGCTTGCTTGAAAATCTTTTTGTCTTTTTATTTTGGTTTCTGAACTTTTGGGGCACACTTACCTCAGGTTTTCAAGCCTTTCCTCTATCACTAGAATACATTGATACTTGCATTATGAGTTATCATGACTTTAAGCTGAAGAATCAAGTGGAAAAAAAAGAAATAGCAAAGCCCCAGGATCGTAACCCATTGACTAAAGCTGTTCAAGTTTTTTCTGCTGACCTCAGTAACCTGGGATCTCATCTGTGCTGTTCGGAGATTTTCATTGCGGGCAGCATCTGGGGTCTGAGCATCAGTACCATGAACTTGCTGCTGCCTGGGGTGCAGTGTCTCAGGATCTCGTGAGACACGGCTATTTATTCCCAAAGGAGGGGGAAATTAGAGAGGTGGGCTGGCCAGAAACCCAGACAGACATTTTCAAAGAGAAATAACAGATTTTTTTCAAAATCATTCTTGTGCTCTTTTTCTTTTTCTTTTTTCATTTTACTTCTTGGTCACAAAACACCTTAGAAAGCATGAGGTTTGAGAGGCTTATCAGGCTCCTTTCAAACTGAGCTGAAACAGCCCTTCTGAAAGGAGGGGAGAAAAAAGCCCCTTTTCCTGGAGCAGAGGAATTCCTAAATTCTACCTTGAGTCTCCCCTGAGCACCTTCTCTGCTCTCCTGGTTGGGCTGGAAGGGATCTCTGACAAGAGATGACTCCCATAGGATGACACCTAATGTGCTGGTGGGGATAGTAATAACCCAGGACTCAAGCCAGGGGGATGCAAATCTCTGCCGGGATAGAGTCCAGGGGGTCTTTGGACTCAGGTGGTGCATGACCCCTCCTCGTCGTGGTGGTGTGATCAGGAAAGCACCTCAGTCTGTAGATACGTATATATAGTATGCATGTGTATTAATATATGTATTCCTTATTTCAAGTGTGTTTGTTTTCAAAACCTCACATGGGTTTTGGAAGATTGCTGCAGGCCAGGGCAGGCCTACGGCTACTGGTGCCACCCGGCGCAGCGTGCCCAGCTCTTCTCCCAGTGTTCCCCATGCTGCCGCGACTACGGTCTCTCCTAAAGGCACGCGCTTTTGGAAGCTGGCTGATAAAAATGCACACACACTGAGCTGTGATACAGAGTAATTCCAAGATATGATGAGCCTATTATATGTATCTGAATAGACCTCTAAGGGATGCATGAACGAAACATTTTTTGATCTCCTGTCTCTCCAGAACGCTTCATTTCATTGCCTCTTCCTCTTCACTCAAATTCTGCTATCTTTTTAAATTCACCTGCCATGTGGATGGC